>OX401418.1:19083265-19668960 GCA_947846245.1 Cerastoderma edule | reverse complement strand
TGGGTGGTGGTGGTAGTGGTGGTGATGGTGGTGGTGGTGTCGGGGGTGGTGGTGGTGGTGGTGGTGGTGGTGGTGGTGGTGGTGGTGGTGGTGGTGGGTGGTGGTGGTGATGGTGGTGGTGGTGGTGGTGGTGGTGGTGGTGGTGGTGGTGGTGGTGGTGGTGGTGGTGGTGGTGGTGGTGGTGGTGGTGGTGGTGGTGGTGGTGGTGGTGTAGTAGTAGTAGTAGTAGTAGTAGTAGTAGTAGTAGTAGTAGTAGTAGTAGTAGTAGTAGTAGTAGTAGTAGTAGTAGTGGTAGTAGTAGTAGTAGTAGTAGTAGTAGTAGTAGTAGTAGTAGTAGTAGTAGTAGTAGTAGTAGTAGTAGTAGTAGTAGTAGTAGTAGTAGTAGTAGTAGTAGTAGTAGTAGTAGTAGTAGTAGTAGTAGTAGTAGTAGTAGTAGTAGTAGTAGTAGTAGTAGTAGTAGTAGTAGTAGTAGTAGTAGTAGTAGTAGTAGTAGTAGTAGTAGTAGTAGTAGTAGTATTTATTATTATTTATTATTATTATTATTTTTATTATTATTATTATTATTATCATCATCATCATCATCATCATCAGCATCATCATCATCAGCATCATCATCATCAGCATTATTATCATTTTTTTTTAATTTTTTTTTTATTATTATTATTTTTTTATTATTATTATTATCATTATTATTGTTATTATCATTATTATAAGTTCTATCATTATTATTAACTATACTTATTATTTTAAGAAAAAAAGACATGTACATGTATTACGTTTTTTGATGCCAGTCGAACCTGGGTAAATTAATGAAGATAGAAATATAGGTTTCCGAAGTAATTTAGATTTGTTACATGTCAATTGACGGGTTTGTCCATTAAAGGTAAATGTTTCATTTTCTGTGAATGTAATTTCTGCAAATACGGTTTCGTTTTGTTTAAAATGAAAGTACAAAACTAAGCTTGATTTTTGGAAAATGTACACACTATTGATTTACCGAAAACCTTTCAGTGGGTCCATAATATTTCCATATAAATGTATTTGATGTACACAAAAAAAGAATCAGTTGTTGATAATTTTTAACAACGATTCAATCATATGAAAATGTTCAATATTGAACTAGGTTTATGTAACGGAATCATTGATTATTGAACGAGCTGTGTCTTATTATCCAATTAATGAGCAGGTAAACGTGTTTCAGAGCCTCGAATGTCCAATACAAGTTCTTTGTGCAGTATCAAACCAATCTGAACTCATCGGGTTTATAAAAACAATAAAAACACATCTGAAGTCATAGGCGTAGGAGCGGTTTCAACATTGGGGGGCCAACCTCAGATGAGGACCAGTCTAAGAATAAATGATCCTTAACTTTCTCATGACTAAACATGCATCTGCAAATTCAATATCATTAAATGAATTAAAAGAAAGCGTATGAAAATTTATATCTTAATTAATACAAAATAACCAAAAGAAAAAGAAAAAAAGGATAGGCCAGGTCTCGATCTCACGCGGAAATCAATTGTGTTGATCAAAACTAAAAGTGACAGCGACCATGCTGTCACAGCCACGGGTTCGTCTTGTTAAAATATAAAATAAATAAATATATATTTGAATCCAATATAGGGTCTGCGTTTTGCATCACTGTTTTCGTCGGTCGAAATTACTCGGATATTTCCGTGAGCTGAGTTTTCCTTTCGGAACACCTCGGCCATTTCTTAAATATCTACCGACTTATGACGGGGATTGCCGAGTAGATACGATTGTGAGTTTTCATTGGATAAACCCGATTAGATTGCCATTTGCGATGATGACAAAAATGTTTTGGTTAATGTTCGTAACAAAAGGCGAATTGGTATTATATAAATCACAGAAGTACACATTTATATTTATTCTGCTGTTAAATTTCGTTTTTTTCTTTTTTTCTTTCCAAAAATCTTCATTTTCCATTGTGAATATTGGGGGCCAAAGTATACTCTGCCCCCCCCCCCGGTCTGGATATTGGGGGGGGGCGGCCCCCCTGGCCCCCGGCTCCTACGCCTATGGAAGTGATATGGAAACATCCTTCATTGAACTTTCGTTTCCAAAAACAGATCTTAAATGTAAAATCTAAATAGTCATTTGATTTGATTTCCAAAACAGTTATATATCTCAACTTATAATTTCACTTATATGATCAACCAATCAAACATAATGGTTTAAATGATGTTAAACACCTGCATATACATTTAACTACTCAGGGGTGATGAACATAGGAAATGTGTTATAAACCGGGAATGATTTACCCGAAATGTTGTAACCCTACACTTACGTACAGGGTGTATTTCTCAGCTTACGGAAATCAATAGCTCTTAAATGACAGATATATTACGATAACACATATTATATCCCTTAGCGTAAATGTGCTTCAATGCAAGCAATAGATAGATCACCTGCTATGAAATCGGTAGTAGTCTTCAATAAATGCAAGAAATCCATCCCAGTTAAATTCATGTTGGGAAACTCATATATCGAAGAGCATGACAGCGCGATCCATCTCGGTATTAGGCAGGACAGCTCATTAAAACTAAATACCCGCATTTCAGAACGATGACAAAAAGCTAAAAATGCTTTCTATGTTATGGCGGATATTGGTATAAGATCCAATGCCCTTAATCCGTTAACATCAATCAAGATAGATATGACGGTAATCATCCCAATATTGTTGTACGGACGCGAGTTGTGGAATAACATGAAAAGCTGCTATATTGCTCATCTAAATAAACTCCAACATTGGATTGCAAAAGTTATACAAGGATTTCACATCCGAGTCAGGTCCGACATGAGTGAATCAATGCTAGGTTTAGGTAGGATCACAGCTCTAATTGACAAGAAAAGGCTAATGTTTTTATTCAAAATACTTAGTCTTGATAGTTCATCGGTATGCAAACTCATTTTTCTTAGAAAATACTCACAGCATATTTATAACCCAACTAAACTTAAGTATGGGTATATACCTGATATATGTGACATAGTGATTAAGTATAACTTGAATTTTCTACTCAACACATACATGCATGAACATAGTTTCCTCCCTAATAAATCTCTATCGAGGCGCTATGTAAACAATGCTGTAGACCAGAAAGAAAAAAACGAATGGCTAGTTCGCATTCAGGCGGCAGATTTTTCAAGGTTTACCCGATTGCATTCGGAGATAAAACCCTGTCACCTATATTCACTGTACGGTACAGGTATAGCTCCGCATAAAATAGCCTTTATTGCTAAATTATGGGTAACTATTCCAGATGAAAGCCCATTACTATGTGATTTGTGTGATCGGTTAACCGGTGATAAAACTATTCATCTTCTTAATGAATGCTCAGTTACGAGAAGTTTGAAATGTGAATTTCTTAACTATGCATATTCAATAGATAAAAACTTGTATATTGAACTGGTGCTTGCAACTAGCGAAAGCTTCATGTTGATGGTCCTTGGTGCAAGCCCCAGCTCAATATGTAACTAAACTGAACTAATGCAGTTTAGAAAAAAATGCATATTTATATGTGTATCGATGTTTCAAAGGACCGTGTCAGGCACTATAATTAGTGACTGATTATATTCATATGATATTACTAAACTTGGACGGATAGGAATCTATTCAGGTCCATAAACATTCATTTTTGTACATAAAATATTGTTTGAAATGTTGAGGTTATGTAAAATGTAATAATAATTGTTCTATTAATCTCCGAATGGAGGAAATAAAGAGAATGAATGAATGAATGAATATTATTATTATTATTATTATTATTATTATTATTATTATTATTATTATTATTATTATTATTATTATTATTATTATTATTATTATTATTATTATTATTATTATTATTATTATTATTATTATTATTATTATTATTATTATTATTATTATTATTATTATTATATTATTATTATTATTATTATTATTATTATTATTATTATTATTATTATTATTTATTATTATTATTATTATTATTATTATTATTATTATTATTATTATTATTATTATTATTATCATTATTATAAGTTGTATCATTATTAGTAACTATACTTATTATTCTAAGAAAAAAAACATGTACATGTATTACGTTTTTTGATGTAAGTCGAACCTGGATAAATTAATGAAGATAAAATATAGGTTTCCGAAGTAATTTAGATTTGTTACATGTCAGTTGACGGGTTTGTCCATTAAAGGTAAATGTTTCATTTTCTGTGAATGTAATTTCTGTAAATACGGTTTCGTTTTGTTTAAAATGAAAGTACAAAACTAAGCTTGGTTTTTGGAAAATGCATACACTATTGGTTTACCGATAACCTTCCTTTATAAGGGACCGCTTACCGCACTCTGATGGTATTAGCGGGTAGTTATACTGACAGTGCAGAGGCCTCAGTTATAAACCATGTACGGTTATTTCCAGTGTGATGAGTGTGAACGTCAGTGGGAGAGTGCTCATACCTATCCGAAGGGACGCAATGGTACAACGGTATGTGCTCAATACTTTATTTCGGGAGTTGTTGCTTTGATGTTTTTTATTTCTTCAGGTCTTTATTTGTGTGTGTGTGTGTGTGTGGGGTCCATGATATTTCCATATATGTATTTGATGTACACACAAAAAGAATCAGTTGTTGATAATTTTTAACAAAGATTCATCCATATGAAAATATTCAATATTGAACTAGGTTTATGTAACGGAATCATTGATTATTAAATGTGCTGCGTCTTATTATCCAAGTAATGAGCAGGTAAACGTGTTTCAGAGCCTCGAATGTCCCATACAAGTTCTTTAGGTAGTATGAAACCAATCTGAACTCATCGGGTCTATAAAAACAATAAAAACACATCTGAGACTTCCTTCATTGAAATTTCGTTTCCAAAAATAGATCTTAAATGTAAAATCTAAATAGTCATTTGATTTGATTTCGAAAACAGTTATATATCTCAACTTATAATTTCACTTATATGATCAACCAATCAAACATAATGGTTTAAGTGATGTTAAACACCTGCATATACATCTAACTACTCAGGGGTGATGAACACAGAATCTTGAATGACAGATATATTACGATAACACATGATATATCCCTTAGCGTAAATGTACTTCAATGCAAACAATAGATAGATCACCTGCTATGAAATTCTCTTTTCCAACATGCCTAGCAGAGAACTACCGGGATATCAGCGCACTATTTTTTTTCTTTAAGTCACATCGAATATCATCGCTGGTGACAATATCGTTTTGATGCAATTACTTTTTTTAAAACTAATTTTAAGCTTAAACCATTCATTCCTAAAACCAAGGAAGACACTACCAATTTTACCATTTTTTTACCATTTTTAAAACTTAAATGTTGATTTAACTCTTGGTTCTAATTCACAATTTGGATTGAGATACAATTCATAGGACTGAATGACGTAATGGGCGTGGTTACATCCTACCCAATCGTATCTACATGGCAATCCCCGTAACAAGTCGGTAGTTATACCTCGTAGGCAGTACATGAATATACCAGAAACCCTGGAGTAATTCGCCTTATTTCCGGCGGATAACGCAAAATGTACACAGGCACTAAATATGTATTTAAATACACACAAATTGGTTATAAATTACAATTGTATGATTTTTTTTTACCCTTTTCATTAAAGATGATCATATCAACACATCTTTGTTTCATATTTTGTCAATCGGCTCTTTTTGGCAATCCCCGGCTTGTGCCGGGGATTTCCGAGTAGATACGATTGCAAAGGGACATGCCCTTCGTTGCTGACCTTCTTTCAAAACTTTTCCCCATTATCTCCGAGGTTATTTTAAGAAATGGCCGAGGTGTTCCGAATGCATCCTATCATACCTTCTACATTTTCATTTTCTCTATGTTTAACAGGAAAAGCGTCATGTTATGGGCTTTAATAGATAGAATGATACACTCAATTCGATTGATATAAAAAAAAATGTCACGAGAATGGGTTGTTATCAGATAGATAAACCCCAGCTCAAAGATCATCCCCCCTATCTAATGACACCCAATTCTCTTTTTATCTACGATTTATTTTTATCAATCACGTGCAGCTGATTATCGTCTATCTAATATATAATATATACTTTTGCATATATTTTTACGTTTTATAACACCTGAAGCAAAACATTTCCGAAGCGATTGGGATAAAAAGGAAAAGACCAGTGTTATCCTTTGCCGCGAAAATGCTATATGCTTTGGAATGTAACAGCCTTTTCCCTTATTGAATAATTACTGCAAAAACTTAAAAAAAAAAAAAGACATTTCAAAAATTATAATATGGAGCAACTGGTTCAGTACATGTTGCAATATGTCGTTTAGAACAGAACCAATTTGTTCACAAACCTGCCTCTGGAAAGATCATTTGTATGAATGTGATAAGGAACTGTCCTGCACTAGGACACGATATCCGCGATCCGATTCTCGACCACGTGGTGGAATAGACACCCCGTGGTGAAGTGTATAGAACTATTGATGTCAGTGATATCAACTGTTTAATATGTTTCATTTCTCCTTCCAGTACTACAAACAGAAGTGCAAGACATGTAACATCTACTGCAGTCCATACCGGGTCGAGGCGACCGTGTGTTCTGTATGCGGGAAACAGGCGCGATTCTGTCAATGTGACAAGAAAAGTGACCCAAACAAACCTCACCGCAGCGATCTCTGCGAGAAATGTCGATCTGGCCACCCTTGTTATTGACCAAGTTCTGGACGTTTGACTGTGATTTTACCTAACTGATTTAAATGACCGATTGGTAAACGGCTATGCCGGCATAACCAGATCTTCATTGTTTGTTTGTGCCATATTTGGATATATTGTATTAATTAAAGACATTTATATGCTGCTTTTTTACCGAATAAGAATATGAATTGAATTTATAACCACTAGTTATTAGGAGTCAAATACTATTATATAAAAGGTAAGCTATCAAAGAAACGACTGTGAGGTGTATTCATAATGTGATGGATAATACATCTTGCATATTTTTCGATTTGGTTGGACAATATCTATTTTATTTACAAGGGCTTTGATTTGTGTTATTGTTATTGCATGTAGAATTATGATTGAAGTTTAAATAATAAATGTTTATGAGTTTTGTTTTTTATCTTGAATTCTGTTTAATATTTTCCTTATCTTACAAATGACATGTAGAAGTTTCCATGAAATAGAATGATTTAATCAAACACATTGAAGAAAATTTCGATTAAAGTCAGCCACCCACATGCCCACAGTCTCATCCCACACATAACCTCACCCACGCCCAACCCCACACACCCCAACACACACTCACTCTCACACAGGGGATGAGTGAGGGTGTGTGGGGGTATGGGGAGGGGGTGAGTGAGTGTGTTGGGTTGAGTGGTTGTGTGTGAGGGTGGGAGTTGTGTGGGTGGGAATGAGTGGGTGTGGAGGACTCGATGATTTTGTAGAATCGTCTTCTTTATTTCCTAGATATTTCAGACACGCATGTATCCTTGTTTACAGAGGATAGTATCAGAGAAGCCGATACACACAGGGTGGTGATACAGAGAGATACTTTGATTGCCTGATTATTCACGTATTTTAAGTTATCTGTCAGCACTAGGCCAGATGATGGATACTTTGATTGCTTGTTTATTAACGTGTTTTAAGTTATCTGTCAGCACTAGGCCAGGTGATGGATACGTTGATTGCCTGATTATTCACGAGTTTTATTAAGTTATCTGTCAGCACTAGGCCAGATGATGGATACTTTGATTGCTTGTTTATTCACGTGTTTTAAGTTATCTGTCAGCACTAGGCCAGGTGATGGATACTTTGATTGCCTGATTATTCACGTATTTTAAGTTATCTGTCAGCACTAGGCCAGGTGATGGATACTTTGATTGCCTGATTATTCACGTATTTTAAGTTATCTATCAGCACTAGGCCAGGTGACGGATACTTTGATTGCTTGTTTATTCACGTATTTTAAGTTATCTGTCAGCGCTTGGCATGGTGATAGATACGTTGATTGCTTTATTATTCACGTCTTTCAAGTTATCTATCAGCACTAGGCCAGGTGACGGATACTTTGATAGCCTCTATTCACGTATTTTAAATTATCTATCAGCACTAGGCCAGATGATGGATACTTTGATTGCCTGATTATTTACGTATTTTAAGTTATCTGTCAGCACTTTCTCGCCAAACGAGTGTTTAAGCCACATGACTGTAGCCACTGCATCACTGTTGAGGCCACCGAATTAAATCGCATGTCCGTAGACTTGTAAGACCATATTGAGGCAAGCGAACTAAATATCAAAACTACTAACCAACGTTAAACATAACATCGTTGAAAACTGTTTACAGACGAAGCATTTCATTTGAAGAATCTGCAGTGGTGTTGTATTACGCGTTGGTGATATGGGACTTTACTGCAAATCATAGTATTCGTAAATTGTTGAAATACACTGGAGATAAACATACATAAACTGCTTTAACTTTCTGCAGTAGCCGATCTAGGACCGATACCCAGGGTACGTTTAAACACCATATGTTGTGACGGGTAAATCATATTTTGTCTTTTCTTAAACATATCGGCGACTTTGTTCTTTTATATGTTCTTGTATACCTTGTTTGATTTTATTGAATAATCCTGTACGCATTCTTATCCTTCTAAAGCGTGCATATTACCGATCTTGGTTTCAACTTCCCATAATACAACTCAAACCAATCACTTCGGTGCGAGATCATGGACTCGGTCCCATGGTCCACTTCTTCCCAGATACTATCCGTCGCTGGACCAACCTTCGGTGCGAGATCATTGACTCGGTCCCATGGTCCACTTCTTCCCAGATACTATCAGTCGCTGGACCAACCTTCGGTGCGAGATCATGGAATTGATCCCATTGTCCATTTCTTCCCAGATACCATCCGTCGCTGGACCAACCTTCGGTGCGAGATCATGGACTCGATCCCATTGTCCATTTCTTCCCAGATACCATCCGTTGCTGGACCAACCTTCGGTGCGAGATCATGGACTCGATCCCATTGTCCACTTCTTCCCAGATACCATCCGTCGCTGGACCAACCTTCGGTGCGAGATCATGGACTCGATCCCATTGTCCACTTCTTCCCAGATACCATCCGTCGCTGGACCAACCTTCGGTGCGAGATCATTGACTCGGTCCCATGGTCCACTTCTTCCCAGATACTATCCGTCGCTGGACCAACCTTCGGTGCGAGATCATAGACTCGATCCCATTGTCCACTTCTTCCGAGATACCATCCGTCGCTTGACCAACCTTCGGTGCGAGATCATGGACTCGATCCCATTGTTCACTTCTTCCCAGATACCATCCGTCGCTGGACCAACCTTCAATGCAAGATCATGGACTCAATCCCATGGTCCACTTCTTCCCAGATACTATCCGTCGCTGGACCAACCTTCGGTGCGAGATCATGGACTCGATCCCATTGTCCACTTCTTCCGAGATACCATCCGTCGCTGGATCAACCTTCGGTGCGAGATCATGGACTCGATCCCATTGTTCACTTCTTCCCAGATACCATCCGTCGCTGGACCAACCTTCGGTGCAAGATCATGGACTCAATCCCATGGTCCACTTCTTCCCAGATACTATCCGTCGCTGGACCCACCTTCGGTGCGAGATCATGGACTCGGTCCCATGGTCCACTTCTTCCCAGATACCATCCGTCGCTGGACCCACCTTCGTGCGAGATCATGGACTCGATCCCATGGTCCACTTCTTCCCAGATATCACCCGTCGCTGGACCAACCTTCGGTGCGAGATCATGGACTCGATCCCATGGTCCGCTTCTTCCCAGATACTATCCGTCGCTGGACCAACCTTCGGTGCGAGATCATGGACTCGGTCCAATGGTCCACTTCTTCCCAGATACCATCCGTCGCTGGACCAACCTTCGGTGCGAGATCATGGACTCGATCCCATGGTCCACTTCTTCCCAGATACTATCAGTCGCTGGACCAACCTTCGGTGCGAGATCATGGAATTGATCCCATTGTCCATTTCTTCCCAGATACCATCCGTCGCTGGACCAACCTTCGGTGCGAGATCATGGACTCGATCCCATTGTCCATTTCTTCCCAGATACCATCCGTTGCTGGACCAACCTTCGGTGCGAGATCATGGACTCGATCCCATTGTCCACTTCTTCCCAGATACCATCCGTCGCTGGACCAACCTTCGGTGCGAGATCATGGACTCGATCCCATTGTTCACTTCTTCCCAGATACCATCCGTCGCTGGACGAACCTTCGGTGCGAGATCATTGACTCGGTCCCATGGTCCACTTCTTCCCAGATACTATCCGTCGCTGGACCAACCTTCGGTGCGAGATCATGGACTCGATCCCATTGTCCACTTCTTCCGAGATACCATCCGTCGCTGGACCAACCTTCGGTGCGAGATCATGGACTCGATCCCATTGTTCACTTCTTCCCAGATACCATCCGTCGCTGGACCAACCTTCAATGCAAGATCATGGACTCAATCCCATGGTCCACTTCTTCCCAGATACTATCCGTCGCTGGACCAACCTTCGGTGCGAGATCATGGACTCGATCCCATTGTCCACTTCTTCCGAGATACCATCCGTCGCTGGATCAACCTTCGGTGCGAGATCATGGACTCGATCCCATTGTTCACTTCTTCCCAGATACCATCCGTCGCTGGACCAACCTTCGGTGCAAGATCATGGACTCAATCCCATGGTCCACTTCTTCCCAGATACTATCCGTCGCTGGACCCACCTTCGGTGCGAGATCATGGACTCGGTCCCATGGTCCACTTCTTCCCAGATACCATCCGTCGCTGGACCCACCTTCGTGCGAGATCATGGACTCGATCCCATGGTCCACTTCTTCCCAGATATCACCCGTCGCTGGACCAACCTTCGGTGCGAGATCATGGACTCGATCCCATGGTCCGCTTCTTCCCAGATACTATCCGTCGCTGGACCAACCTTCGGTGCGAGATCATGGACTCGGTCCAATGGTCCACTTCTTCCCAGATACCATCCGTCGCTGGACCAACCTTCGGTGCGAGATCATGGACTCGATCCCATGGTCCACTTCTTCCCAGATATCATCTGTCGCTGGACCAACCTTCGGTGCGAGATCATGGACTCGGTCCCATTGTCCACTTCTTCCCAGATACTATCCGTCGCTGGACCAACCTTCGGTGCGAGATCGTGGACTCGGTCCCATGGTCCATTTCTTCCCAGATACCATCCGTCGCTGGACCAACCTTCGGTGGGAGATCATGGACTCGGTCCCATGGTCCATTTCTTCCCAGATACTATCCGTCGCTGGACCAACCTTCGGTGCGAGATCGTGGACTCGGTCCCATGGTCCATTTCTTCCCAGATACTATCCGTCGCTGGACCAACCTTCGGTGCGAGATCGTGGACTCGGTCCCATGGTCCATTTCTTCCCAGATACCATCCGTCGCTGGACCAACCTTCGGTGCGAGATCATGGACTCGGTCCCATGGTCTACTTCTTCCCAGAAACCATCCGTCGCTGGACCAACCTTCGGTGCGAGATCATGGACTCGGTCCCATTGTCCACTTCTTCCCAGACACCATCCGTCGCTGGACCAACCTTCCCCTGTCAGCCGTCAGCTCCCCTACCTTCGACAGCTTGAGGGGTGAAGTGCAAACATCAATCATCAAGTATATATATGCCCAATATACATTATACATCTGAAGGTGTCTGCACATTGGAAAAAAACATGTTTTTGGATTTTTTTTCGGGGACGGGTTAATTTGAATGGATAAAGAAATCGAATTACAATATCGGTTTTAATCGTTGGGTTCAAGTTAGTTATTCGTACTAATGATGCATCTAGTTTATCCAAAACGATTACAATTCATCAGTTCTTAATACAACAATACATGCAATTATATTGGTATTCAAGGAACGTTGCTACCTGATGACGATGATTTTTTTATATTTGTTTAAACTTTGTGAAACACATCTTGAAAACCAAGTTGCTTCAATCGAATAAACGACACCCCCAATATGAATCTACCATGTTTATTGACGTAAGAGGTTAACATGGCCTATATGTGTGTATAATGCGGCCATCCCTGGATAAGGTGATAGAAGTTTGTCCCGGGACAGGCGGTTTGTCCCACGTCACGATGACCCAACAGGGAATACGATGAGGTTATCTTCCCGTTCGCAGCTGCGCACTCGATCATCTGTCTGACCGCTGTGAGAGCGGCGTTGTTTGGGAGGTGGTCCGTAAAGTCACCAATAACGCAGATCGCTAAAATAATCAACATGTTATGTAGTCCCAATGATTCAGACACAGTGAACACAGTTACAGCTTGGATCATCACCGTTAAAGGCACATCAAAGGAGATGAGTACAAATAAATTACTGAAAACATATATGGAGTTCTTTTATTATGTTAATAAAAGTCATGAGAATTAGTTTAGGAATACATTGAGACCCTATTAAATAGACTCATTTAAAATAAGTTTGTGCTTGAAATATAGTTGTCTCCAATGCAATCATGTTAACCAACAAACTGTTTGTTTACATATTCAAAATAATGAACTCTGATTGGTCGGTTAAAAAGAATAAGGTATCAATCAGAATTAGAAAATTTATTTGGGTATAAAATTTACAGTTTACTTCAAGAACTTGATCGAATCGATACAAATCAAAAACAACTTTTCGATAATCCAATTATTATCTATACAAACCTAGTCCGTAGGTGTAAGCCCCAACATTATTTCAGTTTTAACCATACGTACCTTGTCCGATAGGGTTATAGCCCTTAGTGTGAGCACCAACATAATCTCATTTATAACTATAGGTATCTCGTCCGACTGAGTAATAACCCTAAGTGTGAGCCCCAACCTCATCTCATTTATAACTATATGTAAAAAGTCCGACAGAGTTATAGCCCTTAGTACGAGCCCCTACATAATCTCAGTTATAATTATTCATACCTAGCCCGACATAGTTATAGCCCTTAGTGGGAGCTCCAACATAATCTCATTTATAGCTATACGTACCTAGTCCGACAGAGTTATAGCCCTTAGTGTGAGCCCCTACATAATCTCAGTTATAACTATTCATACCTAGCCCGACATAGTTATAGCCCTTAGTGGGAGCTCCAACATAATCTCATTTATAGCTATACGTACCTAGTCCGACAGAGTTATAGCCCTTAGTGTGAGCCCGAACATAATCTCATTTATGATTATACGTACATAGTCCGACCAAGTTATAGCCCTTAGTGTGAGCACCAACATAGTCTCATTCATAACCATACGTACCTAGTCCGACAGAGTTATAGCCCTTAGTGTGAGCCCCTACATAATCTCAGTTATATCTAAAGGTCACTAGTCCGACCGAGTTATAGCCCTTAGTGTGAGCCCCAACATAATCTCATTCATAACCATACGTACCTTGTCCGACAGAGTTATAGCCCTTAGCGTTAGCTCCAACATAATCTCGTTTATTACTTTATGTACCTTGTCCGACTGAGTTATATCCCTTAGTGTGAGCCCCTACATTATCTCAGTTATAACTATACGTACCTAGTCCGACAGAGTTATAGCCCTTAGTGTGAGCCCCTACATAATCTCAGTTATAATTATACGTACCTAATGCGACTTAAAGCCCTTAGTGAGAGCGCCAATATAATCTCATTTATAACTAAACATACCTCGTCCGACAGAGTTATAGCCTTTAGTGTGAGCCCCAACATAATCTCATTTATAACTGTAAGTACCTCGTCCTACATAGTTATAGCCCTTAGTGTGAGCTCCAACATAATCTCATTTATAATTATATGCACCTAGTCCGACCGAGTTATAGCCCTTAGTGGGAGCACCAACATAATCTCAGTTATAACTTTACGTACCTAGTCTGACTGAGTTGTAGCCCTAAGTGTGAGCCCCTACATAATCTCATTTATAACTATACGTACCTAGTCAGACCGAGTTATAGCCCTTAGTGTGAGCACCAACATAATCTCATTATAACTATATGTCCCTGTCCGACAGAGTTATAGCTCTTAGTGTTTGCACCAACATAATCTCATTTATAACTATACGTACCTAGTCAGACAGAGTTATAGCCTTTAGTGTGAGCACCAACATAATCTCATTATAACTATACGTACCTAGTCCGACAGAGTGATAGCCTTTAGTGTGAGCACCAACATAATCTCATTATAACTATACGTACCTAATCCGACAGAGTTATAGCCCTTAGTGTGAGCTCCAACATAATTTCAGTTATAACTATACGTACCTAGTCCAACAGAGTTATAGCCCTTAGTGTGAGCTCCAACATAATCTCAGTTATAACTATACGTACCTAGTCCGATAGAGTTATAGCCCTTAGTGTGAGCTCCAACATAATTTCAGTTATAACTATACGTACCTAGTCCGATAGAGTTATAGCCCTTAGTGTGAGCTCCAACATAATTTCAGTTACAACTATACGTACCTAGTCCAACAGAGTTATAGCCCTTAGTGTGAGCTCCAACACAATCTCATTTATAACTATACGTACCTAGTCCGACCAAGTTATAGCCCTTAGTGTGAGCTCCAACACAATCTCAGTTATAACTATACGTACCTAGTCCGACCAAGTTATAGCCCTTAGTGTGAGCTCCAACACAATCTCAGTTATAACTATACGTACCTAGTCCGATAGAGTTATAGCCCTTAGTGTGAGCTCCAACACAATCTCAGTTATAACTATACATACCTAGTCCAACAGAGTTATAGCCCTTAGTGTGAGCTCCAACATAATTTCAGTTACAACTATACGTACCTAGTCCGACCAAGTTATAGCCCTTAGTGTGAGCTCCAACACAATCTCAGTTATAACTATACATACCTAGTCCGATAGAGTTATAGCCCTTAGTGTGAGCTCCAACACAATCTCAGTTATAACTATACATACCTAGTCCGACCAAGTTATAGCCCTTAGTGTGAGCTCCAACACAATCTCAGTTATAACTATACATACCTAGTCCGATAGAGTTATAGCCCTTAGTGTGAGCTCCAACACAATCTCAGTTATAACTATACATACCTAGTCCGATAGAGTTATAGCCCTTAGTGTGAGCTCCAACACAATCTCAGTTATAATTATTCATACCTAGTCCAACAGAGTTATAGCCCTTAGTGTGCGCCCCAACATAATCTCAGTTATAACTATACGTACCTAGTCCGACAGAGGAATAGCCCTTAGAGTGAGCCCCAACATAATCTCAGTTATAACTATACGTACCTAGTCCGACAGAGTTATAGCCCTTAGTGTGAGCTCCAACATAATGTCATTTATAACTATACGTACCTAGTCCGACAGAGTTGTAGCCCTTAGTGTAAGCCCCTACATAATCTCATTTATAATTATACGTACCTAGTCCGACAGAGTTATATCCCTTAGTGTGAGCCCCGACTGAATCCCAACCACGTGCCTCATACACGTTGCCATCCTCGCCCACAACAAAACTATAACCAATGTCAGACCAGCCTAAAACAGATAACAGATAAAATTGCTAGTACATATCAAAGCGACCTATAACAGATAACATGTTAAAATGCTAGTACATATCAAACTGACTTGGAACAAAAAACAAACAAAAATCAGACCGACTCAGAAGAGATAACATATAACAATGCTAGTACATATTAGACCGACTCAGAACAAATAATATATAACAATGCTTATACATATTAGGCCGACTCAGAACAGATAACATATTACAATGCTAATACATATTAGGCCGACTCAAGACAGATAACATATAACAATGCTAATACATATTAGGCCGACTCAGAACAGATAACATATAACAATGCTAGTACATATTAGGCCGACTCAGAACAGATAACAAATAACAATGCTAGTACATATTAAACCGACTCAGAACAGATAACAAATAACAATGCTAGTACATATTAGGCCGACTCAGAACAGATAACATATAACAATGCTAGTACATATTAGGCCGACTCAGAACAGATAACAAATAACAATGCTAGTACATATTAGGCCGACTCAGAACAGATAACAAATAACAATGCTAGTACATATTAGGACGACTCAGAACAGATAACATATAACAATGCTAATACATATTAGGCCGACTCAGAACAGATAACATATAACAATGCTAGTACATATTAGGCCAACTCAGAACAGATAACAAATAACAATGCTAGTACATATTAGACCGACTCAGAACAGATAACATATAACAATGCTAGTACATATTAGACCGACTCAGAACAGATAACATATAACAATACTAGTACATATTAGACCGACTCAGAACAGATAACATATAACAATGCTAGTACATATTAGACCGACTCAGAACAGATAACATATAACAATGCTAGTACATATTAGACCGACTCAGAACAGATAACATATAACAATGCTAGTACATATTAGACCGACTCAGAACAGATAACATATAACAATGCTAGTACATATTAGACCGACTCAGAACAGATAACATATAACAATGCTAGTACATATTAGACCGACTCAGAACAGATAACATATAACAATGCTAATACATATTAGGCCGACTCAGAACAGATAACATATAACAATGCTAGTACATATTAGACCGACTCAGAACAGATAACATATAAAAAATGCTCGTTCATATTAGACCGACTCAGAACAGATAACATATAACAATGCTAGTACATATTAGACCGACTCAGAAGAGATAACATATAACAATGCTAGTACATATCAGACCGACTCAGAACAGATAACATATAACAATGCTAGTACATATTAGACTGACTCAGAAGAGATAATGTGCAACAATGATAGTACATATCTGACCGTCCTAGAACAGATAACAAGTAACAATGCTAGTCCATCTCTGACCATCCTAGAACAGATAACAAGTAACAATGCTAGTACATATCTCTGACCATCCTAGAACAGATAACAAGTAACAATGCTAGTACATATTAGACCGACTCAGAAGAGATAACAAGTAACAATGCTAGTACATATCTCTGACCATCCTAGAACAGATAACAAGTAACAATGCTAGTACATATCTGACCGTCCTAGAACAGATAACAAGTAACAATGCTAGTACATCTCTGACCGACCTAAAACAGATAACATATAACAATGTTACTAATTATCAGGACTGAACAAGGACAGATAATATGTAACAATGTTTTTAAATATCAGACCGACCTAGAACAGATGAAATATTAGCAATACAAGTCCATCTCAGACCGACCTAGAACAGATGAAATATTTACACTGCTATTATATTGCAGAACGACATATGACAGATAACATGCAACAATGCTAGTACATATCAGACCGACCTAGAACAGATGAAATATTAACAATCCTATGTAATAGCAGACCGGTATAGGACAGATAAAATATTAACAATGCTATTACATAGCTGTCCGACATGGAACAGATGAAATACTTAAAATGCTATTACATAGCTGACCGACATGTGACAGCTGAAGTTTTAACAATGCTAGTACATAGCAGACCAACATAGAACAGATGAAATATTAACAATGTTATTACATAACAGACCGACATAGAACAGATGAAATATTAATAATGTTATTACATAGCAGACCGACCTAGACCAGATAAAATACTAACAATGCTATTACATCGCAGACCGACATATGACAGATAACATGCAACAATGCTAGTTCATATCAGAACAACCTAGAATAGATGATAGGTTTGCAACTGGACAAATGTTCAGGACAAGTCTTTTGCCGAAATCAAATGCTAGGCACGCCCACAACAAAACTATTAAAACTACTTTACAGACCTTTTTTAAATGAGACGTCTATGGGCAATATTGTATGAGAAGAAGTTCGTTCTTCATCGAAATATGAGGTAACTAAGCCGACTCGTGCGGTATGACCCTTTTTCCATGTGAGTTCTTTGAACGCATCTTACAGATATTCTAACGAAATCATCCTAGCAGGCAATTACCTATTTACCACAAAATGTCTTTCAATTCACCCCATACGAGTTTGAAATAGATTGCAGTGGGGATTTTATGTGGGCTTCAGGTTTAGTTCTATCCCAATCTTGACAATAAATGTATAAGTGTAAAACACTATGAGAGCAATCTTTTAACACGTCTGCTGCAATCAATAATTTAGCATTGTGATAATTCGTTAACCATGGAGACGTTCTCACTTTGTCTCAGTAGATTAGTTGTTTATTTACAATTTATCTTATAATAAGCTATGCTAATCTTTGGTACTTCTATAACTTATTTGAATACCAGCTGTTGCAGGGCTGATTGTTTACTCACCATGTCCATCCATGTGATAGTTCTGGTACTGTTGTACCTTATGTATACAGGATGTCTGTGTGAAACAAGGCGCCGATGCACCGTGGTGTATAAACATGTATCTCGGGGTGGCGGGCAGTCGGCTGTGAGGGTGGGACGGGGCTCGCGCACCCCACTCCGCGCGGGTTATGATGGTCGGACATCCGGGTAACTGGAGTGTACTCGACGACGCATGCGTACCGGAACCGGAACACGGTGAAACATTGACGTAGCCTTCATGTATCCAGCCGTTCTGGCGTTTAAACAAAAATATATGTGATGCATGTAGAAATAGGTATACTAGTGGGAAACTACTCTCAATAAATAACATGTCTTAAATGAATCGTCTTTAAAAAGTATAACTTCGTATGGAAGAATCCGATTTGATTTATAGGATGTCAAAGAATTAAGATATTTCTTATAATATGTTACAGCAGAGACATATTATCTATGTCTCTGGTTACAGAGTTAAAATATTTCGCATTAAGTATAACGTACGCGATTATCATTCTTGCTCATAGTTAAGAAAAAAAGATAACCGTCGGTTTTTGTTTTCTTTAATAATGGTAAAGAAATTGTCGTAATGTAATAAATGCTATAAAATGCACCCGTATACAATCAAGATATGTGTATCGTGCAGAAATCCGATATGTCCGAGTAGGCCTACCAATACGAACATAGATTTTCGCCTCGTGTAGGAGAATTGGCAGATTTGTAAACTCTGCTCGATCATACCAAATGTTAGGTTCGTGGATCGTGTATGCAAATTTGAGAACCTAACGCATTGTTATTATTTAAACACCCACGTACATGTCAATAGTCTATATATATAGGTAACACATGTGGCCGACCGTGTTTTAACCGATCGGACGTGATTGTGTCGTTGAGAGGTATATTTGCTTTGTTCGTTACACAAATACTTAACCCTTTCCCAAACAATAACGACATTTGACCACTTTGTTGCAGACGACGTTAAAACATTGTGGGAAAAGGAGAAATTGCTCGTGACGAGCAATTTTTCCTTTTCCAACAATGTTGTTTGCCCTATCAGAAGACTATTTTCCAATTTCATCACATTTTGAAATGTCGTCTGCAAACTCTTTCAATTTGGAACAGTCGAAAATTTGTTGTTTGGGAAAGGGTTTAAGCCAATGGTGGAAATGGATTTATAATAATGACTGCAGAAGCCGGTCTTAAAACCAAAAGGGAAATTCTTGTTTAAATTCAGGGAGGGTCGCGATACAACAGAAATATTTTGAAAGCGACCTTTAATAACAATGGAAACAAACTCTTTATTCTTAAGGCCAATGGATGTATCTTTGAGAGGCATGCTGACCTTTAGAGAGCCTTTAGTTATGAGGGCTGGATCCAGAGTCCTATGTTTGATGGTACCCGGACTTTGGTCATGTAATTGTTCTTATCTAGGTCAGACTCGTTTGGTAATCTTACAGCAGACGATCTAGCAGAACAGGGCGAGTAGTATACAAAAGGTCTATGACACCGATCAACTAAACCTTGTGTCAAAATGGTTCCGGCCATGAAGAAACTTTAAAAATGGGGTGAATGTACACGTTTTTGTACTATTTAGACTACATGGGCTATAAATACATTTATCCTGTCACTAGTGCCATTTTGGGACCGATAACAAGGTGCCATATAACATTTGTGATATCCGGCACTAACCATGTAACACATGCACGTGACGAATAATAACGTCAAAAGAGCGCAATGACGTCATGTTTATACCATTCTCTACCTATTTTTTTCCTTTTTTCTCGTGTTTTATTTACATCCTGTTGTTTTGAAAGAATACATAAAGGTAACAGGATAAATAGAATAGATGGTTGGTGTCTTTGAATGGGAAAAGTTATCGGGCTCGGCATTGGAATATTATCCGTTTCGCCTTCGGCTCACCGGATAATATTCCTACGCCTTGCCCGATAACATTTCCGATTCACGACACCAACCATCTATTCTCTATATCCATACAAGGGCAATTGAAACATAAAACGTAACTTGAGCACATGTCAGTCAGTATATCTCTTAAAGAGGAGAAAAATCCGACCCTTTCAATACAAATCTGGGGACTGATAAGTTGGGTATTCCGCCATACCTGTCCGTTATAGTTCACGTTGACCCAGGTTGCGTCACCGACTGTCTGTCTGTGTTCCTTAAACGTCAAACAGTGACCGGAAACTAACGTCGTTAAAATCGTGTGGGAAACTCCCGCTCCGTCACGAACGTGCACATTAGTGGTTGCGCATGCGCAGTTTGCAGCAGTTACGTCGTTTACTCCAAATATGGCAGCAAGCAACGAAATCAGAAGCATAGAATCCATATTGCCTGGCAACGGAGAAGAGTAGGAAAAAATTAATTGTTTCCTCTTACGAAAAAGAAACTGATATAGTAATATACAAGCAAACGACTACTAAGCTTTAAAAACTTCTTTTAACAATACTCACGAAAGGCCTGTTACTGGTGTTGCATGGATTAAGAGCTGAAAGCGCTTACACAACGTCTACCGATATCAGTTTGGACGGATTCATCGTGTAGTCCATACCATGTTTACAAACACTGGACGATTAATAGTAGAAGTGTTGTAAGACTGCGTTCTCGGTGAGGAAGCAATGTCTTGCCTGCTTCTTCCACCCGTGAAAAATAAGCATCTTAATTGAGAAAAAAGAAAGACACTGGTTGAGTGAACCTTTGTTGGAAATGGGGAAAATGAAATGTCCCGTAGATGTCAGATTCTTTTCCTATTATTGTCATCATAAACAAATATTTCCTATTCACGACTAAAGCTAGAAGTGTTACAAGTCGAGAAAAAGTCGCTTTCAAGACAGATTTCAAATTAGAAACTTTTTCGCTAAATCGCTAAGGCCAGAAACATTTTTTTTCATACCCATGGCTCATTGATCTAAACCAAAACGAATTGCTTACCTGTGTCTTGTTTATACCAAACTATTTATCGAAAATATTGTATAAATAGCAACGTGGCAAACGTAATAGATTAGAAAGTGTGTCAGACCTACAGTTATAAGCCTCAAGAACGAGTTTATTGACTGAAATAGACAGACCGACACCATTTGAACAATGTCAAATGTCATCAGAGAATTACCCTTTAGAAGTTAGTTGAAATCGAAGGTTCAGGGCAAGACTATAGTAAGTGCTTCATAAACATGAAGCACTAACCTCGAAATCCTGTTTTCAGTAAAAAAAATAAAATAATAATAAACGCAGGAATTCCTTCTCGCGACTCTTGCTTGCGTCACGTGTCACCGTTTCCAAAGACCCACGTGACGATGATATCTAAAAATATCACCATCTATTCTAAGGTAAGCGTGTTGTTTACGAAATAAATCCGTTTAAACGGTTTGAAATATCTGCAATACACATGACTTAGGCCTATGGCATTTCTGCATGGTTATAACCAGGGTTTGAAAGCTGTCAATAAACTAGTCTTATTTTACTTTAGAAATATGTGTTGTCTTTTTTTATCGTTTGATGGCAATTAATATTAAAAAGTAATAATGTAATATAGTCCTTTTCACATATAACCTAATCCGATGTCAACGGCGCTTATGTGACGCCTATTTTTCACAATCATGTAGAGTAGCTTTCATCTTATAAAATACCACAGGCAATACATTGCTTGAGTTTTCATTTTGATAGTGAATACTTTAAATGATGTTTTGAAAACATCTATTGCAACTATATTCTACATCTAGGCTTAGTACGATACTGTTTTTTTTCTGTATTGTTTACTTCTAGTGTACTGATGGGCCTATGGCCATATGTATCAATCAAGTATCTACTTTAAAAAAACATTGAGTTTTTAATTAGTTACGGGTATATACTTTATCTAAAAGTTAAAAACGAGCATACATGTAAGATGCGTTGCCAAGGCCAAGTAACGGAAACGTCAGTTCCAGGTACCTGTCTCAAAGGTCCGTACACTTTTTCTCGAAAACGTATTTTCTCGAAAGTGTATCGCCAATATTCATTATCATAACGTAACCGCAAGTTTAGTTGTAAACGTAAATATTCCTCGTATATGTTAGTCTGATTTTCGGTATGGAAAAATTGGAAACGTAAGCTACGCCTTATATCGGTCACAACTTTACGTGTGCTCATTACCACTCCTTAATCTTTCAATTTTTTAAAAAAAATGACCGAAACGTGTATTATTTAGTCTTTTACCCCGGTAATTCGTTCCCCTTGTGCCACCCACAAACTGAACAATTTCGGTAGATGACCGAATAAACGGACACTGTAAGTTCGTTCCCCTTGTGCCATTATGCCACCCACAAACTGAACAATCTCGGTAGATGACCTAATAAGCGGACACTGTTAGTTCGTTCGCCTTGTGCCATTATGCCACCCACAAACTGAACAATCTCGGTAGATGACCGAATAAGCGGACATTGTTAGTTCGTTCCCCTTGTGCCATTATGCCACCCACAAACTGAACAATCTCTGTAGATGACCGAATAAGCGGACATGGTTAGTTCGTTCCCCTTGTGCCATTATGCCACCCACAAACTGAACGATCTCAGTAGATGACCGAATAAGCGGACATTGTTAGTTCGTTCCCCTTGTGCCATTATGCCACCCACAAACTGAACAATCTCGGTAGATGACCGAATAAGCGGACACTGTTAGTTCGTTCCCCTTGTGCCATTATGCCACCCACAAACTGAACGATCTCGGTAGATGACCGAATAAGCGGACATTGTTAGTTCGTTCCCCTTGTGCCATTATGCCACCCACAAACTGAACGATCTCGGTAGATGACCGAATAAGCGGACACTGTTAGTTCGTTCCCCTTGTGCCATTATGCCACCCACAAACTGAACGATCTCGGTAGATGACCGAATAAGCGGACACTGTTAGTTCGTTCCCCTTGTGCCATTATGCCACCCACAAACTGAACGATCTCAGTAGATGACCGAATAAGCGGACATTGTTAGTTCGTTCCCCTTGTGCCATTATGCCACCCACAAACTGAACAATCTCGGTAGATGACCGAATAAGCGTACATTGTTAGTTCGTTCCCCT
This sequence comes from Cerastoderma edule, assembly GCA_947846245.1. NCBI lineage: Eukaryota > Metazoa > Mollusca > Bivalvia > Cardiida > Cardiidae > Cerastoderma > Cerastoderma edule. The sequence goes on along the minus strand of OX401418.1, from coordinate 19,645,519 downwards.
TGTGCCATTATGCCACCCACAAACTGAACGATCTCAGTAGATGACCGAATAAGCGGACACTGTTAGTTCGTTCCCCTTGTGCCATTATGCCACCCACAAACTGAACAATCTCGGTAGATGACCGAATAAGCGGACACTGTTAGTTCGTTCCCCTTGTGCCATTATGCCACCCACAAACTGAACGATCTCAGTAGATGACCGAATAAGCGGACACTGTTAGTTCGTTCCCCTTGTGCCATTATGCCACCCACAAACTGAACGATCTCAGTAGATGACCGAATAAGCGGACACTGTTAGTTCGTTCCCCTTGTGCCATTATGCCACCCACAAACTGAACAATCTCGGTAGATGACCGAATAAGCGGACACTGTTAGTTCGTTCCCCTTGTGCCATTATGCCACCCACAAACTGAACGATTTCAGTAGATGACCGAATAAGCGGACACTGTTAGTTTGTTCCCCTTGTGCCATTATGCCACCCACAAACTGAACGATCTCAGTAGATGACCGAATAAGCGGACACTGTTAGTTCGTTCCCCTTGTGCCATAATGCCACCCACAAACTGAACGATCTCGGTAGATGACCGAATAACCGGACATTGTTAGTTCGTTCCCCTTGTGCCATAATGCCACCCACAAACTGAACAATCTCGGTAGATGACCGAATAAGCGGACAATGTTAGTTCGTTCTCCTTGTGCCACCCACAAACTGAACTATCTCGGTAGATGACCGAATAAGCGGACAATGTTAGTTCGTTCTCCTTGTGCCACCCACAAACTGAACTATCTCGGTAGATGACCGAATAAGCGGACAATGTTAATCGTACTAGTAAGAATACTTCACCCTTAGAATGCTGGGCAATTCTCTAAATATAGAATTTTCTGTTGTCTGCACCATAAGGGTTAATTCTTATCAGACACGCACAGTCCAACCCTGAACTCTGCTAACATAACATTCGCTTATCAAATTGAATCTTTCTCCAACTATCCCCAAGGTAACATGCCAACTTTCATCTCATATGACATAAAATCAAATTTAACGAACACGAATATCATTTAACAAACATGAAAAAATTGACACAAACAAGCAAGTCTACATGCGAGTTGGAGATTCCTTGTACAATATCGGCACTACCTTCCCTTACACTATCTATGATTCAAACAGGTCCAATTGAATACACATAACTGACTTTCTTCAAGTGTATACCTCGGTGAAAGGACGTCATTGTTGGTCTTATACTGCTGCAAGGACCAAACTCTACTTTTATCACATAATTAGTGTATAGCAGAATCCGCAATTAAATGTGAAGTCTATCTATTTGAGGATCCAGTACCCTTTTGTTTGTAAGAAATCATACATCAAAACCGACGCAGTCTTTATTTGAGCGCTTAGTTACAACCGTCAAACAGACCAGCTGACTAAAACAAAACATTTGAGTAGTCTGGTGTCAACCTTAATTCACACAAGTTTACAGGCGACATCACTTAAAGTTGCCTATAACCATGGACATTGGTTTATCAACATACAAATATTTCTATACATGTAGTTACAAATAATATACATCATTGCTAACTGTATGTAGATCGAAATTTTGATCCATAACCTTATTGAGCCGAGCAATAGAATAAGTAAAGCACAAACTTTAGTCATGAAATTTCACCCATGATGGTTTATAAACAAGAAAATATATTACTCTTTCTCTTTAAAGGTTCAAAGAATTCAAATGTGCCTAGCTAAACCAACGTTTCTTACTCATAAAGAAATGCAACCGTTTTTCAGCTTGCCAGAAAAGAAATGAACAGCACGACTTTGTCTATTAATTTTTTATTTAATAATGTCACAGGAATTTATTCTTCAAATGAAATTAAGTGCAAGATTATTGTTTGATTAAATCCAATCAGGCACATTTTGCAATGATACAAGTGTTTATCCCCATACTGAACACGAATTGTCTCCTTACTATCTTTGTATAAATAAATACTAAAAACATGACCAACATGAAATTGACACAACATTCACATAGCTAGGCATTGAATCTTCTCATGTTAATTTTGGTATATTATGCATGCACATATCAGTCCTTGAACATTGACGCATATTGGTATCAAGCGTTAGTATCTATAAAGAAACTATTAATCCTGACCAGTTGAAATGGATATTTATTCACACACAGTAAATTATTCAATAGGACTACATCATTCATTATATTGAAACCTACTACATGTGCACAAGGTTACTACATATACGTACTGTGGATGTGTTATCTTACAAACTGTTGGAACGACGAAATGCAATAGCAACACAAATTCGAACCATTCATAAGTTGCTATAACAAACTATTTCTATATAAAATCAAATTGTTAAATATAACGGAGGGGATAAGAGTACCGGATTATATTCTAATGTCTCATTAATTCGTTTGTCCAGGTAGATCTTTCATCTGGTCCATCGCGTCATATATACATACTACAACTTTAATACTTGGCATCTCGCTTTTGGAAAAGCATGTGTGGCATTGCCTGAAACCCAATCGATTTGTACCAAAGTGTTATGGATTTATATCCGGGAGATTATGTCATTTGACATAAGGGGAAATATTCTAATTGTCTAATGAAAGACAAGTAAAATGCAAGATAACTATTGGCATCTTTTGACAAAATGTCATTTTAAACAGTTGATACATGTTCAGCAAAGTTTGTATCTATCCATGTGTTGTGCTATTCAAAGATAACATACCGGTACAAGTAAATCATGTTATAAAGGTATCAACTTATATATTCACGTCATATTTTGATTTTAGATTACTCGATTAACATGTATAAGGTACATTAGCTTATGAAACACAAGGAATGCTTTCTGTCAAGCACCTCTCAGCATTGAAACAGGCACATTAGTGGACAATGCTGGGGAAAGGGAACTATTTCTAACATAAAACTATTTCATTCTTCACAATCATTGTAACTGTGAACATTCGTAGTTACAGGGATGTTATTGAATGGCAATTCCAAAAAATGGACTTTTCAAGGCAATGAAGCTCAAAAGCAACTCTCAAAAAGGAAAAACAACATGGGTTCTTTGTTTCTCGCAGACATTCTACACTTTTATTAAAATACTATGAATCACGGATATGAATTACAAAACAAATTGTGTTTCCTTCAAACATTGTATGTACATGAGGAACTTAACACCTTTTTGGTTAAATAATAACTTTATTTTTTCTTCTTTATAGATTGCATAAACATCATTTTCCAGTAGAATATAATGTATTCTCTCAACCCACTGATACACATAAAAACATTAATTCCAGTGCAGTGCTTCAACTCCTTCCTAATTGAACAAGCATGCTCAATATTAAATTCCAGACAAAAATGTCCACATATAAATTGTTGTGTTTGCACCTTGACAGCTCCCCAACAGCACATGTGCCTCATTTCAACAAGGCTTATGTGGACATTACCTGGTTAAGATAAATTCCTTTCATCAGTTTGTATGCATTAAAAGATGTGCATTTAATCTAAAGCAATTGGGGTTCAAACATGAAATAGCACCTTGGGTTTGTTTAAACATAAATGAGATGTTCCAGTAGGAGCAAATACCTCATTAATGTTTTCTGAAGGATTCTTTGGTAAACCAAAATATTAATTTTGATCAGAAGAGAAAAAGTTCACAAACATTTAAATCTTATTGTATACACATTACATCAGGAAGGAGTTTTTAAGTTGCCCTGTTATCAGATCATTCTGCTAGCAATCTTAATGAAAGAATTACCAATTTAAAATACATATATGACAAACAGTGAAATGATTTGTACTTAAAAACACAAATGGGGGATTGGTGGCAGAAAATACACAAACAAAAACACTACATTTAACTCTTTGTTTACTCACCAACTGCAAACTTTCGCAGTAATTAAATAATGAAAACATCCAAGCAAGAGAAAATTAAATAAGAGAAAATATTGGTTAACTAAAACTACATGTGAATTTGAAAATCACATTTTTTTCCCTAACACTTGAATGATCCATGGGGCATATGGGCCATCCTAAGTCTAGGTTGGGTTGTATATATTTTTTGTAAATTCTCTCCCTGTCTCTCAGACTATGGGGCAATATAGAATGAGAGATTAAGAAAGCATGAAATACATAATTTCCATGGTAAAACGTCCATGTTTAACACCACACCAGCTTATCAAGTTAAACACATCTCACACAACTCTAAAATTGCTTAACGTCTAAAGTACACTTACTTTAAATCATTTTGTCCTCACCTCTTAACCTGGAAACTATTTCCATTATTACTTCATATCATTTCGCCCTCACCTCTTAAAATGGATACTAATTCCATCATTACTTTAAACCATTTTGACCTCACCTCTTAACCATTTCCATTATTACTATAACCCATTTCATCCTCGCCTCTTACCCTGGAAACTATTTCCATTATTACTATAACCATTTTGTCCTCACACCTTAACAAGAAAAGTTTTTCCATTATTACTTTAAACCATTTTGTCCTCACAACTGAACATGGAAACCATTTCCATTATTTCTTTGAACCATTTCCTATTCATCTCATCATTCTCAGGACCATCATCTCTGTGATTCTTTATCCTTTAAAATCTTATGGCATAATTCTCAATTCATAATGGGAATTTCAACAATAAAGCAGTCATTTTAATTGACCGTTTTTCCCTTTCTGGATATCTATAGGTATGCCTATGTCTATCCGATCTCCCCACACTACTGAAGCCTTAGCAGAAAAGCGCAGATCAATATTTCTTCTACTACCACATGTTGTCGTTGATTCCTGGTTTGTTTCAGTTAGGATTATACACATAACCTGTAAGTAATGTCACTCAATTTGTCATTCAACTATTGACTATGTATGTAATGATCTATTAAACAGCACCTTGTCTTGTTTACCATGAACATACGACTGAAATCCAATAATAGACATCTTAACCTGCCTAAAATGTACCATGAAGGGATTAAAAACAGTTGATGGCATTTTGAGTACATGTAAGATATGTAAATAAGTGTATTGTTCAAAACCCTGAATTGGCAGGATCAAGTACACAGTTCATGAATGATAACACCGATATCTGCCATTAATGTCAATCACTAGTTCTCACATGTCTTTATCTATTTCTAATACTTTCTTATTTGCCAGGATAAACATGGTATGAAACACACAATTCATGCCATCATAGTAACATTTATTATGCAAGTCCACTCTCAAGGCATCTTTGTTTATCCAATGTTGATTGGAAGCACATGTTTAAATATATATATATGCCAGCTTAAGAAATGATCACTGAGCACCATTTCATCATACTTCTCGACTGATCTCTGTCAAGTTTCCTTACCAAACTCCTTATTTTTTAACATCTATTGTTTACATGAAGGTTTTGATTGCAAAAACAAACTATGTACAGTAATGGGTAACAATGAGTGAGTACAAAACGAGACTTGATAATAAATATATGATTAATTTACAAAACATAGAAATGTATGAATTATCTAAACTGAATATGTACATCTTTCTTTTTAATTTACAAACAACAATTATAATTTTTCTTTCACTCATAATCATATATACACATCAAATCTGTGTGATCAATCAAGCCAACTTTGTTTCACACTCAATACAATATTACCCACTAGTTGATGGCAGTGAAGTGTTCAATTAGGTTCTCCATTACCGTCATACCTTTTCATATCAACATTACATGTCTATACTTCTACTTTTAGTCCATGGTTTTCTCATGAACATGATTTCTAAACACCTTATCTCTTCTCTTAGTGACCTAGTGAATTGACATTGATTAATGGCAGTGCTACTTTGGTGTCATGGTCTCTGTGTTCATAAAATATTCTCATACTATATGAATAAAAAAGCCCAAAACCTCATGGCATTCTCAAAACAGAAAAATGTAGATTCACTTTTCTCTTTGAGTATTAACGATATCCCATATAATGTCCTTACCTTTATCAATTTTGATAGAATCCAGGAATTAGAAAATCAGTTTTTAGTTAAAGATGCCTACTCACAAATGAGACAATTAGCAAGTCAAAATAAAATGGCATCAAAACAAAAAAGCTTTTGTATTGCAGTGTTATATTCAATGAAAAATAGCTTTTGCATACAAAATTGTTCAGAATGTGTCCATGTATGTGCAGACAGTGTGGCATGAATTTTTTAAACCATTGCAATGGTTCTAGATCTGAATACATACTTATCCATTGTAGATAGGCTCCAAATACTCAAGTATGGACTTATTTTACTTCCAATGGGTTTTCTCCAGTAATGCAACAACTAAGCTGCTTTACAATTTTAGGGTATTAAAATTTTAATATTCCAGTTTCATCACATCTGTGAAAGACTGGCTTTTATAATCAATTAAAAAATATATTTGTGGTATCTCTCAATAAACCAAACATTTCAAGGGTTCAATGCAAGTCAATAAAGTAAGTCCTTCACAAACATAAAGCATTTACTATATTATTCCACTGAACTCTTGATTTGTATATCTGATTCTTGCATTACATGTATTTGAAAATAAAGCACAGCATGTCTATATTTCTGTCCCTGTCAGAAAAGAAAAAATCAACCATTATACTAATCATCATTTTTCGACATTCTTAATTTCTTGACCTTTCAATTCACTCGGATTAAGGGCTAAAGTTTTCCCATCATTTGCGGAGACCTCAACTTTAGACTTGACTCTTGGTTTATTGTCTGGGTTTAGAAAGCTTTGTGTGTGGGCTAATAAAGCCTGCCTTTGTCTCGCCTTCTGATCAACGACTCCTCCACTGTTAGATGGTGGCTGTACAACCGCACTGACTGGTGTAGAGAGAGGGCGTACTGGTCTTGTTTGGGGCCGTGGAGGCTGGATGTTCTGTATTCCAGGACGCTGTATGGGATTGGGAAACGATACAGGCGGCATTGGTGGGCGCATCATATTGCTCAAAAGCATCGGAGGTCGGACAGCACCTGGAAAGGTTAATATCAACCTTTAGTTCTATGTAATCTTCACTAAAACCTGGGGATTGATGTGCATAGAACTTAATTTCATTTATTCAGTGGAAGAAATGGGTTTCCTAAATTTCTTGAATCTTGCCCTTCATAAACTGGCAATATCAAAAGCAAGTTTCATCCAGTTGCAAGTCTGCCTGCTAATTATAATGACCATATATGCATATGCAAACTTTAATTTTGAATAAACATCTTTGGTGATACTTAACATTTTTTCTGTTTAATTTGAATTTAGAATTAAGTTTGAATTCAAAATAGGTTTACAAATAAAATGTTTACCTGATTGGAAGGACTGTGCAATGAAGTTATTAAACTTCGTGTTGAATTGTTGTTGAGCTGCAGAGTTAGGAGGCAAAGCGGAGTGTAGATTCATTGTTGGGAACCTCGGAGCACCCATATTGTTTCCCATATTTGGAGTCTGCCCTATGTTGGTTGCCTGGGCCGGAGGTGGATGGGGCGCTGGTAGACTGTTCCTTGTCAGTTGTGACGTAAACGGCTTAGAGTTGACATTTTGTCCCGGAATTGGTGTTGTAGTGGTTATTGTTGCGTTATTGTTGGTGTTGTTTTGCGATGCTTTCAACTGAAAATACACAAGTTGAGAATAAGTACCATTAAGGCTCTAATAAAAGCTGACTACTTTGATGGTATACTTCTTGAGATATAAATAGGGTTATGCTTCAACAATATGAGTAAAGTCTGGAAATCATTAATATTATAAATTATTACCCAACACCTTATATGAATGTTAAGTTCCTTATTATAATGCTAGTTTTTTAGAGAGAAATACGAAGCTGCCATGATTTGGTTATCTAACTACACTACAAACTGTTCACTGGTCAATATTTTGAACTGTTAACCACCTGCACATAGGATGTTTCCGCAGGGATCTCTCTTCGTTCTTTTCCAAGGTGGAATGTACTGATCTCAGTTTGCAAAGCAATACAGCAATGTTATTTCAAGTGTGGCACAGTCTTTAAGCTTTTTTGAGCATTTACATGATTTTCCTATTGACAAGTATTAAGCATGTTTTTCAAGTGAATCCAAAAAATAAAATGGTCAAGGTAAAATGTTGTTTTTGTGCATGTGTTCTCCAAATAAACATGTATATAATTTGTTAGGTAATTATACATTCATTTCATACAAATGCCTTGTAAAAATGTCCTGTTTAAGAAACATTTGCAAGCCAATTTTATTACTTAAAGTCCTTGTAGCAAATGAGACCAAAATACCACAAAACCAATTGTAACAGGTTTTGTGGGAAAAATCAAAGGGTGACACTGTTCTTGGTTGTTAAGGATTACATATGTAGTGTTACTATGAATGAGAATAAATTCAAATTTGCAAAAGTTTGTAACCAGCATATTGGTATGGGTTTAAATGCTGTCCCAATAACAGTTCATTCATATCCATGTTATCTTAATCCCTACCACCCTTTGTGAACCAGACAGTGTTTCAGACACTATGCATTCCTTGTTGTCTAGTCATATGGAGAGTGACTGCTACCATACTTCTTTTTCTATGACCTGACAAGGTCTCAATTTAACAGCCTTAAGACAAGACAGAAATTTCTACCTCTGTGCCACAGCGAGATTTTTGCAACAAAAAAATATTCTACAAAATGATATATATTCATTCTTAATAATAGTTTGTTCCCACAAACCTCTGAAGTTTGCATGATTTGAATGGTGAAGATTGTCAGCAAGTTATCCTGGAACAAATATATGTCAGACAGTAAAGTCAGTTTCTGTAATTATACTATAGAACAGGAGGGGAGCAAGCAATGCATTTGCAACTACTTACTGATGCATTGGGGATAGGTGAAACTTGGGTCTGTGAAGTAAAGCTGCCAGGCTTTCCATGGCTCAAGCCAAGCTGTTGACTTGGAGGGTGGGGTGCAGAGTGTTGTAGGGAGAGATTAAGGCCTTGAGTTCCAAAAGAAAAGTTAAAGGGTGGAGGTCCTGTTGGGGTGCCTGTAGGAGGTTGGTTCTGGGAAGGAGGTTGTTGTTGTTGTAGAGAATTGGCTAGCATGGAAGCTTGAAAGGTGAGGTCGGGTCCGCCTAGCTTGATAGTATTGTTCCCTCCAAACTGGAAATAAGAGGGCATATGGTAAAACTGGGCAGTTAAATTGTTTCTTTATTTCTGTATGTGGATTTTCATGAAGAAATATTTTTGAAACCTTATGAATTAATTACTTTGGGAAACACCGAGAATATAGCAGGACCCTAGTTGGCATGCATCATGTTTGTATGGTCTTAAATGCCGTATCAACAATTTTTCAGTTATGCAACGACTTTCCTGGATCAACCAGTACAAGGCAAGGGCTCTGAAGTGACTTGCAAAAGGTCACTCCTGTGAAACCAGAAGTGTCAGTGGGGCTCAAAACCAGGACTCCCCAGTTAAGTTTGTCAGGTTAACCACTGGGCCACACAGGATCCCGCTTGCATCATGCATTTAACAAATCTTCTTTAAAACCATAAACATGGAACTGTGGCAGTACTGAACTGTGGTGATCTTTTAATGTCTGTAAATAAACAATTGTAAATTATCTATATCGATTTATTGTTGGATAGTACAATAAAAATTTGTTCACTTGTGTCTGGTCTTCAGCTATGAACTGAAGGGAAATTTCATAAGGAAAATACTTATCATGAAATCGTTAATATTATACATCTCTATAATGGAAGGATATAAAAAGAAAACAAATATATTGCTGAATGACGTCTGAAGGCCCCATTAGCTGACCCAACCCCCTCACAAAGGTTAATGACACAGAAGGATAGTGCCAACACAGATGGGCTTTGTGCATATGGGGTTCAAATTAGAACTGCAAAGAGTATTTGTTAAACCTTCAGAATGTTCCTGAATTACCTGTATACTTGAATTTGGTTGTTGTGGAAAGAAGCCAGTCTGTTGTAAAGGTGTCTGGTTTTGCTGTGCTTGCTGGTAGAATGAAGAGGGCGTCTGAATCTGTAAGCCTGCAGGTCTGAAACAACAAGTCAATCAGTTAAGACTCACTCTATTACAATCCCTGTCAATATTAAACACTATGAACCAGACCCGAGCTAAAACTCCAAATATGGTTTTGAGCTTAACAGCCACAATTATTAGACAATTTTAATCCATGTTGAACACTCCCATGAAGATCAAACATAAAGAAACACTTTAATAGTATATTGATGAACTGTAGTGTATCTTGATGCAAATGTAAAACAATGACGATTAAAATACTCTTCCTTCAATAACAATCTGAACACACAGAATTTCTATGTCATTTCATACATGCTTTTGTATTATTTCATTTGCCTTATTAACTGTCTTTCTCTTCTTATGAAAATGAGTAAAGTAGAGATGAACAAGTTATACCTTTGCTGCATTATGGATCCAATAAGTTGTGAACTATTCTGGTTCTGTGAGGAGCTGAGGAGTTGATTTGTACTAAACAGTTGACTATTTGGGTCTAACTGTATGTAGGAAAGTTGTGGAGAGGGCTGTATAGCTGTACTACTGAGACCTGCTTGTCCATATGGCATGTTGTTGTGGCCAATGTTCTTGTTGGGAAGCTGAGTGCCTGCAACACACAATACATCAGTATTAGCTTTTCTTCAAACAACAACATATCCCTTCACGTTAAGACTTAAATCAAAACAAATTTATGTTAATATTGCTTAAATATTAGACAAAATACTGTTGGAATTAACTTTTAGATAATTAAACGATTTTCTCAATAAACACCAAGAAAAAAGAAGCAGATTGAAAGGCATAGCTAACATTTCTTACCAGATCCTCTCATGAAAAGCATTAACTATTAACAAAAATGTTTTCTTTATCAGTATCAAATACATATCATTTTTTCAACCACCAAATCATAAGTTAATCATCTTTTTTTTTTTTTAACATGGGTTTTACATCACATCAACATTATTTCAGTTATGTAGCGATGCCCGACTATTAATGATGGAGGAAGATACTGAACTGCCCATAAGGGCTGGTCAAGGCGGTTAGAACCATCTGCATTCCGTAAGTCAGTCGGGAGACTGCCTCTCATGAAAATCCATATCCCTCTCAGGATTTGAACCCACACGGAGAGGGGCCATGTGATTTCAAGTTCTGTACTCTAACCACTAGGCCACGGAGGCCCCCAGTTAATCCTCTTAATCCACTGCCTATTTCCTCATGGGCTCATACTGGCTATGGCATTTTTATGAGAGATTGTCTTTCTGCCATATGGAACTATGATGGTTCAATTCAGCTTGACCGACAAAAATGTGAACTTCCTCCATTACAACGAGCTGGTGTCATGATAAGACTTGAATGAGGTTGATATGATGTAAACCCCTAATAAATGTTTAAACCCTCATTACATAACTACTTGTGTTACTTTGTAAGATAAGTACCTCCAATACCAAGAGAAAAACAATTTCTCCACTGCTTTTTTTTCCCATCATCTTTTAATTGCTTGCAATATAGACAAGTCCCATGTTCCTTCAATGAGAAGGTGTTAAGAACAAAACAACCCGTGTCATAATATGCTTTTCTTTAATGGTCAAGCAAATTAAAACTTACCAAAAGCATTCTGCGTTGGTGGCTTGATGGCCGATGACATCTGTGAGGTGGACGCGGCCGACACAATGATGGTATTCTGTTGTTGGGGGTTCTGTCCATATGGCTGTGGGGGATTTCTCTGGAACAAGGGAACCTGGCTCTGCTGATAAGGATCAGGCTGGGTGGGTGTGGCAGGTAAAAACAGGTTCTGTTGGGTGTAGGGCTGTTGTACATGTGGGGTTTGTAGTTGGGAGACATTGAAACTGAATGTTGTCTGACTCAACTGAAACAAATCAACATTAATTTAATTCTATAGCATTATTTAATGGCCAAGAACTGTATTTCCACAACAGATTTAAGGGTGCTTGTTTACAAATGAGACAATTTGCAAGTCAAAATAAAATGTTGTGTTGAAACAATACAGTGTTTGTATTGTTGCATATTTCATGAAAAATGGCTCATGGCTACTAAATGCAAACTTGATTCAGAATGTGTCATTATATCGTAGCAAGTATAGAAGTTATGTGTTGAATTTCAAAACCGTTGCAACGCTTTTGGATTTGAAAGCATGTTTATTCATTTTATACTCTACTGTAGGCTCTTAATGCTTAAAATACAAACTTATTTTACTTCCAATGGCTTTTGGCCAGTACGACAAAAATAACAACAGCTGCTATACAGTTATAAAGAAATTAAATTAAAATATCTTGAGTTTCCCTACCTTTATGAGCAAGCACCTTTAAAACTTACCTAGCTATCATGGCCAAAAATCACACTGTAATAATCATTACATACACTTTTCCAGTCAAAATTACCTTCCTTAAAATAATGTAGTAACTTTTGAAGTTTGAAACTTGGTATTTTGAACTGTTGTAATAATTTTTCAATTTAATGGTGATATAATACTCATAAGTAATGGACCTAAATCTGATCTACAGGGATTCATCAAGCAACTAGAAAGCACCATCAACCTTCAGTTAAAATAGCCTAGAGACATCCTTTTATGAAAATCTGACCTAATTCCTTAAAACTAAGACATGTCAATTATCAATGTGAAGTCTAGCAAAGAACCTTCAATCCAAGGAGCACCCTATAGACACCTACCCTTGATTCCTGTGGTGTTATCATTTGAGAACCTATCTGGAAAGGCTGGAAAAGCTGTTGGTTGGGCATCATGTTAGGTGGACTCGGTCCAGTATTGGCACTCAGACTTGACACACCTGACATGTTGCCAGACATACTGTTGGATAAACTGGATGGATACTGTAACTGCTGCGGCTTCACCTACACAAGGAATTGACAGCAAGTTCAAAATCCAAACAACATGAAGTCAAACAAAAACATGATGAACATGATCAGCAAGTAAATCAAAACAAAAATGCAGTATTCTGTCAAATTGAGGGTTGCTTAAATAAAACCAGAATTGAATAGGCAAAGTGGCGTAAGAGAGGAAGATATATATAAACAGGTGTCTTACAAAATGTATCCATAAAACAACATGAGGCCCAGTCCTTCATTTAGAAAAATACATCAGGTAAATTACTTTCTTATAGGTAATCTTTAAAAGAGAGAAAAATAAAAGAACTTCCAACAAATGATATTTTCCTCTTTCATTCAATTTTGTTTCTGTCCATACCATTGACGAAGAAAAAATAAAAATAGCTTGAATTATTTGAAAGCCATCATAAAAAATTTGGTTCACTACACTAAGTGGTTGTTAAACACTGATTATTGAGGTAAAATGTTTTGCTTCAAAGCAGCATCATAGAATCATGCCAATATCTTACCTTGCAAATATTGCTCTGTTCTACACTGTTGGACTTCAATTCCATTATGGTGTTAATGTTGTTCTGTGAGAAGTTGACTTCTCCATCATTTCTACCAGTGTAAGATTCAGTAGGAGCTGTAAAAGACTGGGTGTAGGCAAGACTTGATTCCGCAGCACTTGAGAACACCTGGGAATATGCACCATCAGACTGGTTGTATCCTTGTCCAATATCTCCACCATTGGAGAAACCATCTATATCACGACCAGTGTTGTACACTTGGCTTCCCTCACTTCCATCATACACCTTCCCAATGTCTTGCTGAGAGAAACTACTCACAGCATCAAGTGATTTGAATGGTGGGACGTCTACTGAAAATGAAGTCCTTGAGTGAACATCAATGTCGCCGCCAAATCCCAAACTGTCAGGTCCACGAGGGGAGATGTTTGATGTGGGACCACTCATGTTGCTGTTGTTGTCCTCCATATTCTTCACCATGTTGTCATTGAGGTCCATAGGACTGTTGTCCATCCCCATATCCATATCGGAAGGGTTGAAGGAGGAGAAGGAGTCAGAGACATTCACCACAGAACTCGAGCCCATCACAGTGCTTGGTATACTGAAAGATAACATACATGTTTAGGATGCATGATCAATGAAAGCAAATTGGAACCTTTTTCGTTAACTAATGTTCCTGACTATTATTAGACCCGGTGAAGTTTCACTAAATAGAACATGAATATCTATATTTGTGAGGAGTCATAGATCATATTTATGGCTTCAGAATTAAACCTTTTACATTGAGGCACTAATCATATGTTAAGAGGTTAAGTTTACATTACTGATGTAACAAATTATTTCCATTGTTATTCTTTTTACAACTCAAAACTCATATTTCACTCTTCCCTCCAATATGTTTGACCCATACACAAACTACTTTCATTTGTTAACATTAATTTGACTTACCTTTGTTCAAACACATTGTTCACACTAGAAGCGTTAGGCGTATCCCAGACGTTCTTAACTTTAGCAATCTTCATGTTAAGGTCCTGAGCCATTGGTGAGGTTGGCTGTTTACCAGACATATTTTGACTGGAGGGTACACCGAGCCCAATGTTAATGGGTGACTGATCATCATCTTTCTCCATTTCAGTCTTCTCCTCAGCATACTTGGCAAGCTCTGCATCAAACGTGAAGTCCAATTTAATTTCACTTGCATCATCTCCCTGAAAAAGGATGTTCTTGATTTAGACAAGACTTTTTCCATCCTACATATATCTAGTTATTTGTTTCTTAACTTTAAACAGAAACCATTTTAAGCTCATAGCCCCCCCCCCTCCCCCCCAAGGTATCTTACACAACTCTTTGTCACTAATATAATGTAACTCAGCAGGTACTCAATACACAGGGGGCAAAGTCTTGAGAATCATAGAACATTAGTTACCTTTCCAAATATGGTATCCTTAAAGCTGGGTGGTAATTGTATTGGTTCTGGCTTCTCCATCTGGCTACCAGCTCGCATCTTGGACTCAGGTTTCTTTATAGCCTTGTCCACCTTGTTCATTGTGTCCTTCACACTAACCTTCTCACTTCTGATTGGCTGAGAAAAACAATCAATACATCTTTCAGATCAACTGTATTATCCACTAGAGAGTCGGCAGTATTTCATTCATATCAAGCCGAAAGTTCACTGATTGATGTTTCCTAGTTAATCTTTTTTGTTTTAGATTTCACATAGCATCAAATGCTATTCAGTTTTATACCAATGCCTGAATTATCATGAAAGGAGGACTTATCATTCCCTGTGATTTTTGTGGCTTGTCTGGACCAAAGAGCATGATATTCAGCTGGCTAGTCAATTCTACTTTTTAACGAGTGCTCCCTCATATTGGTAATTGCCAAGTCCTATCGTAAAGAAAACCATTAACTAATAACAAGACCGTTTTCTTTACCAGCCTTAAAACCATGTAACAAATTCTTTTACCAACTCTGCCTTACTTTAATTTGCTATACAGTTGGCTTCAAAGCCTGGTCATCGGCAAGTAAAAGATTACCTGAACCAATCCTTATATTGGACTTGTCAGTCGTTGTATAAACCCTCTTTAACAGTCTATAACTAAGATGCTGCAACAGATCAGTCAACAAGGCTTTGGTCTATAGAAACTATATTTTTCAGGTAATAATGAAAAAAAGATGATAAAGTTAATCAAGTTTTTGGACATCTGCACTGTTTGCCCGTTTCTTCAAATGTAGATGAAAGACATGTTATTATCCTTGTTACATGAACAAATGACGGGGAAAGCTAGTGCATGAAATAAATTATTGATTTAAACAATCACCTTTTGTTGCCGTTGAGGTTTAGGGCTAACTTCATAGTGGTTCTTCTGCATTTCTCTTTTGACATCAACAGAAACTGACTTTTCGTTTATCTGAAATATATTAGACATGGATGGAAATGGGAAAAGGATCTTTTTTTCATCCAAACTGCCCTGGCAAGAAAATATTTCATTAAACATGAGGAATATGTAAATGAATAAAGAAATAGAAGTTTTAAGGCACATGGAATGCAAGGCTGAAGCTTATAGCATTATTTGTGAGAATGGGTTCATAAAAATAGGACTCTTGGCTCATTTTAATTCAAGCATTTTATAATGAAGATTTAAAAAAAAATGTATGTTATGTGAAAATGGACAAAATCAAAACCATGTTTGAAACAAACAACTTGGGCAAATTGTTCTTAAGTAAGCTAAAAATTGTTGATGCATAACACAGTAAAATTTACCAATTTACATGTCTTATATAAGAAAACAAGTTACAAGAATCAAAATTGACTTGCACTCTCAACTTATTTCATTACAAAAAACTTGAAATATTACAATGATAAATCATTTTGCATGAGATAAGCTGACCAAAATACATTACATGAAAGTTCAATCCATGTATAATACAAAGTATTTCACATCTAACCAAAAAACCCAAGTATTACCTTATCCAGTTGTCCAAGTTTATTTTCAGTGCTAGGAGAACTACGTGTTGATGATCCCCCACTGTTTGGATGATCACTCACATCTATTCCACTGTCATGTTGGTCATTGCTTTTCTCAAATTTGGGTTCTTGTGATACCTGCAAAAAAGCATTTGCCAAGGTTTAAAATCCACTTATTCCTTGCAGGTCTCAAATTTTTTAAAGGATACACTGTACTAAATAAATCAGCCACTAATATTATGAAGAGTTGCAAAAAAATTACAACTCAAATACAAAAGTTTTCTGAATTACCCTTATGATAATTGAAATAATAGCGTCTATAAGAGACCAACACTTAAAATCTTCAAATGCCTTGAATAAACAAATTGTTTGTTTGTTTTTGTTTTGTTCTTTTTTTTTGGGGTTGGGGGGGGTTGGCAACACTCAGAAGAATCCAGGTTTCTCCTTGAAAGTAATTGCAATTAATTGAGAACGACTGAAGTTTTATTCCATCTTTGACATTAACATGTATTGTGGCAGTCAGCATACTTTATTATTATTATACGGAACAATAATCTTTCCAATTCACTGACTGCTTTTCTGTATAAACAGTTCATTAGCGAAATACATAAATACATATTCAGTGCAAAGGCTTAAAAATGTTAACCGTAAGCCCTATTGTTGCAATAAAAGCACATTTCCTACCTGTACAGGAATTGCACTCACAGCTCCAAAGTTGATAGGCTTATTCCATGCATTCACACTCGGTACTGGAGCTGGTGTGAGGGAGGGTTGGTTTTGTTGTTGCATGTGAGATAGGTTGTCTAAATTGGTTTGAGCAATTACTGGTGAGTAGCTAGGCATCATGTCTGCAAACAATTTATTTCAATCATTTATCTTCTTACCTTTAAAAGCTAAGTTAATCATAAGTTTCCTTGGCACATAGAATGAAAAGGATTGAAATCTTAAGATGCTATCAAGTGCTTAATAACAGCATATTATTAATTAAGCCCATTATCTATTGTATAATAGTTTTGCACACTTTCTCTGTATCATGCCATAATTCTATATTTGCTCTACTGCTCTCAATTGGAATAAATCTCAATTCCGTAAGGAGTAAACAGTTGTCAAAAAAAGCATGTTAAATGAAGGTCAAAATTCATCCAAACGTGCGAAACAATAGATATCCAAACTAAATGCCAATTACAAATTCAGAAAGAACAGACTTCAGTATAAAAGACATATATTCCTTACACACAAAGATGAATTATAAAGATACCTCTAGATTACCCTCTGTTCTAGACTGTACAGTACCATTGATTATAGAAGTGAATCATTCAAGGATGCATTTTCAACAATTCTTAACAAAATGAAACTGGAATGATATTTTTCACTTGGCCATTCCATGCCCAACTTTATTCTTAATCAACATTCATTCGACTATATGGATTAGATTACAGATTAACTACATGTAGTTAGAATATTTCATGTAACTTACTTTTAGACAGGTCCACTTCTGGTTTCATTTCAGGATTGATGACTTGTGGCATAATAGGAATATTATTAGCCAGTTCATTGTCCCAGTTTTCTATCTTAGGCATGAATGCGGAAGGCTCTTCTTCTTCAGGTACGCTCTTATTCTTGGCCTTCTCTGTTTTCAACTGCTCTCTCTGCTTGGCAAAGCGAGGTGGCAGTTTTGACAATTTTCCATAGCGTGGCTTCTCTGTGACGGCATGAACACCTTTTGGCTTGGCAACAACCTATAGGGAAGAAAGGACAGCATGTCTGACTGAGAGGTTAAGTGTGTGTCAATGTCTAAACTTTTTTAATTGAATCTTATCATGATGAATCAACTTTAACACAACTTACTCAGGTCAGCTTAGAACAAATCTGGACCTATCTTAACCAAATAACAGCAAAGAAGAAACCCTTTGGACGATTTCATCCAATACATACAAATACTAGGATACATTCTTTCAAAACTAAAAACAGAATAAAACTTGTCAAACTCAACAAAACAATACTTAATGTAAGGCAATTAATAGGACTCATTGACTGATGTAATATGAGTGTCCGGAAAAGGATTGAAAATCTTCGAGACATTTCATCCTTTGACATTTTTTTTTTTTTTGACATTTCCTTATTTTTCTGAGGCAACCCAAAAAATGTTTTGCCAAAGTAAAACTATTGATATTTCACTTTGCTGAAGTATGTGGTGCCAATTGATGAAGTGTACAATGACATGTATCAGCATCATCATTTAATTCATGAAAGCAAACTCAACTTAAACTTGACTGGAGGTACTAGTCTCAACTTTGAAATAAGTTTTACTTTGATCTAAGGTGGCCAGGCTCTAACATTATCAGATTATAACTGCAATATTTCCTCTACTTTGATGCTTGACAAAAACAATCTTTTAGCCAAGAATCCTTATATTTCAATTTGATTTTTCATTTTTTTCATTTTTCGCTAATCACTTCAAGTCGAATCTACGCAGCCAACAGATTCAAATCCCTTTTGGTAACTTGAAATTGCTGGTTCTTTGTCATTTACACTTATTTAGGGATGATTAAAGTACAGTTACTTGATTGCATCTTTGTTTCATTTTGTTTTTTAGAGAAAAAGCTCAAACTCATTTTAGGTTTTTATTCTCTATTGTCAAGAAGTAGCAATTGCTCTCTGAAAGGAGGCCAAAAACTCGTGCTAAAAGCAACCAATCAAGACACATACTGTTCCTTGGAAATATATTTCAGACATATATCAATCTGTAAACTGCCCAGAAAGATCTCCCCTTTACAACTCTTCGTAGGGAATTCACCAATAAAAGTATGTCGGCCAAGTGCCCGAGTATTTGATAATGTCTCCTCCATACTTCTTTCATATGACAAATGTTGCAATTATAATACAAATGCAAAATGCAAGAATGTCTCAAGATTGCATCTTCACCAGAACACTGCAGTGGTATTTATAAGCTTTTAAACAAACTTTACCCTGTCCAACATCCAGGTACAAAAGCTTTACCTTAGATCCAGGTTCCTTTTTCTTCTGTTGTGCTTGCTGTTCCGTTTGTTTTCGCATCTCAGCTTCCTGGGCTTTCTGCTTACTTTTCAAGGCTTTCTTAGACTGCACCTCTTGAAATCCATCATTGTTCTCAAACAGGAAGTTTGGATCATCAATGGTAACTTCAGGCTGATCATCAATTACTACCACCCCTGTCAGAGGGTAAAAGAAAAGTTAATTTGTGAAATAAAAGGACTTCTTACACATCACTCAATCTAATACCATTCTTTGGTTATTCAATAGCATACATCACTAAAGATCATGGATAACAAAATAAACTTGATCAGTTTATAGTTTCATTACAATGGTTAATTCACTTACCCATGGATGCATCTTGGTATTTACCGCGCACATATAAAAATGAAACGATATGTGTTCCAGAAAAATAAAATGGCATCCATGGATAATCATTTTCATACTTTGAGCAAGTGAGCTTAGCTTAAAAGAGATGATAATACATCACAAGGAGACTTCACACTGGTGATGTTTAATACTTTCATATCAGAAGCAACTAAACACCGATGATAGGTTGCCATGAACCAATCAAAGATAAATAAATTATATATGAAAAATAAGAATTAATCATTTCAATGCTTGTTTTAAACGAGATTGAAAGCATGTCAACAGCTTTTCAGTTATCTTAACCTTCCTGGATTCAATGCTCTGAAGTGTCCTCCCAAAGAAGAATCTTATAAAACCAATGACCTAAGTATGGATTGAATCCTGTAACTCCAAGTTTAGAACCTGGGCCACACAGCACTCACACAATAAAGTGTATAAACACAGGCTAGTCCATATATAGGACAAGACTGGTCTAAAACTACTTAAATACTTTGAAGCAGAATGTGTCCATTTCTACACATATTTATTGTGAAAGAATTAGTCTGTTACCTGCATAATTATTTATGTCAATATTTGCCAAAGCATCTTTTTTCTCCTTCTCCATCTTTAATGGTTTAGTAACATCAGTCAGGTCACGGTTTCTGAAATGTTTGTATAAATTGAAAAGAAAGTGATCCTGTCTAGAAGGAAACTGAAATCAAAAAGGCTTAACATTATAAAGGAATGAAAAGTGCCAAAGCAATAAAAATAATTCAAATGGAAACAATATCAAATAATGTTTTTCAAATGAATATATTTCAAGACAATTATATTCACCAGACCATCAAGATTTACCATCTTGAACCTTTGCATATTGAGGATATCTGGAGTTTCTTTGTGTGGTTATAATATATGAAGTAAATAGTTAATCTTCTAATTTCCATAATTTTCAAGGAATCCATTAAGCAAATTAAGGAAAATTTTTTGATAACTATAATAAAAGATGCCATTGCCCAGAAAGTGTGTTACTACAGGGCAACATTTATGCGAGAGAGGAATCATTTACTCACTTTTCATTGATGGAGTTATTGATAGCATTATTGATTGCGGTCTGATCATTGGGAACTAGCCCATCTATCCTGTATACTTGGTTGGTATTCTCTTTCTCTCGCTTGTTCATATTCGGTGGAGGCCTCTTGCCTCCACCTTGCCCGTTTTTTGACTGTGGTCCGGCATACCCATTTTTTGTCAACAAGGAATTGGGGATCCTCTCTTTATGCAAGTTTTTTGGATGATCACGGTCACGATCACTTTTCCCACGGGGATCAGACGTACGTCGATTCTGTCTGTCATTCTGTTGAGGTCTCTGTTGTGAAAAGCTCTTCTTCACATCCCGTTTGTCACCAGAATTTTCTTTCAAATCATTTTTTGAATCCCTTCGATCTAACACATCACTACTCTCTGATGCAGTTTCCCACTCCTCATTTGCCATATCAGATGAATTCTGCTTGGTCAACTGAGGCCCTTTTCCTAACCCAGGCTGTAATCCAGCCCCTCTCCCACGGCCTCTGCCCCTGCCACCTCTATCAAACCCTCTTGACCTTTCACCTCGACCTCGAGCAGCAAATCGTGGTGGTGTAGAAGCCCGTTCAGCTCTGCGATCTCTTCTCCGATCTCCCCTATCCTCCTCCATTCTCCTGTTATCTCTAGGGGGTGGCCTCCCAAACCCACCCCGTTGTGGTGGAGCTGAGTTATATCGCCGATCATTACCATGAGGATTGGGTCCACCACCTCTGGGCCCTCTGTAGGCTGATCCACCTTCAAAACAAAAACACCAATTACTTAATGCTCTTGTCTTCTAAAACCTCTTAGATAGTACCCCTATATTCATCAATGCAATGTCTGTTTGGTCTTTAATTAACTATTTGGAATCATTTCGGTTCATAGGATTGCAATTATTTTTTACATCATAGTCAACAATACTGTGTATTTAAAATGAAAAAACTTTAAGAAAAGCAGGTTTAACTGGATTGAAATATCAGGTAAAACAGCTATTTGACAGATCTGATGTTGACTCAGTACTATGTTGGAATCATATTTTATCATAGGATTGACAGATGAGTAAAAATACATCATAGACAACATCACTGTTTATATGTTATAATGTCTCTTGTTAAAAAGAATGGTCAAGGTCAGGTATAACAGCAATTTGACAGATGTTGACTCAGTACTATGTTGGAATCATATTTAATCATAGGATTGACAGATTAGTAAATATACATCAAAGACAACATCACTGTTTATGTTATAATGTCTCTTGTTAAATAAGAATTGTCGAGGTCAGGTATAATGGATGTTTGACAGATGTTGACTCAGTACTATGTTGGAATCAAATTTTATCATAGGATTGACAGATTAGTAAATATACATCACAGACAACATCACTGTTTATATGTTATAATGTCTCTTGTTAAATATGTATTGTCAAGGTCAGGTATAACGGATGTTTGACAGATGTTGACTCAGTACTATGTTGGAATCAAGTTTTATCATAGGATTGACAGATTAGTAAATATACATCATAGACAACATCACTGTTTATATATGTTATAACATCTTTTGTTAAATAAGAATTGTCGAGGCCAGGTAAAACAGATGTTTGACAGATGTTGACTCAGTACTATGTTGGAATCAAATTTTATCATAGGATTGACAGATTAGTAAATATACATCACAGACAACATCACTGTTTATATGTTATAATGTCTCTTGTTAAATATGTATTGTCAAGGTCAGGTATAACAGATGTTTGACAGATGTTGACTCAGTACCATGTTGGAATCAAGTTTTATCATAGGATTGACAGATGAGTAAATATACATCACAGACAACATCACCTCAAACATGTCACTTTTTTTTCGAACAGTTTGTCAAGGTTCTGCCTAGATGATTACATGTTATTTGCCAGATATAAACTTAAAGGCATGCATAGCAAATTTCTATGCTGATTATATCATAGATCAGAAGATAGATGGATCAGTCACAATGGCTTTTTGCATTTAAAACAGATTTTGTCAGAAAGACTATTTTGGGGTTAAAAAGAGCCGTTGTTAGACAGTTACACATTTTACACCAATTGAGGCTTTTCACAGAATGAAATGGAATCCACATCCTTTTCCTGAATCAAACTGTATTTCTCTTACACATGGTGTTTTCTTCATAATAAACACATATAAAATTGAGTACTTAACAATACTTCTGCATTTATCATATAAATCTAAGCATATACAGTCAAACTTGTGTTAAGAGGTCAGCCTATGGGACAGAGTAAATTGGCTGTTAAAGATGGATTGGCTGCTTAACACAAGTTGATATACACTATAAATCTAACAATGGGACTTTCTCGAGTGGTTGTTTGAGGCAGGTTGGCTGCTTAACACAAGTTAGACTGTATATATTACAGGAATTTAATACATTATTATTATTAAGATCTCATGTCCTAGAATGATTTCTGAAGTCATCTGCTTGAGGAGTGTTAAAAAAGAGGTATTGTGGATTTACTTGGCGTTAGGACATGGGACCAGCCAAGGACATGGGACCAGCCAAATACTCTTACAAGTTTTTTTCTTTCTCACTTGCATCAAGTGGACCCGGCCCCCATATTTCAATAGGAATTTAAAACTGTATGTTACTCCTTAATCAACATCGTTGTGTTCAAATTAACTGACTATTCAGAAGATGTTGCCTCAGTACTAAGTTAGAATCAAATTTTATCATAGGATTGACAGATTAGTATATATGCATCATAGACAACATCTCCTTATGTCAGTCATTTTCTTTTAGCACAACCAGTTTGAACAAGTTCAGCTTAAATAGATTATTATGACAGATCTATCGTATATACTCGACTATAAGTCGCCGTTGCCTATAAGACGCACCCCCTACTTTGATCTAAGATTAGGGGAATTCAGCATTGACTCGACTATAAGTCACATCTACTTTTTGATGATCGTACAGATTAATCATACACCGATGAATGATGCAAGGGTTTTGTCAACTGTAACGTTGTCTTCCCACATTATTTGATATTTAGGGATACGATACTAATTCAAAAATATTCTGTCAATCTTCATGATCATTAATCTATTTTAGCTGTAGTAAAAAAGCAACTCACGATTTCACTCTAGTTTTATTTTGACAGGTGGTGAAAGTTACCTCAGTTTCAGAGGGTTGGAACAGGGAAGACCGGTATGATCCGGTTTAATCCGGGAGAATTATCTATAATTATAATCCAATCAGACCGTGACAATCCAGCAAATTGGAAGGTGCTAAAAACACAGTTGTTAGTTTAATCAAATTGCATAATGTCAAACTGTCAGATAATGACCCTTATCGCTGTTTTTACAATGTACATCACAGTTTGACATCCGGTGTTATAAACACATGGTAAGTGTTATTTTATGCACCTAGGAAGTCGGCGCCGTTTTAATGTCCAGACCTTCCATAGTCACGGAAACCTTGACAGATAAACAGATATGATTAATTAAACTAATAACTGATACGGGGCCTCCGTGGCCTAGTGGTTAGAGTACAGAACTTGAAATCACATGGCCCCTCTCCGCGTGGGTTCAAATCCTGAGAGGGATATGGATTTTCATGAGAGGTAGTCTCCTGACTGACTTACGGAATGCCGATGGTTCTACCCGCCTTGACCAGCCCTTATGGGCAGTTGAGTACGGGGTCTTCCTCCATCATTAATAGTCGGCATCGCTAATTAACTGAAATAATGTTGATGTGATGTAAAACCCATATAAAAAAAAAAAAATAACTGATACATTCTACCAATCTTCTCATTTTGAAAAATACTCATTAACCATACCTAAGTTATACCGGTATATATTCCCATCTATCCTAGTTACTTCCCTTACTTACAAGGCCGCCATTTGCAACATGTTGGACAAAAGTAAACAAACCTGCAAATCTCTCTAGAGAAAGGTAAAATAAACAAAAATGACGCTGAAAAATTATGTTATGTTGATCGACTTTGCTTATAAGACGCACCCCCCACTTTGTTATCCAAATTCTATGTAAAAAAGTGTGTCTTATAGTCGAGTATATACGGTATGTCAATTGCATATGTCTAAATTAAAAGGTAAACGTATATCACGGATACCATCAACATGCACCTTAAAGCAAATTGTCAGACACGTCAAATTTTTGAAAAACGGGCCATCATTACAAGTTGTCAATACAGGACCAAGTTCAAATAAACTAATAACATTAGATCAGGTGGTTTACTATAAATGCACCTTTAAAACCAATCATAACTGAAAGTTGTTGACACTATTTTTAACCCCATATATAACACCAGAAGATAGGTCAATAGGATGTTGACTCAGCAAATTTCTGGAATCATTCTATTTCATAGGATTGCAATTATTTATAACATCATAGTCAACATCAATTTGTATCGTCATTTTAATCAAGCTATTTAAAACCAATCATAACTGAAGACTTGTTGACACTATTTTTAACCCCATCTATAACACCAGAAAAAAAAATATGCAAATTGGTTAATAGGATGTTGACTCAGCAAATTTCTGGAATCATTTTTTTCATAGGATTGCAATTATTTATAACATCATAGTCAACATCAATTTCATAGTCAACATCAATTTCTATCGTCATCAAAATCAAGCTATTTAAAACCAATCATAACTGAAGACTGGTTGACACTATTTTTAACCCCATATATAACACCAGAATTTTTTTTATATGCAAATAGGTCAATAGGATGTTGACTCAGCAAATTTCTGGAATCATTTTATTTCATAGGATTGCAATTATCTATATGTCAAAGTCAACATCAATTTGTATTCATATCTATATTAAGTTATGGGAGCAGGATTTATCTCGAGTTATACACATCATATACATCACCAGGTTTATATGGTCAACCAGAATGTCAAATAAAGGTTAAACCGATGTTGACTAAGTGCTAGAGTTTGAATCAGAATATTTCATAGCATTTTCAGACAGATTAAAAGTAATTTAAACTTAAGACATCATTATGCCTATCATTACAAAAAAGAGTTAGTGAAGTCAGGTATAATGGATGTTTGACAGATGCTGACTCAGTACTATGTTGGAATCAAATTTTAACATAGGATTGACATATTAGTAAATATACATCACAGACAACATCACTATTTATGTTATAATGTCTCTTGTTCAATATGAATTGTCAAGGTCAGGTATAACGGATGTTTGACAGATGTTGACTCAGTACTATGTTGGAATCATATTTTATCATAGGATTGACAGATTAGTAAATATACATCACAGACAACATCACTGTTTATATGTTATAATGTCTCTTGTTCAATATGAATTGTCAAGGTCAGGTATAACGGATGTTTGACAGATGTTGACTCAGTACTATGTTGGAATTAAATTTTATCATAGGATTGACAGATTAGTAAATATACATCACAGACAACATCACTGTTTATATGTTATAATGTCTCTTGTTAAATATGAATTGTCAAGGTCAGGTATGACGGATGTTTGACAGATGTTGACTCAGTACCATGTTGGAATAAAATTTTATCATAGGATTGACAGATTAGTAAATATACATCACAGACAACATCACCTCAAACATGTCACTTTTTTTTTCGAACAGTTTGTCAAGGTTCTGCCTTAAGATGATTACATGTAATTTGCCAGATATAACCTTAAAGGGGGACCGCTTAAAGGCATTCATTTATAACAGATTTCTATGCTGATTCTATCACAGATCAGAAGATGGATGGATCAGTCACAATGGCTTTTTGCATTTAAAACAGATTTTGTGAGAAAGATTTTTTGGGGTTAAAAAGAGCCGTTGTTAGACAGTTACACATTTTACACAAATTGAGGCTTTTCACAGAATGAAATGGAATCCACATCCTTTTCCTGAATCAAACTGTATTTCTCTTACACATGGTGTTTTCTTCATAATAAACACATATAAAATTGAGTACTTAACAATACTTCTGCATTTATCATATAAATCTAAGCATATACAGTCAAACTTGTGTTAAGAGGTCAGCCTATGGGACAGAGTAAATTGGCTGTTAAAGATGGATTGGCTGCTTAACACAAGTTGATATACACTATAAATCTAACAATGGGACTTTCTGGAGTGGTTGTTTGAGGCAGGTTGGCTGCTTAACACAAGTTAGACTGTATATATTACAGGAATTTAATACATTATTATTATTAAGATCTCATGTCCTAGAATGATTTCTGAAGTCATCTGCTTGAGGAGTATTAAAAAAGAGGTATTGTGGATTTACTTGGCGTTAGGACATGGGACCAGCCAAGGACATGGGACCAGCCAAATACTCTTACAAGTTTTTTTCTTTCTCACTTGCATCCAGTGGACCCGACCCCCATATTTCAATAGGAATTTAATACTTTATGTTACTCCTTAATCAACATCGTTGTGTTCAAGTTAACTGGCTATTTAGAAGATGTTGCCTCAGTACTAAGTTAGAATCAAATTTTATCATAGGATTGACAGATTAGTATAAATGCATCAAAGACAACATCTCCTTATGTCAGTCATTTTCTTTTAGCACAACCAGTTTGAACAAGTTCAGCTTAAATAGATTATTATGACAGATCTATGTCAATTGCATAGAATGTCCGAATTAAAAGGAATCATATATCCATGGGTAAAAGTTCAGAAAAGTGAAAATACTGAAATTTCAAGCTGGGGGCCTGGGGGCCCGGTGGGTACAGGGCAATGGCCTGGCTGGGGGTCCAGGGGACCGGAGGCCCCCGGAAGCTCCTGGATTTTAGCATATTGGAGTGCAATCTGAGGCCTTTAAATATACTTAAACACTGATATTATTCTCTACATTTTGAAGGTGAAATAGATGACAACACTACAAATCAAAGGTTTAAAAGTTAGAAAAGCAGAAAGTTGATCTACACAATGTCAATTTATTTTCACAATCAGTAACTGTAAGATGAGAAAGTTACTAATCACCCAAAAGTTACTTAAAATTGACAGGATCTCAAAAGTCTCTACTGAATCGTGTCTAGGAATGATTTTTCTTTTCAAAAACACTTTTTTTTTATCAAAATCCGTCAATTCAATCAGAAACAGCAAAGAGTTTCACAAAATTCTGCGTAAAATTTCACCATGACATTCCCGACGTCCACGGACGGATGCACGAAACCGGTAGTTTTTAGCAAATTTTCACTAATTCCTCCCCGAAAATATCCAAAAGTCACATACCTTCGTAAGATATGTCCAATCTCTTTTTATATGATGCGGTTACAACATCGGGCATCGGACACACAGTTCACATTTGCGATATTAACAATAAACATTCACTGTTTGACTTTTGGAGTCGGCCATTACTTTTTCTAATCAGAGTAAATAAATAACGTAATCCCATTGGTTGTCAAAATCAATTCGATTGATTCGGCAATTATCATTGTTTTCTTAACCAATGGGATGACGTTATTTATTTACTCCGTTTAGTGAAGATAACAACAACAATTTGACCTGCCGGTCAGGAATGTCATGGTGAAATTTTACGCAGAATTACCCCCTCCCAATTTTCTCCTCGAGTTTATGTGATTTGGAAAAACGGCCCTGACGAAGATCGGAAATACGGAATTCCGTCATAATACGGAAAACTTTTATCCATGTATATCATGGATACCATCAACATGCATCTTAAAGCAAATTGTCAGAAACCTTGTCCAATTTTGGAAAAATCGGGCCATCATTACAAGTTGTCATTACAGGACCAAGTTCAAATAAACTTAATACATTAGATCAGGTGGTTTACTATAAATGCATGTTTAAAACCAATCATAACTGAAAGTTGTTGACACTATTTTTAACCCCATATATAACATCAGAAGATAGGTCAATAGGACGTTGACTCAGCAATTTTTTGGAATCATTTTATTTCATAGGATTGCAATTATTTATAACATCATAGTCAACATCAATTTCATAGTCAACATCAATTTGTATCGTCATCAAAATCAAGCTATTTAAACCCAATCATAACTGAAGACTTGTTGACACTATTTTTAACCCCATATATAACACCAGAATTTTTTTTATATGCAAATAGGTCAATAGGATGTTGACTCAGCAAACTTTTGGAATCATTTTATTTCATTGGATTGCAATTATTTATAACATCATAGTCAACATCAATTTGTATTGTTACCTATATTTAATTATCTTAAACCTATCATAACTGAAGACTTGTTGCCACTTTTCTAACCCCAGATATATAACACCAGAAAAATTTAATACGCAAATTGGTACATAGGATGTTGACTCAGCAAATTTTTGGAATCATTTTATTTCATAGGATTGCAATTATTTATACGTCAAAGTCAACATGAATTTCTATTGTTATATTTACATATTAAGTTATGGGTAGCAAGGTTTATCATGGGTCATACACATGTATCAGATATATCACCAGGTTTATATGGTCAACCAGAATGTTAAATAAAGGTTAAACAGATGTTTGACAGATGTTGACTCAGTACTAGAGTTTAAATCAGAATAATTCATAGAATTTTCAGACAGATTAGTAATTTACATTTCAGACATCATCTTAAAATTATGTCTTTTCTTACAAAAAAGAGTTATTGATGTCAGGTATAACAGATGTTTGACAGATGTTGACTCAGTACTATGTTGGAATCATATTTTATCATAGGATTGACAGATTAGTAAATATACATCACAGACAACATCACTGTTTATATGTTATAATGTCTCTTGTTCAATATGAATTGTCAAGGTCAGGTATGACGGATGTTTGACAGATGTTGACTCAGTACTATGTTGGAATCAAGTTTTATCATAGGATTGACAGATTAGTACATATACATCACAGACAACATCACTGTTTATATGTTATAACATCTATTGTTAAATATACATTGTCGAGGTCAAGTAAAACAGATGTTTGACAGATGTTGACCCAGTCCTATGTTGGAATCATATTTTATCATAGGATTGACCTCTCGATTTGTCAGATATGTTTTTAACCCAAACAGTTGGAACAGATTCTGTTGAAATAAATCATCTGACAAATGTTAATGAAGTACAATGTATGAATCATATTTAATCATTTGATTGACAGATGAGTACCTTAACTTTTTCAACTTGCAATGTTAATTTTTTTCGGTCACACGATTCACCGAAATACCACCGGAAGGGACCGCACCGGAATACCCATTAAAATCGTAGTAACACCGAAACACCCTTTGATAATACAGGAATACCCTTTGTTTTGACTTTCTCCGATAACGTAAATTCATTGAAGCTTTTGATGTACACGCAATTTCTGTTTCTCGTTGATTATGCTATCCGAATCTTTTGGTTAGAATTCAAAAGATTAAAGTAGAATTTCAAATGGTATACCGAAAACAGCCGCTCAATTGCTTTTGCTTATGTCCAGACTGGTCTTTGTCATAATCGTTAGGAAGACTGATGTCACTAAATTTAATTAATTTTTCTTTAAATCTAAAATCTTGTTTTTTGTTCACAGCTGATGTAAAAAAAGAAGTCTTGCTAATTGTAAGTTTATTAGCACTAGGCTCACCTTACATGCGAGACATGCATAAACATAAGTATTACGGTAATACCTTAGTAAAGGCAAGTTGTATAAACTTTAATTTTTCGTACTCAATAATAGCATTTAATACGTCAAAAATAATATTTAAATAAAGAAATCACTCAGTTTGATATACCTCTTACATCCTTTTATGTACACTATAAAGGTAATAGGTATAATGACAATATCTCGTTAGCCTATATCTCAGGGGTATTCCGGTGTTTCGGTGGTATTACGGTATTTCTATGATTCGAGTAACCCATTTTTTTATTTTTTTAAATATGTAAGACAAGAGGCCATTGTATGATGTCAATTCAGGAACATGTTTGAATAAAGTAAAAATATTGGATCAGGTAGTAGTATAAATTCAAGTAGATAACTAAGTCTGTAACTATGCAAGTAACAAAAATATAGGATGATGACTCGGTACCTTTGTAGAATCATTTCATAGGATTGCAATTATTTATAACATCACAGTCAACATTCCTTTGTTTTTGATATCAATAAGGTGTAGGTAACAAATATTGGTGGGGTTACATACACATCAGGTATATCAACAGGCATATTATATTATCAACAGATTGTCAAGTACAGAAAATATGACAGATGTTGACTCAGTACTAGAGTTTGAATCAGAGTATTTCATAGGATTGACAGATAAGTATATATACATCACAGACAACATCATCTTTCTTATGTGTAATTAGATCCTTGATTACCAAGATTATCAAGTTCAGGTAAAATGGCAGTTTAACAGATGTTTAAAATAGTTGGAGCTGTAAGAGCCAAAAAAAAGGCCAGATTGTGCACTTTTGTATAAAAGCACCATATTTGGCACACTTTTAGTTTAGGTCAATATTTTTCATTTAAGGCCAGGAGACACGCATGAGAGGCCCTGTCTCCCAAAATATTGAGGCCCTAAAGGGGTACCTAAAAAACAGAATATATAAAGCAAGTTTTTTATTTGTTTCCAAGACAGGTTATTTTGTATTTAATGTAACCATTTAGTATGGCACTTTTACAAAATATCAACTTTTAGCATGAATTTCAAAAAAAAAAATCAGTAAACAAACTCCGCTACTTCTTCAATGAGGCCCCTATGGGGAACGCCTTCAAATTATTCATTTTTGGAGCAATATGTTGTCATAACAGCACTTGTAAGACATTGAACCACTTGGATAACTAATAATCAGTTAAATACAATAATATTTTGTATGATTTTATGAACTTGAATTACCATTAGACACAAGAAGCTGAGTTTTGAGGCCCAAATGGGTACCAATAATACGACTAAAATGCGTAAATTTAGACCATTTATGATTAAACAAAGGCTTCGATGTGAAATTTTTAAGATCAAAAGCTTTGCGATATAATGTTTAACTTAATGACTGTCTATATCATGTTTTTGGCATAATAAGTAAAAGAAGAATTAACATATTTTACAAAATAATCTTCCCATTATATAAAATGAGGCCCCCAACGGGGGTACCAATTAAGTGTAGTTAAAAGTGGACACTATCCATCATCTTGTAAGTCCATGCAATCTTTTTCAATGTTTTAATGCCTGTGCATAATGTTAAAAGTGGAAAATTAGTATTGTCTCTTTAGTAAACATCCAACATTGAAAAATGACAACTTATAATTTTTAAAGAGGGTCATTTCTTTGATAAAAATACCAAATTGAACGTTAAAATGTACTCACATCTTTTGATGGAACATGATGTGAAATGGTTAGCTTGCAAAATGTCAGTGCTCTGTTAAGATACTTTTGTATCAAATTTAATTATTTCTTACTTTATCTTAATTTGTGGAGAGCATTTTCAATATTATGCTTGAGAAAATGAGGCCCATTAGGGGTGTAAATGTACATTTTTGACCAAATAATCCTCTCTATAGTTTTAGCCTCAGAACAAAGATAATTGAAAAGAACAGTTTGCTGCAAATATAAATGGAATCGAATGATTTTAGAAAATGATTCTATATTCTATCAGTATTTTGAAAATAACTATTTTGACTAAACTGCTTCATCTGGATTTAAACATACAACCGGATGCAATCTGCAACTTAGTTACGAAAAACAAACATAGCTACACTCAGTAGATATTAATAAAATGATATCTAGGTTATAGTTTTCTCATAAACATAAAACAGTTACGTTTGCTGTTCAGTATCACATGAAAGTAATGTAGAATAAAACAGTTCGTTTCATTAATTATGAAATACATGTACATTGTACACATCTACATTAATAAATTGGAAACTCCGGGTCAAGCTGGCTTAACTTAAATGTAAAACAATTTTCGGTGAATGTTATGCTCTGCATTACGCCATTTGTCATGAGCTACTTGGACAGTTACCTCAACAGAAGCACAATTGGGTGCACTGTAAGTTGGCCTTGAAGCGTTTACATCTTCCCATGCAAGTAGACTTGCATTGACATCTAATCAGCTCTCTACAAGCATTAGAATCTTTTGGCAAGTCTATCCATCTTGGAACAAACTGCGTTGTTCCTTATCCATCCTGTTATGAACCTATAGTTTCTATTATGAACCTAGCTCGCAACGAGAAAAGAAAGATAACCAGCAACAAGTATTACAAACAATAACAAGTTTATTTGATGAATTATAATAGCAGAATGATTATAAAACCTGTGACAATCACTTCAAGAACTATGATTAATAAATCCACAGATCCTTTCAATTGTTCTAAGCTCCCCTAGTAACAATCACTTCTAGAACTATAATCAATAAAACCACAGATCCTTTCAATTGTTCTAAACTCCCCTAGTAAATTCCAACACAAAGTGATGAAGCAGCAAACCTCTG
This sequence comes from Cerastoderma edule, assembly GCA_947846245.1. NCBI lineage: Eukaryota > Metazoa > Mollusca > Bivalvia > Cardiida > Cardiidae > Cerastoderma > Cerastoderma edule. The sequence goes on along the minus strand of OX401418.1, from coordinate 19,612,353 downwards.
TTAAACGCATATCAGTAATATAGATCGGCATTTTCTGATATAAGGCCACTTCAACAGGCGTAGAGCGTTTCAAATACTGGGGCCAACCAGACAGAGTAACCGTTCACAACAAACGGCCCAGTCCTTTCACTAATTTTCATGTACAAATTCAATAAATATAAGAATTAAAAGAAAGCGTAAGGAAAGTTACTGCATCTTTAAAAAGGATATGCCAGGTCTCGATCTCGCGCGGAAATCAATTGTATTGAACTATATACGATGTAGCAGCGACCAGACTGTCACAGCCACGGATCCAACTAAATAATACCGAACAATTAAAGATAATATAGAGTCTGACACCTTTTAAAGAAAATGTTTTACACCACTGTTTCCGTCGATCCCGAGGTCCTCCGATCCCGGGTATTTTAGCGAGCAGAGTTTTCATTGGATAAACCCGATGTGTTCAGATTGCCATTTGCGATGATGACGTCAAAAAGATTTTGGTTATTGTTCGTAACAAAAGGCGAATTGGTATTACATAGAGCACAAAAATACACATTTATTTTAATTCTGCTGTTAAATTTCGTTTCTTTCATTTTTCTATACAAATATCTTCATTTGCCACTGTGAATATTGGGGGCCAAGTATACTCTGGCCCCAGTCTGGTATTGGGCGGGCCCCCCCTGGCCCCCCCCTGCTCCTACGCCTATGTACTTTTAGTCACACCAATCAACTCATTGGTTTCTCTTTTATAACCCTACAGAACTTTCTAGTTGCACCCAGTAAACTTATTCTTGTAAGAACAATCTGGAATAGCTTTAACAATCAAACACACACAGGGCCCCTATAAAGCTATGAAGATTCAGTATTGATTTTTCCAGACCCTTCCAGTTACTTGTTTATTATATAATAATGTTTCTAGAACATTAAAGAATTAAACATCTGACAGAATCCTCCTGATACTTATTTGTTTATTTTGATTAACAAGCATGCACTAGAAGATACTAGGAGAACATGATAAACACCTAAATATAAACATTCTACTCCCTTCTAGACCCTTTAGTGGGAATTCCAACTTCTATGTCACATAGAAATACGAAACAATCTCTCTCTGCAGCGATCAAAACAATAATGAATACAATTCATATGACAATCCCTATTTAGAGGGTGATGGAAGCAGTGGGTCGTTTATCAGCATTTGACCCCACATGTGTCCACTTTGATAAACTGTACATAATTTATGTGCTGTATTAGAGCATTACGTGTGGGGGTACACAGGAATTTTCGAGCTTCGTTTACTCTTTCCGTGGGACTATTTTGCTGTATAGCATCACTGTCAGCTGTTCAAGCTTCAATATGCCTTCTTCTTAGACGGCACAGGGGCTGTTGATATGTTCTTACAAAGAAGATGTATGTCTGGTGATGCAATTTAAATTGAAAAGGATGATTTATTTTCGATTCCATGGAATGGAGATACAGTGTCATTATCTGTAAATGCGTGCATGAAAAGCATACCCCATAATTCATCCTTTTCAAGTTTTGCTGCAATTTTGTGGGTAGGTATGCAGCGAAATGCTTAGCATAGCTAAATGCACTCCATATACAGCACTCTGAATATAGGCTTGCTAGAGCAATAGCCAGCACCACTACATCCAAGTCTGATGCTACAATGCAAAAATCTTTGCAGTCGCTGTTCATTGCATGTGCTGGATGCAACATCATTTAGAAATCTGCCTCTGGTAAGAGCCTTCAGAACGTGACCATCGTAGGTGGATAACAATGCTTTGTCATAATCTACATGCATTCTTTCCAGAAAAAGACAAGAGAAAGTGATAAAATGATGTTGGTTGTTCTCATTTCTTAGAAAGCTTTTCCAGTTCGAGAAAAGTATAGTTGTTGCTGGCGATACCTTGAACCACTTCCTCTACACTTCCTTGAGTGTGCTTTCAGACTATCTTTTTAACACATCCAACAAAACAGTAATCATGTTAACAGTTTGTAACTGCTTATGGACATATGGGATACACAGTTACAACATAGTCTTAAAGACTGTGAGTTTTTTCAATGCAAACTTTGGATCCAAGGATTGGACCAGTGCTGCATCATCAATAACTTTGCAGTCAAAGTTGGGGCAAGCTTCCTGTGTTCCCTCATATGTTTCTTGCAATGGTAACAACTGGTCGGACTTATTGCCGGGTCTCATTTTATTATTTACTTGTGATGGGGGCCAGGCATGGTTTTTTTTGAGACATAAAAAAAATGTCTAGTTCTCTGTCCCTGTTTTGATAAGAAATGTACATCATTGAAAAAGCTCAATGTCTGTTTTCATTGTTTGCATTCTATCCTTTAACTTTGAACACTTGCTCTGAAACAATTGGAAATTTTTTTTTGTAATAGGTTCATAGAATGATGTTTCATCTTTCAAGGCGTGGCTTGACACAAAATATTTATATTGTGACAGGCCTCTTGCCTCAGCATGTTGCAATTTTTGCACAGATTCCTCATTAACTATAACTTAAGTATCAAGAGTTATTTTGATGTTTCTGTCAAAGAATTACTCAGATACCCAAGTATGTGCACCGACCCTCTCACTTCTATCGTAGACCTTATACAAAAAGAGAACACTGTACTTTTAAAATCAGATTAGGGATTACTATGTCTATAACTTTACATGTTTCTTTGAGTACATTAAATACCACAATTTTAATCTAGCTCTTACATGATAATTAAGGGAACACAAAGTTGCATGAAGGGCCTCAGGTACAATTTTAAAGAAAATGTATATACCAGTGCTGAGAATAACCTCTTAATAAAATAACAAAAAATGATCTAACATACAGTTTAATACATATTATTATCTGTTACACTTAAAATAAATGAAGACTCAAAAAGTGAAAACTATTCTATTCAAGTACCCTTTAAGGCCTCAATAATTACTCATTGACACGCCTCTCACTTTTTTATAACTGCAAAACCTTGCATGTTATATAAGCATGTTAAATGGGCTACTGTACACATTAGATGTAACACTAGCATAATTCTAGTGAAAAAAATCAATTGAAAAAGTTTTTTTGGGAAAACCCCTTTTCGGGCCTCATATGTTGCAATATCTGCACCCATTTACTCATGAAAATGAATTAAGCTTGAACGACAATCCGCTTCAAGGAATATAAGAATAAAAGTATGTTAACCGCTCCTATCAAATACAGGTAAGTACAAGTAAATTATTACTTAAAAAGGCTCTGGCCCCACCTTGGGGCCTCAATAATTTTAGAGACAGGGCCTCTCATGCGTGTCCCCTGGCCTTAAATGAAGGTATAGAAATACAACATTCCAGTGCTGATGATATCCTCTTAATAAAATAACAAAGAATGATCTTACATACTCTTACACATTATTATAAGTTACACTAAAAGTGAACGAAGCTTTAAAAAGTGCAAATTATTTTTTATTCAAATACCCTATTAAGGCCTCATTAGTTACTAAATGCAGGGCCTCACGGACATGCTTTTCACTTTTTATAACTGCGAAACCTTGCAGATTATGTAAGCATGTTAAATGGGCTGCTGTAAACATTAAATTTAACACTAGCATAATTCTAGAGAGAAAAAACAATTGAAAAAGTCATATTTTGTGGGAAAAAACCTTTTCGGGCCTGATTTGATACACTATCTGCAACCATTTTCTTATGAAAATGACTTTTTTTGGATTGAATATCAATATGCCACAAAAAACATTAGAATAAAAGTATGTTTAACCACTTTTATCAAATACAGGTAGGTACAAGTAAATTACTACTTAAACTTTAAAGAGGCCCTGGCCCCCCTTTGGGGCCTCAATATTTTGGGAGACAGGGCCTCTCATGCGTGTCTTCTGGCCTTAAATGAAATGTATTGACCAAAACTATAAGTGTGCCAAGTTTGGTGCTTTTATACAAAAGTGCACAATTATTGCATTCTTGGACCAAACTAAAAGGAGTAATATAGTCCAGTCAATCTGTAAGTCAACCCACAACTAATTGCAACAGAAACAAATTTGTGATTTTATTATAGCTGCACACTTCCTTTATAACATATAAAAAGTCCTCAGAAATCCCATCAGGGGAAAATGCTGAAAAATGCATTTAAACTTTTTGAAAAGTGCGAGTTTTTGCATGGTTCGAAGGTACCACCATAGAAAAGTACATAGCGTGAACTGTCATCGGTAAATTTCGAGGTCAACTTGCTGTTGAAAGTCGCATGAAAGGGTAAGTTGAGCTTATTATCATTTACATATGCCCTTATCTAATAAAAAAACATAATGTATGTACATGATTACATTTAAGATGAAAACTCATTTTTGAAATAGCCTGCAGAATGCTTTGTAATGGGTTTTCGTGGGTAATTTAAAAAATCTTTGTTTTGTTTAATTTCGCCCAAAACATCGATTTTATGACCATTCACACTCAAATATATCTTTAAACATGAATAAAATGACAAAAATGCACCTTACAATGACAAATATATAAAATAGATTTAAAATATTTACCTCGGAATAGCTGTTCTTTTATAAAACTATGGTGGCCAATTAGTGCCATTGAAGATAATGATTTGACGAAAACACAAGTTTCTCTTACTCACTCAATTAAATCGATCATGTTCATATGTTAAAATTAATTAAATCTTATTTTTTTTTGCAAATAATGAAATAAATCTATTTATGATTTGTTTAATTGATTTTTACATTTGCTTAGTTTATTAATCTTTGGCAAAATAGATCGAATTGAAGGTTAAAGATGAAGAGCAAACGTGGATGAGATAAAAATCGTCGGCAAATATCTGGTGGCGATTGTAATTTACTCTGAAGGTGCATTTATTACTATAACCTATTGTATGATAAAGATATCATTATAGTCATATTTTTCTTCTTATAACGTTTTAATCATTATTTATCATTAATACATAATTATGTTGTATGAACTATGAAAATTAAGGTGAATTACGCTTAAGTATCACCTTCAATCAAAAGTAAGATAAAGCCAGTGTGGTTGTGTTTAATTTAATATTTTCATTTGCAGTGATGTTAACAGAATAATACCACTATTAAAAATGCTGCAGACAAAATCAACGCACAATTAAGTGATGATAAATGCCTTTTTATCTATTTTCCATTTGCAGGTAAAAATTGATAGTACTATCAAGAGTGCAAGAAGGTCACATTAACATTGTGGATTCCATACCATTTTGAGCTTCTTCCGTTGTGTTGGACAATAAATGGAAGAACAAGACTATCAGAATTTCTCAAAATGTGGTGATTCACATGTTCAATGGCACGGTTATTTCCAGAGCAACTTGGGGCCATTTCCTACTGAATAAATTGTTAAATGTAATACTTATGGGAATCTCTTTTAATACTACATTGCTTTGAGAGGAAGTCACAATACATGAAGTTGAAAGCATGACCTGGACTTCCAAACCAAAGACAAATACTGAAACCTTTAGCGAGGTTGAACCCAATGAAATGATAAAACGTTTGTTAACATTTATGAAACCCTTATGTAAGAAGAAAAGCCAGTTGAAGAAGTTTGTGGTGAAGTTGTTTTCAAAAGATGTAGGACAAACTTGAAAAGAAGCTCTTTGTTTGTCAAATCGCATTTCCAATTTGTGTTTCATATATAAACAATGGCTGACCTACTACACACGTTTATTAAAGCCAAATGATTGTATTGCTGAGAACTGTAAATTCAAGCCATCAGAGAAATGTAGCCCCAGTCTAAAGCTCTGTTATCTTCCTATGTTATCTTCAAACTAAAGCCAAACATTACCTACGGGTCCAGATTTCTTCACTTATATGAAGGAAACCATCTAGTTTGTCAAAGCGATCTCGCATCGGTAATAGTTTTAACGGATCAAGTTTTTGAGCAGGTCCTTATTAGAAGTTCTAAGACAATAGGAAGAATAAAATGTGGTTATGGTTTGAAAGAATCACAGAGAAACCAATTGTTTTTGTTAATTCCTGTATGTACATACTACAATAATGCAATCGGAAATATACAAGTGATCAGCATGTAGAAACCAGTCATTCGAGGGTGGAAAAAGATCAAACGGACAACCTAAACATAGACATCTACGCTGCGGACTGTACACTTGATAACATTGTGTCAGGTCGACGAGTTTATATTGTCTAATTGTCGACTAAGTAAAGTAAGAAGGCCAATTGAATATTAACAACATGGTTTATAAATACGATTCAGAATACAGTTTCATAGGTTAAAACCAGTCCGTAACCCCAAACTCTCAATTAACGTTAAGAGAAATTGGAGAAGCAGCTCAAACTGGTCCGCATTTGCGTTTAACAGCTCCGGTTGATATATTGCATGACAATGAAGGAGATATATTTAAGAAAGAGCTGTGTAGTTTCCCGCCATCACAATATGGGTCTTCTGTGTTATTGAAACTAGCTGACAAACCTTCCTCGATAAATGAAATATAAGCCCAGGTTGGCTGTTGTGTCAATAAATAGCTAGATGAGTTAGTTCAATATGTACACGACGACAGGGCACCCCTTTGTTCTTACGTTTGCCTTCGAAATATGGAGGAGCATTTGTTGGATATACGTGGAACATATTCTGGTGATATCATTAGCAAACCTGCAATATTTGTATTTGATGGATGTTCAAATTGTCCTTCTGGAAAGGATTGTGTACAAAAGGAATGCAGTGAAGGGGTATGTACCATAAAGGTGGTTTTACTCGAGGAAGTTTGTTCACTTCCAAAAACAGCAGTTTTTATCAAATACTGTGAATTGCCTTTAATTAAAATGCTCATGTAAAACAAAGTGTGACCGAAAAACCTTGATCTTGTAGACATACCTTCTTGGCCGTTCCTGAGGGTGTGGGGAATGTCGGGGAGCAATCTTCGCTAATGCAGAAATTGTGCAAGAACGATGGAAAAAAGGGGAGTCTGTAAAGATGCAAAAATAAGGGAACCCTATTACTGTTAACTATTTTCTAGATAGGATAAGGAGACTTTGCCTCTTCATAATCCGTAAACCAAAACTCATGACACCGTGTAATCGAACATATTCAATAAAGTGTTGTAACATGTATTTATTACATGTATTGCCTGTGCACTCACGTGATTTCTTGGATACGATAAAAATGAAACACAATCAAGTCTCATATCAATGCAATATGCCATCATGGCAGTATATCAGAAGCTCAGAAATGGCACTGCATAGGCATGTTGCAAGCTGGTGAATCCTAGAACCATGTTGCCAGGTTTATTGGGAAGTCAAAAAGTGTTATTGCACGACCTGCAGCTTAACACCACCAGACTGGTGATGTTCAAATAAGGAGGGGGCATGGGCACCTTAGGAAAACAACATTCCAGCAAGATCGCCTTTTATGGATTATTGCTTTGCGCAACTGTTTCGTAACCGCACCATAACCAATGCAGGAGATCCATACCGTGACAGGACTTCGAGTTTCTAGCAGTACAGTAAATCTGGGATCCTTTTCATGGTGTCATCATGTCAAGGCTGAACAGATGTTATCGTTTACGGTTGTGCTAGCAACATTAAGGTTGGCCTATACGTAGGTGGCGTCATTTGGTCTTTTCGGATGAGTCGAGGTTCTGTCTGCGATTCTGATAGCATCGGCGTGGGGAGAGATACAAATGCACCACTATCTTGGAGCATGATTTCTTTTGGCGGGGAAGCATCATGGTCTGGGGTGGTGTTTATTACGGTAGGAGAATATAACTTGTTCTTGTTCCTGGAAACCTGAATGGACACATTATTGAAATTTTCCGTCCTGTTGTCCCATTTGCACATAGACTTAGTCTTCCAGGATAATAATTTCTGACCTCACAAGGCTCGTGTTGGGGTTGACTTCGTCAGGAAACAGGGCATCTTGACAATCCAGTGATCTGCGAAATAATCAGACCTCTCTCCTATTGAGCATGTATTGGATGTTGTTGGTAAGAGAGTCCGCGCACGTCGCCCCATACCAGCCAATCTTCAGGAATTTGGTGCAGCACTTCAGGAGAAATGACCCCCCACCCCACGATGTCGTGCATGTATTTCTGCATGTGGAGGTCATACCCGATCTTGATTTTGATATTGAATTTGATTGAATATCTGGTCTGTGTTTTAAACGAAATTAAAGATACCTCAATATTGAATTTAGGCGTCCCCTTATTTTTTAACGCTTAGTATACTTCATGTGTGTACACTTAATTTTAAAAAGCTGACACATAGTGAGAAAGGGGCAATAAAATAGTACTACTTTTGCTGCTTTTCCCACTATGTTTCTTTCTTTATTTCATTTATTGTTTTTTAAGTTCACAAAACAAATGTAAAATGTCAAAAAATACCACATGAATATTGTATTGCTTGTGTCATATACTTCGTTTTTCTTATATAGGCATATATATGGATTTCTGTACCTTATTTAAGTGATTGTCTTTATATATAAGTTATCTAATACAAAAAAGGTGTGTTTTGTCTTTGATTTAAGTTTTAGAGAACAAGATTTGCCAGATAATATCGAATTCTAGCATAAAGGAATGCATTGACATGAAAAAAAAAATAGTTTTAATGGGTGGGTGGGGTAATTTGACCCCTTTCAATTTACAATATTTATAGGAATAAATCAATTTTAGAAGGCAAACTGATGTGAATGATCAATAAACATGTATATAAAGTATACCGCTTATCAAAACATCATTTTCGTGTGAATTGTTGGGGTTTTGTTCCATTTTGGTAGATATATACAAATATGCGATTTTTTCCAAAAGGCCTGAAAGTAGCAATAATAAAACGAGTTTTTAACCAATTTCCCCTGAAGGGATTTTGGAGGACTTTTTTTCTGTCATCTCTTATACATTCATGATAACTTTAAAAGAGATTTCGTTTCTGTTGCAATTAGTTGACGGTTGAGTCCATTTTTTTCATAGGATGACTGGACTAATAGGCCGTTTGACAGATATGGACTCAGTATATAGTAAAGCTATTACATGTCTTTTTATATAAGACATACACAACATCTAGATAACAATTTTTGTAAACCAGCTTTTAATGCAAGATTGATCAGAATATTTATGGTGCCTCAGTATCATTCTTTTTTGTTTTGTTTAAGGTTTACTAACACTGTTATCAACTGTCTATTAATCATATTGTGACACTTCCTTGATACAAACTAGTTCTTCTCAGATACAAATTCAAAACCCTTATCATTAATCTATTTCTTTTGTTCAAGTACTTAGAACAAGATAAAGCCTCTATTCATTCAAAGAGAATCAAGACCTGAACCAACATGAAGTGGTCTACATTTGCTGGCAGACAAACCCCTAAAACTTCTAAAACTTTTACATAATATCTTACCTCTTCCTCTGCGTGAAGGTTCGCCTTTTGGCTGAAATCCCCCTCTAAATTCATGATCCCTATCATCTTTGTTATTGTACATGTAATCGTCTTCATAGTGGTCATTGCGATGGGAGTGTCTATCCCGAACATCCTTTTCTCGTCTTCCATGGGACCTGCCACTCTCATGTCCTTTGGCTGGCTCATCTTTAGCGTGTTCCTTTACACTAGAATCACTAACAGAACCAGAGAATTCCACAGATACATCACTCTCCTCGTCCTTTTCTCTCCTTCGTTTGTCCTCTCCTCCATCTATTTGTTCATTATCCTCGCCCCATTTACCCATCACAAATGGCTTTGCTTGTTCAGCATAGCTAGGAGTTCGTTTTTCTCTGTCCTGTCTTGGTTCAGAATGATTATCATATGGTCTAAACTCTCGGCCTTTTCCACCACTGCCTCGATTTGCATACCTCCCTCTGTCACTAACACCACGATCACTTGTGCCTCGATCACTTGTCCCTCGCATACCACGACTTCCTCTCCCTCGACTCCGTGCACCTCTGTAGAACTCACGAGAATCTCGACCTCGGGGAGCACTATTGGACCTGTTGTCATAACGATCTCTGTCTCTTGTATCATCTCTCATTCGTTTGGCAGGGGGATGGGACCTTTCACCTTTATCTCGTGTATCTCTCCTATCTTCTTGACGATCATCTTTCTTCTCTTTGGATTTCTCTTGCTTGCCGGATCCTTCTGACAGTAAAGGTTTTCTGTCAAATTGTAAACATTATATAAATCATCTTAAGAACAATTAAATATTTCTTATATCTCTTAACTTAAGTAGAACATCAAAAAACATAATTGAAATGAGAAATAGTAGCTTGAGACAGCCATTCTCCATCCATAAGTCATCTGCAAGCTTTTCTATTAAGACTAGTAATAAAATCTGTGCAACTTATTAGGTAAAAAACTACTTGGTAAAAACTTTATTTTAGATGTTGGCATCATAGGGTAGCATACAAAAATGAACAAAACATCAGTTCTCAGTCATTTGACTCCCAGTGTAATCTGAGCAGAAGAAAAACATTGAATAAACTTACTTATCCTTTCGCTCTTCATTCCCTTCTGGTCTATGAACTTCCTTCATATGCTCTTTGTCTTTGTTAGAGGTAAACTTGTGCTCTTTTGTGTCCTGAAAAGACAAATGTTAAACCAAACCATATTATTAAATAGTTGTTGATTTTACCTTTTCATTCCATTCAATTTGGCTTTAGCCTTTATTAAAGTATATTTCATCTAAAATTCTGTTCTTTAACAATATATGAAAGAACAACCCTATTTTACAGCCATTGACAACTGCATTACCACACATGAAAAAACCCTTGGTCAGGGGTAAGAGACAATAAATCTTGTCCAATTGAAATCATAAAATATTGATCATGGTTTTCAGCTTGTATGTTGTTTGAAACAAATCTATTATTATCATTATCATCAACTTTGACATGATAATGGAACATACCTTAATTGCTTCCTCTCCCTTATCACTAGCTGGAGATTCTCTTGAATCAGACTTTGAGATCTTTGAAGCAGATCTTTTCAGAGTCACATAGTTACTACAAGCAGGTACATTCTGTTGTGATTCATGAAGAGGAATTGGGGGTGGGGCATTGTAATGGTCACGCTCTGAAAAACAGAAAAGCAAAATATGCAACACTTAGTTAATACAATGGGTGGTTTGATGGTTGTTTTTAAGCATGTAGAATTTCTGACTAACAAAAAAAGTTCTTTTTTGAGTAACAGGGTTAAGTACAGCCTTGTAAAGATGTTATATAAAAATAAATATGCAACATCTCTGTCACTTGAGGGATTTGAGGGAAAATCTTGTAATTACTTCCATGTGAAACTAAAAGTGATGTCAAGCCAATTTTTCACTATAAAATTTGGTGGTAAAAGAAATAAAGGTCTAAATGTTGTGTTAAATAATGTAATTTGACCAAATATTCCCAGCTCTACCTGCCACATGTTCAAAATAATAACCTTAAAAAATATTATGTTCTTAAAAACCTGCCCCAGTCAAATAAGACTAAGGAATTGTTGATTTGAAGCAAAGTTGCATCTTCCATTTTGGTTAATCACATGGTCAACTAATCATGAATGGAAACAAAACACAAAACGAACATTATCTCTGCAGAGTACGCTGGATACTTCCTCATTTCACATCATTTCCATGTACACACTTTCACAAAATAAACAGTAACTTATATTGCCTTATAATAAAGGGTAAAATTGTTGATGAATGTGTAGTTATGAAAAATGTCTCTTCAACTTCCAAAACTTTCCTTTGGGCATAAAAAATGCTAATTAAATCATACAAGCCTCTCCATAACTGCCCTTTTCACAGCAGTCTTTATGAAACTAAAATAAGGTCAATTTTACATTATTCTTAATTTGCTGTTTTTAATGCATGTTCTTTCACCTTTTTTGCATCCATAACAGTTATAACTGCACAGCAACTGACCAAGACAAAATTAGGTATGATATGATATTCACATGTATACACATATATTGCCAAAAATGGGCAAAACACTATTCTAAACTTCAGTGGTCATCTTATTAGGACTCTCCACCATACTGTTTTAATCAACATCTTCTGTAACTAAGGTTGAAAAAATAAAAATGTCAACTTGACCTAGTGTTCCCTGTAATATTTTAAATAGTTTCATATAGGTTTGGTCAAAGAGTTTATCTGTTTTCAAACATCAAGTTAACCAAGACAGACATTATTACAATACTCAACAAACTAACAATAGCATGTACTTCAGTCATTTCTTTGAGCCAAGCATATTAACTAGTTTAAATAATTATCATACTTTAAGTATGTTAGACTATATATTTTTCCAAAACTTACTGGGATGTCTTCCTTCCTCTGGTCTTGACTTGGAGAACTCATTCCAGTTATTATCAGCATCCCGTTTATTTCTCCTGTCAGCCTTTTCTCCCTTGGACTCTCGTCTGTCCCCATCTCTTCTGTCCGCTTTGTCAGACTTCTCTCTCGACTTTTCCCAGTAATTGTCCCTTTTCTCCAGTTTCTCATGAGATTCAGTTCTTTCACTTCTCTCATTTTTATCATATTTGTCCTTATCACTTCTTTCATGTCTATCCCTATCCCTGTTTTCTTTCCTGTCACTTTTCTCATCCCTTGATGAATGCTGATCTATTTTTTCCTTAGTCACCTTTGTCTTATCCAAACTTGTTTCCCTGTCTCTGTCCTTTGACCTTTGTTCACTTTTCTCAATCCTGTCCTCCTTGTCCAAAAATGCCTTCTTTTCCTCCCTGTAACAAAGTTATTGAACTTACTGATTATCAACACCTTTTAAGCAATAATTTAGTTACAGTTAAAAAGAGGAAAGTGCATCAAAGCTAGATAATATGCATGTAAAGCAACATGCTAGGATTGTTCGCAATAAGTTTCATTAAAATCTGGCAAGTGTTTAGAGCAATCTCAATTAATATATTGGGTATAACACCGTGTCAAAAACTTTTTAGTCATATTTCGGCTTTTCTAGATTCACAAGTACAAGGCTAGGGCTTTGAAATGCCAAAGAACATTCCCACAAACCAGAGATACCAGTGGGACTCAAATCTGGGACCCCAAAATTCTTAGACTGCAACTTTGACCATTGGGCCAGCTAGGACCCTCCAAACTTGATTACACACAGCAAAAAATGTCCTGCACACGTAACTGAGCATCAGCATATAATTCATATTTAAAGGGAACAAATGAGCCAAACGGACATCCCATCCCTTTGATATATGAGCCCTTACCTGTCTTTATCACTACCCTTTTTGGTAGGTTCTGCCCATCGATCTCCCTTGTCTGATGGAGTTCTTCTCTCCTCCTTCTCCAAACTGTCATCAAATGGATCTTGCTGAATGATGGGTTGCCGTACAACTGGCTCCTGGAAATCAGCTTCATTTTCTTGATCCGAGATATCTTCGTATGCGTCATTGCCTTTTGACAAGTTTTCATTTCTGCTTTTTTCCATATCTCTGAAATGATAATGAAGCAACACACTAGTTAAAGTGTCTGCGAAAATGACCAGTTGTTATTATTTTTCACTCGACTGCACAGGAATAAAAAAGTTACAAAGGGAACATAGTTGGGATGATTCACCACAAAATATACCGAGCAACCCTGAACCTGGGGCTATATTAATTAGGGGCTGTTCCCTATGAATCATGAACTTTATATTTCACAGGTAATTATTGTTTTAACATCACTCATGATTTATTGATAACTTTTTTCTCTGGATTCAAGTATAACAGCAAAAAACCAAATGTTAAGGCTGGTTACCTCCTATATTCTTCCATTTTTTCATAGTCATGGAACATCCTCTGGTCAAAATAAGGTTGTCTTCTCATCTCTTCAAAGAAAGGAGGAAAGCCTTGTGATCGCCTGCCTTCCCTCTCCATTTCTCGACTCTCATCCTGACTTTCTGTCCCAGACCCATGACTATCTGTGCGCCTGCGCACTGGGGGAAACATTGGCATACCTGTGTCATGTATCAAAGTGACAGTTACCACATGGAAATTATATGTGGGCATAGCATGACCTTCTATCACATCTTATATTTGGGAATATTTCATCAGTATTTTGAAAAGCAAAAAGAAAAAAATCTGGCCGAGTATGGCTTCTTCATCAAGGGGCAGGTCATAGTATGTTGGGTCTCCTACTTTTTCACCATGCAAAGCAGTCGACTTCTATAATTTTCAAATTCAAGTACCGTTAGAGGGGAAATAAAAAACACTTAAATACACTTTTTACTCGTGTCATCCTACATCAAGTATATACATTTACATTTTGATTACATATGGAACTATAGTCCTTAATATCAATACATATTAACATCATTATCCTTTTAAATACGCCATTTATGATACAAGAATACGAACCCAACCATTTGCATAAAACCAGTCATAAATTACAATAAAACCACATCTCACCTATGTTTACAGTTGATATAATAAAGGAGAAGTGAATCCTCTACCTTAACTGTTTACAAACTCCTCTGTTTTCTTACCTTGCATATCCATGGGTGGTCTTGGACCATAGCCCATAAATGCCATAGGGGGCCACGCATATCCCCATGGAGGGTGTGGGGCCTGCCCCGCCCTCATTTGACTAGGCATGGGTTGTGGAGATGTTGGTCCAGGCTGGGTGCTAGGGGGTTGTGAGTGAAGAGGCATGGGTCGCGTATTCTCACCTCCAGACAGCTGTTTTTGAAACCTAGGTGGTAAACCTCTAGTATAATTTTTCCCATACTGGCCTTGTGAACTCTGAAAGAGAAAAAGCATTTAGCAACTTCATAGAGAGTTGCAGTCCCTAAGTCAGACTTAGCAGACATCTTTTCACCCCCCCCCATTGCATTAACATTATTTCAGTTATGTTGCAATGCCTGTTTCAAAATGATTCAGAAAGACCCCTTACTCAACAGCAATAAGAACCATCAGCACTGTGTAAGTCAGCTGGTAGACTGCCTCTCATAAAAATCCAAATCCCATCACCGAGTTTTTTAACCCATGTGAGAGGGACAATGTGATCCTAGGTTACAAATGTGATCCTAGGTTACAAGAGCATTTCCTTAATCACTCAACAAAGCAAGACCCCAGAAACACTTTGTAACCACAGCTGAAGTTTCATTAACTCAAGATATGTTCTTATAAAGTCAACATGTTATCTAGATAAAGACAAGTAAAGATGAAAAGGTTCAAGTGGAGCTATGACCTTATGATGGGACATGTTGTAGGTAAAATGTGGCATTTCAATTACCTGTGGATATTTTTGTCCATCCCTGGACTGTGGCCTGTCACCTTTTTCACTGCTTTCACTCTCACTGGTCCTGGTTGATCTTGGTTCAGCTCTACTCTCTGTATCAATTTCATCTCCTTCCATATCACTCTATAGAATACATGATAAAGCTTGAAATATTCATCTTTGTACATTAAAACATCTATGAGTTGACAAATAGATTAAAGGTAATCAAAATCAATAGGGCCATACATAAAAAAGATCCTTATACTGTGATTGAACAAAAATGAAGTTATATCTATAAAATTGATGAGCAGTATATTTTTTGGATCAGTCAAAATGACTCGCAAAGGTTATTTTAATGTTCCAATGTTATTTTCGTCTCAGTCTGACGTGCTTTTTCACCATGCCTTTTTAAGCCAAGGATAACTTTAATCATCATTGACATTTGCTATGTGATAAATAAGGAAAGAGCAAAAGGCTTTTCATTGAACAGCAAGACTTTTTGTTTCCTTTTTCTGCCACAGAAAATCAGGTTATTTGTTTCAGCATGGTTTTGTCACTAAGAGTGGCAAGGGGAGCAATTCCATCAACAACAGATTAAAACAGATAAGTCAAAAGGACCCCTTAAGTTATTTCAATGTTTCTATGTTTTATTTGTCTCAGTCTGACGTGCTTTTTCACCATGTCTTTGTAAGACAGGGATAACTTTGATCATCATAGACAATTAAATGTATGTGATTAACAAGGAAAGAACTAAAGGCTGCCCCAACTAAAGGTTATTTATAAAACAGATGTCTTCTTTATTTCATTTTCTGCCTCAGAAAATCAGGTTATTTGTTTCAGCATGGTTTTGTCACTAAGACAGGCAAGGGGAGCAATACCATCAATGACAGATTAAAACAGATCAGATTAAAACAGATAAGTCAAAATGACTCCCCAAAGCAGTTTGCAATTTAATATTTTTTTGTCTCAGTCCGACGGCTTTTCATAAAACAGAAAGCCTTTTTCATTTTGTTCATTTTCTACCACAGAAAATCAGGTTATTTGTTTCAGCATGGTTTTGTCACTAAGACAGGCAAGGGAAACAATTTCATCAATGACAGATTAAAACAGATAAGTCAAAATGACCCCCAAAGTTATTTCAATGTTTCTATGTTATATTTGTCTCAGTCTGACGTGCTTTTTCACCATGTCTTTGTAAGACAGGGATAACTTTGATCATCATAGACAAAGAGATATACATGTTGTATGTGATAAAAGACAAAAGGGCTAAAGGCTTTTCATAAAACAGAAAGCCTTTTTCATTTTGTCAATTTTCTGCCTCAGAAAATAGGGTTATTTGTTTCAGCATGGTTTTGTCACTAAGACAGGCAAGGGAAACAATTTCATCAATGACAGATTAAAACAGATAAGTCAAATTGACTCCCAAAAGTTATCTTATGTTTCTTTGTTGATTTTGTCTCAGTCTGACGTGCTTTTTCACCATGTCTTTGTAAGACAGTGATAACTTTGCTCATCATAGACAATGAGATATATGTGATAAACAAGGAAAGAACTCAAGGCTATTCAGAGAACAGATGTCTTTTTTATTTCATTTTCTGCCTCAGAAAATTGGGTAATTTGTTTCAGCATAGTTTTGTCACTAAGACAGGCAAGGGAAACAATTTCATCAAAGACAGATTAAAACAGATAAGTCAAAATGACTTCCCAAAGCAGTTTGCAATTTAATATTTTTTTGTCTCAGTCCAACGGCTTTTCATAAAACAGAAAGCCTTTTTCATTTTATTCATTTTCTGCCTCAGAAAATAGGGTTATTTGTTTCAGCATGGTTTTGTCACTAAGACAGGCAAGGGAAACAATTTCATCAATGACAGATTAAAACAGATAAGTCAAAATGACTCTCCAAAGCAGTTTGCAATTTAATATTTTTTTGTCTCAGTCCAACGGCTTTTCATAAAACAGAAAGCCTTTTTCATTTTATACATTTTCTGCCTCAGAAAATAGGGTTATTTGTTTCAGCATGGTTTTGTCACTAAGACAGGCAAGGGAAACAATTTCATCAATGACAAATTAAAACAGATAAGTCAAAATGACTTCCCAAAGCAGTTTGCAATTTAATATTTTTTTGTCTCAGTCCGACGGCTTTTCATAAAACAGAAAGCCTTTTTCATTTTGTCAATTTTCTGCCACAGAAAATTGGGTAATTTGTTTCAGCATGGTTTTGTCACTAAGACAGGCAAGGGAAACAATTTCATCAAAGACAGATTAAAACAGATGAGTCAAAATGACCCCCAAAGTTATTTCAATGTTTCTATGTTATATTTGTCTCAGTCTGACGTGCTTTTTCACCATGTCTTTGTAAGACAGGGATAACTTTGATCATCATAGACAATTAAATGTATGTGATAAACAAGGAAGAACTAAAGGCTGCCCCAACTAAAGGTTATTCATAAAACAGATGTCTTTTTAATTTCATTTTTTACCACAGAAAATTGGGTAATTTGTTTCAGCATGGTTTTGTCACTAAGACAGGCGAGGGAAACAATTTCATCAATGACAGATTAAAACAGATAAGTCAAATTGACTCCCAAAAGTTATCTTATGTTTCTTTGTTGATTTTGTCTCAGTCTGACATGCTTTTTCACCATGTCTTTGTAAGACAGGGATAACTTTGATCATCATAGACAAAGAGATATATGTGATAAAAGATGAAAGGGCTAAAGGCTTTTCATTGAACAGAAAGCCTTTTTCATTTTGTTCATTTTCTGCCTCAGAAAATTGGGTAATTTGTTTCAGCATGGTTTTGTCACTAAGACAGGCAAGGGAAACAATTTCATCAATGACAGATTAAAACAGATAAGTCAAAATGACTTCCCAAAGCAGTTTGCAATTTAATATTATTTTGTCTCAGTCCGACGGCTTTTCATAAAACAGAAAGCCTTTTTCATTTTGTTCATTTCCTGCCTCAGAAAGTAGGGTAATTTGTTTCAGCATGGTTTTGTCACTAAGACAGGCAAGGGAAACAATTTCATCAATGACGGATTAAAACAGATAAGCCAAAATGACCCCCAAAATTATTTCAATGTTTATGTTATATTTGTCTCAGTCTGACGTGCTTTTTCACCATGTCTTTGTAAGACAGGGATAACTTTGCTCATCATAGACAATGAGATATATGTGATAAACAAGGAAAGAACTCAAGGCTATTCAGAGAACAGATGTCTTTTTTATTTCATTTTCTGCCTCAGAAAATTGGGTAATTTGTTTCAGCATAGTTTTGTCACTAAGACAGGCAAGGGAAACAATTTCATCAATGACAGTTTAAAACAGATGAGTCAAAATGACTCTCCAAAGCAGTTTGCAATTTAATTTTTTTTTTTCTCAGTCCAACGGCTTTTCATAAAACAGAAAGCCTTTTTGATTTTATTCATTTTTTACCACAGAAAATTGGGTAATTTGTTTCAGCATGGTTTTGTCACTAAGACAGGCAAGGGAAACAATTTCATCAATGACAGATTAAAACAGATAAGTCAAAATGACTTCCCAAAGCAGTTTGCAATTTAATATTTTTTTTTCTCAATCCAACGGCTTTTCATAAAACAGAAAGCCTTTTTCATTTTATTCATTTTCTGCCTCAGAAAATTGGGTAATTTGTTTCAGCATGGTTTTGTCACTAAGACAGGCAAGGGAAACAATTTCATCAAAGACAGATGAGTCAAAATGACTCTCCAAAGCAGTTTGCAATTTAACATTTTTTTTTCTCAGTCCAACGGCTTTTCATAAAACAGAAAGCCTTTTTCATTTTATTCATTTTCTGCCTCAGAAAATTGGGTAATTTGTTTCAGCATGGTTTTGTCACTAAGACAGGCAAGGGAAACAATTTCATCAATGACAGATTAAAACAGATCAGCCAAAATGACCCCCAAAGTTATTTCAATGTTTATATGTTATATTTGTCTCAGTCTGACGTGCTTTTTCACCATGTCTTTGTAAGACAGGGATAACTTTGCTCATCATAGACAATGAGATATATGTGATAAACAAGGAAAGAACTCAAGGCTATTCAGAGAACAGATGTCTTTTTTATTTCATTTTCTGCCTCAGAAAATTGGGTAATTTGTTTCAGCATAGTTTTGTCACTAAGACAGGCAAGGGAAACAATTTCATCAATGACAGTTTAAAACAGATGAGTCAAAATGACTCTCCAAAGCAGTTTGCAATTTAATATTTTTTTGTCTCAGTCCAACGGCTTTTCATAAAACAGAAAGCCTTTTTGATTTTATTCATTTTTTACCACAGAAAATTGGGTAATTTGTTTCAGCATGGTTTTGTCACTAAGACAGGCAAGGGAAACAATTTCATCAATGACAGATTAAAACAGATAAGTCAAAATGACTTCCCAAAGCAGTTTGCAATTTAATATTTTTTTTTCTCAATCCAACGGCTTTTCATAAAACAGAAAGCCTTTTTCATTTTATTCATTTTCTGCCTCAGAAAATTGGGTAATTTGTTTCAGCATGGTTTTGTCACTAAGACAGGCAAGGGAAACAATTTCATCAAAGACAGATGAGTCAAAATGACTCTCCAAAGCAGTTTGCAATTTAACATTTTTTTTTCTCAGTCCAACGGCTTTTCATAAAACAGAAAGCCTTTTTCATTTTATTCATTTTCTGCCTCAGAAAATTGGGTAATTTGTTTCAGCATGGTTTTGTCACTAAGACAGGCAAGGGAAACAATTTCATCAATGACAGATTAAAACAGATCAGCCAAAATGACCCCCAAAGTTATTTCAATGTTTATATGTTATATTTGTCTCAGTCTGACGTGCTTGTTCACCATGTCTTTGTAAGACAGGGATAACTTTGATCATCATAGACAATAAGAATGTGTGATAAACAAGGAAAGAACTAAAGGCTATTCATAGAACAGATGTCTTTTTTTTTTTTATATGGGTTTTACATCACACCAACATTATTTCAGTTATGTAGCGATGCCCGACTCTTAATGATGGCTTTTCATAAAACAGAAAGCCTTTTTCATTTTGTTCATTTTCTGCCTCAGAAAATTGGGTAATATCTTTCAGCATGGTTTTGTCAATAAGACAGGCAAGGGGAAACAATTTCATAAACAACAGATTAAAACAGATGAGTCAAAATGACTCCCCAAAGTAGTTTGCTTTTAATATTTGTTTGTCTCAGTCTGACATGCTTTTTCACCATGTCTTTGTTAGACAGGGATAACTGTGATCATCATAGACAATGGGATATGCGTGATAAAAGATGAAAGGGCTAAAGGCTTTTCATAAAACATAAAGCCTTTTTCATTTTGTTCATTTTCTGCCTCAGAAAATTGGGTAATTTGTTTCAGCATGGTTTTGTCACTAAGACAGGCAAGGGAAACAATTTCATCAAAGACAGATTAAAACAGATGAGTCAAAATGACTCTCCAAAGCAGTTTGCAATTTAACATTTTTTTTTCCAGTCCAACGGCTTTTCATAAAACAGAAAGCCTTTTTCATTTTATTCATTTTCTGCCTCAGAAAATTGGGTAATTTGTTTCAGCATGGTTTTGTCACTAAGACAGGCAAGGGAAACAATTTCATCAAAGACAGATTAAAACAGATGAGTCAAAATGACTCTCCAAAGCAGTTTGCAATTTAATATTTTTTTTTCTCAATCCAACGGCTTTCCATAAAACAGAAAGCCTTTTTTCATTTTATACATTTTCTGCCACAGAAAATTGGGTAATTTGTTTCAGCATGGTTTTGTCACTAAGACAGGCAAGGGAAACAATTTCATCAATGACAGATTAAAACAGATGAGTCAAAATGACTCTCCAAAGCAGTTTGCAATTTAATATTTTTTTTTCTCAGTCCAACGGCTTTTCATAAAACAGAAAGCCTTTTTCATTTTATACATTTTCTGCCTCAGAAAATAGGGTTATTTGTTTCAGCATGGTTTTGTCACTAAGACAGGCAAGGGAAACAATTTCATCAATGACAGATTAAAACAGATGAGTCAAAATGACTCTCCAAAGCAGTTTGCAATTTAATATTTTTTTTTCTCAGTCCAACGGCTTTTCATAAAACAGAAAGCCTTTTTTCATTTTATACATTTTCTGCCACAGAAAATTGGGTAATTTGTTTCAGCATGGTTTTGTCACTAAGACAGGCAAGGGAAACAATTTCATCAATGACAGATTAAAACAGATAAGTCAAAATGACTTCCCAAAGCAGTTTGCAATTTAATATTTTTTTGTCTCAGTCCGACGGCTTTTCATAAAACAGAAAGCCTTTTTCATTTTGTTCA
This sequence comes from Cerastoderma edule, assembly GCA_947846245.1. Classification (NCBI taxonomy): domain Eukaryota; kingdom Metazoa; phylum Mollusca; class Bivalvia; order Cardiida; family Cardiidae; genus Cerastoderma; species Cerastoderma edule. The sequence goes on along the minus strand of OX401418.1, from coordinate 19,590,912 downwards.
TTTTCTGCCACAGAAAATTGGGTAATTTGTTTCAGCATGGTTTTGTCACTAAGACAGGCAAGGGAAACAATTTCATCAATGACAGATTAAAACAGATAAGTCAAAATGACCCCCAAAGTTATTTCAATGTTTATGTTATATTTGTCTCAGTCTGACGTGCTTTTTCACCATGTCTTTGTAAGACAGGGATAACTTTGATCATCATAGACAAAGAGATATACATGTTGTATGTGATAAAAGACAAAAGGGCTAAAGGCTTTTCATTAAACAGAAAGCCTTTTTCATTTTGTTCATTTTCTGCCTCAGAAAATCAGGTTATTTGTTTCAGCATGGTTTTGTCACTAAGACAGGCAAGGGAAACAATTTCATCAATGACAGATTAAAACAGATAAGCCAAAATGACCCCCAAAGTTATTTCAATGTTTATATGTTATATTTGTCTCAGTCTGACGTGCTTTTTCACCATGTCTTTGTAAGACAGGGATAACTTTGATCATCATAGACAATAAGAATGTGTGATAAACAAGGAAAGAACTAAAGGCTATTCATAGAACAGATGTCTTTTTTTTTTATATGGGTTTTACATCACACCAACATTATTTCAGTTATGTAGTGATGCCCGACTCTTAATGATGGCTTTTCATAAAACAGAAAGCCTTTTTCATTTTGTTCATTTTCTGCCTCAGAAAATTGGGTAATATCTTTCAGCATGGTTTTGTCAATAAGACAGGCAAGGGGAAACAATTTCATAAACAACAGATTAAAACAGATGAGTCAAAATGACTCCCCAAAGTAGTTTGCTTTTAATATTTGTTTGTCTCAGTCTGACATGCTTTTTCACCATGTCTTTGTTAGACAGGGATAACTGTGATCATCATAGACAATGGGATATGCATGATAAAAGATGAAAGGGCTAAAGGCTTTTCATAAAACAGAAAGCCTTTTTCATTTTGTTCATTTTCTGCCTCAGAAAATTGGGTAATTTGTTTCAGCATGGTAAGACAGGTATAACTTTGATCATCATAGACAATGAGAATGTGTGAAAAACAAGGAAAGAACTAAAGGCTATTCATAGAACTGATGTCTTTTTATTTCATTTTCTGCCTCAGAAAATTGGGTAATTTCTTTCAGCATGGTTTTGTTAATAAGACAGGCAAGGGAAACAATTTCATCAATGACAGATCAAAACAAATAAGTCAAAATGACTCCCAAAAGTAATCTTATGTTTCTTTGTAGATTTTGTCTCGGTCTGGTGTGATTTTTCACCATGTCTTTGTAAGACAGGGATAACTTTGATCATCATAGACAATGAGATATATGTAATGTCCAAGTGTAGTTTTTTTTACAAAAAACATTAATCACATCAGTAGATAAAGGATGAAGTTGATCCTTTCATCTGACTTATTATTTCTTAGCATAAGAAGAATCATGAAATACCTTTGAATCATCCTTTTTCTTTGTCCTTTCATCCAATGCCTTAAGTTTTTCCTGGGCAGCCCGTTTTCTTTCTGCCTCCATTCTCTTTTCTTCCTCTTCTCGCCTTTGCCTAGCTCTCTCTATAGCTGTGGACACCTCTTGGTTCCTCTCTTGCCTTCTCTGCCTCCAGATTTCATCCTCATCTTCCCCCTTCTTGGTGGGAGTAGTTGGGGTCCCTGGACCAGGCTGTGGGGTTTGTGGATGAGATGGTGGAGTCTGCGGAGGCTGGCCCGTAAAAGGTGGTCTCTAACAAACCCAGATAAAAAATTATTATTGCACAACAATTTTTAATTAAACTAACTGTATCAATTTCTGCAATTAGAATAGCAATGCAAAGTATTGAGGTTTTTGACCAGATTAAGTTAATGAGAATTAATTTTCAAACATTCAAAATGATATTCGAACTTGACATTATTTTGTGGTAATGGTAACTATCCAGGATTTGGTGTTATATTGTATCTAACCCATTCCCCATTTTGGACTTTGTGTAAGGTTGAAATTAATCAATAAGCAGATGGCAAAACAGCATGATAAAATAAAATGGTATTGGATTGTGTGGACAACAATTGTAGGAAAAAAAGAGCAAATGAGCAATACAGCCTTTTGTCATACTGGTTTCTACAGTTATCTTTAGCAAATGTCATTAAATAAGGTTTTATATAGTTAAAGGATCATCAGTTTTACACCATTCTTAATCTTGTGATTCAGTCAAGTCAATACTAGGACAAAAGCAGTCCCACTTTTTAGATGCTTGTTCACAAACAAGAAAATACAAGCCCTTAAAAACAATTTCTGTACTGGAGTATTTTATGGAATCAAAGATCCTGATTGATGGCTTTTTGGCTTTGAAGAGAGCCATAATGTCTTTGCAATTGAAGTTGAAATAATAATAATTTCACAAACCCTTAAAACCAATGATTTCTGTACTGGAGTATTTTATGGAATCAAAGATCCTGGTTGATGGCTTTTTGGCTTTGAAGAGAGCCATAACATCTTTGCAATTGCAGTTGAAATAATGTTAATTTCACAAGCCCTTAAAAACAATGATTTCTGTACAGGAGTATTTCATGGAATCAAAGATCCTGATTGATGGCTTTTTGGCTTTGAAGAGAGCCATAACATCTTTGCAATTGCAGTTGAAATAATAGAAATCTGTCAGGATTAACATATGAAACTTCTATCAGATTGATCTCACAATCACAAGAAAAGTTTAAAAAACCAGAGGGAATGCACAGAAGTTATAATGGAAGACTACCCACCTGTCCTGTGGCTCCAGGAGGACCTTGAGGAGGTCCCATCCTAAAATGTGGTGGGTAAGGGCCCCGAGGACCCATAAAATCAAATGGGGGAATCTGCCATCCACCACGCTGAAATAGAACAAAACATGTCTGCCAACATTCTCAAATATCCATTTATACACCTTTCTATAGCAAGCCATGAACCTAATAGCAGATGTTACAGCTGTCATACTAAAGCATTTTTTCATTATAACCCAAATTATTAACTCTTTATTCAATGAACATCAGTCTTTCTTTCGTGAACCTATGATCTATATAGCTGAGAATAGCTTAGAAGCATCATGTTAGGTGTAATTAATACCTATGAGATTTATTCATGGGCCAATTGCTAAAATTTGATGTTCAATTACAATAACTGCTAATATGGATTGGTATTCTTAGCATGTTATTCTTTCCTGCAGATATTTCCATGATACATATTTGGCAATAGATAAAATCACAGGGTAAGAACTCTTACCCCATCCATCATATGAGGTGGTCTTGGACCCCCTCTAAACTGGGGTGGCATGGGTCCTCCTTGACCCCAACCTTCTCGCGGTCCAGACATCTGCCCTTCAGCTTCCATTCTCTATAATACACAACCGAACAGTCCATCAACACTCATCAATAGTACAATAAGCCTAATACTTTTTGAATATCACAAATTTTGTTGAGAGAAACAACTTCTAGTATTTGAAAAACAACTTGTTCTCAGAGACTGTGAATCTCAGTGGTCTAATAGGGAAATAGTTACAGCTTTTAACTTTTTTACATGCAGCAATTAGCCTTCTTATTATGTATTTGAGAAAAAATGTTTAAACTGTATCATTTAATAAAGTAACTAACTTCTTCACTTCTTTTACACTGCTTCAACAGCATGTCAGTTTTTAGCTTTCCAGTCTGAATCTATAAGATCTGCATTTTTGTAACATAAATATTCTAAGCCATATATGCCTTCCCATAAAAAAAAAATAATAGAACACAGTGTATCATCAAAGTAGTGATAACTCATAATTAATAGACCATGAGCTATAGAGGCAGTATTACAAGTGTACATGGCTTCCAAATTGACAGTTCAGATATGGATGAACAAAGTGTGACTTATAATTATATATCAAATCTCTGAAAGTAGAATAGCATATAAAGACTGTAAAAAGAAAAGAGCAGCAGCAAAGAATTGGTCAGATCTATGTTTCCTTTTCACCATGTTCATATGTTTCACAAAGAATTGAATTAACATGTTTAGATTCAAATATTCACACCCATTATTGCCATGTTTTAAATTCCTCATTGATTTTTTTTTTTTAAATGTTAAACATTCAAAATCAAAAGAGTAGCTTAGATATGAATCAAATTATTTCCATCAACAGTTTGCCTTAAGGAATTATTCCAAACATGTTCAAACAATCCAGGGACATGTGATGTGAATGTGCAGGAAATCACAAAACACCAATGGCTGTACAGATCAATTGCTGCCCTTTTACCTTATACTCGTCAATATTACTGTTCTCCTCAACGCTGTCTTTCCCTGTCTCTTTTTCACTTGCCTTTCTGTAGTCCATGCCTTCTTCCATGTCCTGAGGTCTTCTCTCCTTTGTTCTTTTACTGTAGCGACAACAAAAACGAATTAAATACAACAAACTTGTAAATGGTTACAAACACTATAAGTCAATCCCTTTTTTTTTATACCAAAATAATCGTTTGGTCATTGGACACTAGAGTCGCACTGATAAAGTAAAATAGCCAAACATGAAAAGTAAAATGAAAATTTGATTGAATTTTGTTGGATCGATAGCAATAAATGGATAATGAAGTACAACCATTACAAAGTTCAGTAGACTTTTAACAAAACAAGATTGTTTAGGAGAAAAACAAAATGTGTAAAAAAAATATAAACACTGTCAAGCATGGAACAAGTAAGTACAAATGCATTTTCTTCATAGAATTCAAATCAGGGTTCATAGAGAGATTGTGTGGTAAATTCAAGCACTTTTCAAGGACGTTATTTCAAATTGTTGTCAATGTAGTTGCCTTTGCTTTTGATAAAGTATTCCCGCCCAAAGAAGTCCAGTTGAGCCAATCAGTTTCCTTATGTGTTTATCTGATGCTGCAAACATGTTACATCCGTTATTTTCACACATACTTTATATTTTGCCTTCAACCCATTGTCTATTGTCTAAGTCTATAGCCCATGAGTACTTTGATATCCATGACCAATTGAATATATAACACACTTTTCACTGCCATTTTGTTTAAAGAATGATAATGTCTGAACTTTTGGTTAAGTCCCAGGTATGATTAGCACCTGATCAAACCACTCTTAGGCAGAATATTTAATTTGAAAGATAATTATGAAGTTTTTAAAAACTTTTCAAGCAATATTCAAGCAGTTTTTCATGTTTTAAGCACTCCATGGAAAGCCCTGAATTTCCACAATTTTCAAGGCTGTGCAAACCCTGCAAATTAAAAAGCAAGAGCTATCAGGGGACAGCAATAATCAAAAATTTTGCATTTTGTCAGCAATTAGTTATTCAGGTGAAAATTTACATTTGCTTCATAAAAGTTTTTAGTGGAATCAAGGTTTAACTATGCATGAGAGCATTTCAAATCTATGGGACTTGAGAGGTTCATCTTAGATTACAACAGGAATAAGTGTGTCAGGTTTTTATGATTAACATATACAAAGTCAACATGATAAAACTGAGATATGAAGCCCTAATTTCCGTGATTCTACATTCAGTACTAACAGTGTCGGCTGGAAACTTGTGTTGCCAATGAAATACCACAAACTAAAACCTTTAGAAACTAAGACAATTTTAGTTTGCATGAAGGGTTGATACTCACATTTTCCTAATACTTCCATCCTCCCCTTCTTCTTCATCACTAAATACTAGTTTTTCACTGTAACAAAACAAACAAAAATGCTTTAATTCATCATGTGGTGTTTCAAATTTTGAGTCCATTTTGGATTTAACACCATTGATAACATTATACAAGGCAAAGAAACAACCCACAATTTAACTGCAGACAAAAATCGTAAGTCAAAAGTATCAAAACATCCAGACAGAAGGGCGAAAATCCAGTAGGTGTTGGGAATCTATAGACCTAACAAGGATAGATCACTGATGGAGGAACAACCTTTACTTGTCCAAGGCAATGTACCATCTGTACAAAATGGCATTCAATGACAAACAGATGTTTGTTCTTTTTTAGCTATTTGGTCATGCAGGACTACATAATAATAACAAGTCCAATAGAAATCTCTCAATGTTAAACAGATGAGGTAATTAGATCTTTCTAAAAAGATAATGAATAATGAATGAATTCTAAAAAGATAAAACTGTAAGTCATTCACACCTAAAGTTGAGTACAGTTATACATTGAAATTACATTCCATAGAATGCATCTTTGTTATTTACACAAACACGATGCCTACCTGTAGTCAATTTCTCCTTGAGCACTGGCCCATCCTCCATTTGAATCCAAGTGCAAGATTTCATCAAAGTCCTTCAGGTCTTTTTCTGATATAATTGCTGGTCTTTTGTAATCATCACCCTTATCATCATCATCCCCCTTGTCACCACTTGGTCGCTGCTGAGGCATGTGGGGAGGTGGATGTCTTGGGAACCTGAGGATTAATCAGGGAGAAATTCAAAATCAATCAATATTGTTAATATCAACAACATTCTTGATATAAGGAAGGGGATATCTATGGAAGAATATGTTGTTATATCACTAAGAGAGTATTACCCTCTCTTTTGATGCCCTTATCAATTTGTTTGGATTGCTAAATTCTTAAAGGTACGGCTAAGATGGCAATAACATCCTATTCAAAACCCTGAAATAAATCTACACTTAGTAATACAAGCATAAAATAAATGCAAAAATATCTGGAGAATTGAACAAAATATACTTCCATGAAATTTGGGTACAAAATTGTTTTTCTCTTTAAAGATATTTTTCAAAGACAAGTGCAGAACATTTATAAACTGATCCCAGTATCATCTGTAAATCCCTTGTTGCTCAGCAAAAGCAAAGCTTCAAAATGTGGCTAGTGGGGAAAAAACAAGAGCTGTTCATTAGACAGCATGTTCTACTAATATTTGTCTGAGAGGGATATAAGGCAGAGAACAACAATTTCAGGAAACAGAAACTGGTATAATTTCATATCAGTAGCAGAGTTATTGCACTTGGTCAGATTCATAACATTATGGACCTATGACCTACCATGTGTAAGGTTTAGATCCATTCCCTATAGTGCATGTAGTTTATGAGAGAAAACTTGAGTTTGCTTTAAACTTAAAACCAGGTCAAAGAAACCCACAGTTTGTTTAAAATCGTAACAAGAGTTGAGGGATATAAACTCAGATTATCATCCGAAACACATATGTTAAATTTCAATCTAATCACTGCATAAAACTTGCATGAAAACATTTAACCAATTTTTTATGTGCAAAACGAGCATAATTTGCTTAAAATCAAATCAACTGTCATGGAACTTTTTCAAAGACCTGACATAATGACTCTTAACACAAGTGTGAAGTATGATCCCATTCCATATAGCAGTTATATATTAAGATACAAACTTACATTAAAAACTTAACCTAAATTCTCCAATTAAATAAGGAGACATTTTTGCTTAAATTCAAAACAAGAGCCATGGATCTTTGTCAGAGGCCTTATGACCCTGAAAGCATATGTGAAGTTTCAACCCATTCCATACAGTAGTTCATGAGGTACAAGCTTGCACATAACGGGGTGTTTTGTTGCACCCAGGGGAGCAGTAGAGCTCCCCTTATACTTCAAATAGTTGAGCTAAAAAACCCTTAAGATTAAACAAAGGCAAAAGATCACAACTTACCTTCCATCATATGGGTAAGGGGGTCTTGGCATTCCTTGAAAGTTGGGTGGAGGTGGATAGGGTGGAAATCCCCGGTACATCTGAAAAGAAGAGAAACCCTTTAAAATTTACAGATACAGCAGCAATTAAAATTATTTTGACAATTTGCAAGAAAAAAATAGAGGTTAGGATTCTAAAATATACCTAAGGCAATCATACTGTAAATCTTTATGCATCAGTATTTAGTGTTGCTTTTAGGACCATACTTTTCAATTGGAACTTATGCTTCAAACATATTCTAAAAGGACTTAAGTACAGCCCAGGAGGGAAAAAACATGAATTTAATGTTGCCTTGTGTAGTGTGAAATATTGACAAAAAACCTTAAATACCTAGAGAACTTCCAGTTGCATGAAAACAAAACCGACATATATACAAATCAATGTAGAGCTTACATAAGGTGGCATCATGCCCCTATAGCCAGGAGGCATATTGTATGGGGGAGGACCCATAGGCATTGGGCCCCCTGCTCCCTGTCCAGCCCCAGACCGGATAGGCATCCCTGGGACTGGCATCTGTGGGGACGGACTGTCCCCTCCAGCACCACTTCCAACCGACATCGGGGGGCCATTCTGCTGTGTTTCTGTCTGGATCTCCAATGATGACAAGGGCTGTGATGGCTGATCTTTGCTTGGAGATGACTGCTGCAACGCGCCACGACCGCCGCCTTCCTTCCAACTCCCGACATCTTCAAAAGGAAAATTCAAGTTGATCTTTAAATGATAAACCTTTATATTATATGATCATTATTTAACAAAATACATCAAAAATCTTGCTTATTAGACTATAAAATGACATTTTCATATGAAACCACTTTTTCCAGGAAATGACAGACAAGTTCTAAAATATTCTTAAGTTCTATCTATTTCAATATACGGGTTTTATGCACGATTATTTTAACATTATTTCAGTTATGTTGCCATGCAAGGCTAAATTGATTGAGGAAGACCTAAGACATGATATAAATTCGATGTTACCATAGAAATTATTCTAGAAGAATATGGCTAGACTACATCCACTAAGGATTCAAATAAATCATCATTTCAAGTAAATGATCAAATAAATGCATTAAGACCTACTTTGTGGACGCAAGCTTGGCCCTGGTCCATACTGGAGTTCCTTTGCCTCTGTCTCCTTTTTCTCCCCCTCTTTTGGCTTTTCCTCCCCTGTTGCAGCTAATGATGGAAATTCCTCTTGAAAGTATGGCGACTTGTGCCCCACCACATGTTTTTCCCCCATAGTTACACTGCTCCAGGATTTCACCCCACCAGCAGCCCCTGCACTGTTGCCCCCAGGGACTGTAGGTGTGGTGGAGATGATCCCCTGTGTCTGTGCAGATGCTGGTGTTTGTGGTGTTGCTGGTGACCCTATGTTGCTTGCTGGTGTTGTTGGTGTTGATACTGATGTTGCTGAAGCTACTGGTACAGTCTGAAAAAAAAATAATAATAACTTAACATTTTTTTCCTGTTAATCTTCATCATGTACAAGGGGTTTGAATTTGTAGCATCAAATTAAACAAAGCTAGGGGTGGAAAAATCAATTGGGTCTGTATTGTCCAGCCAGTCCAAAAGCCTCTTCAGACAAGTGAAGTTTTACTGAAATTTGCCATTTACCATTAGAGCAAGTGCAGAAAGATTAGGAAAAACTCTCAGATTTTGCCAACCCTGGTAGCAACAAGTTAACTCATTTGACACTTATCTGTTAACTAGTCCAATGGAGATATCTTTCTATATATTGCATAAACATTATTTCACTTTAACACTTGCAACACCCAACTCTTCATGATGGAGGAAGACCCCAAACTTAACTGCTCAAGCAAGATGAAACCACCCACACTTTTTGAGTCTGCCTCTTATGAAAATTTAATAAACATCCCTCGGATTTCAACCCATTAAATCGACCCAAATGGAGAGGGACCATTTGATTTCAAGTTCTGTCGTCGGATTTCTAGGCCGTTTGCACCAACGTTAAATCATAAACGTATAACAAAAGTTCCATCTACCTTTGTTTGCCCCGACTGTACTGAAGAAGCCTGCTGCGGCTGCGACGATGGCTGCTGACTGCCATTTCCACTCTTCTCCTCTTTCTCCTTGTTGCCCCATCCTGAAATTAAAATGAAAAAAATGTATGCCAACCAATCAATCTATCTAGAAAAATGGGTTCATGGTCAAATTATCATGAGCTGTCGGAGCTTTTTTGTCATCCATTAAAGGCACCTTCCCAATTAGAATTTCTTTTAAAATCATGCAGTTTTCCCAAAAATTCAAAGTCACACCAGTTTTTTGGTTTCCTAATTCAGCAATTTCATTGAAATATTTTTCCAAAAATTACCAGGCATAGGCCTCTTCCCAATTGAATGAAAAGGACCCTAGCTCTCAGTTCAAATCATTATAAATATCTAGTCAATGACCTTAAATAAGGCACTTGTGAGTAATTTCAATCTTTTCTATTTAGTATTATTGAGATACCAACTCGGCTAATTACCTGAACCTCCTGTGGGAACTAAATTGATGTTAGGGTCGTTCCCGCTATTTTCACTTTTCAAACTTGGTAGATTGGCCGGAGGCGGCATACGCCGCAAGCTTCCCACTTTACCCAAACTTTGCAACCCATGCTGTCGAGTTACTGTAAAGAGAATACATATCTAACAATACAGATTAGATATAATTCTAAGCTATTTTGAAGAAGAAAAGTTTTCATTCACATCACACAAATAACATCGTACTAGTTTACACATAGTCATATCGTCAAAGAACTTTTAAATGAAAAGTAAAAGTGCTCTTTGAGGTTCAAGTGTAATGAACCTAAAATGTTGTTTGGTGTTTTGCACAAGAACTCCTTCATTCATGATGAAATGGTCTGTGCAAGGGGTAAAACTACAGCTTTCCCTATTTTTTCACTTCCAAATATTAAAGCAAAATTTAAATGAATTCAATTTATTATCATATATTTTACAATAGCTAGTTATTACATATCTAGTTAACTTTAACCAGATAAAATGTTTCTACTATAAATATCTAGCTACACCTCATAGATAAGTGTTTCAATTAGTTCTTGTGAAACAGTGAACATACAATAAATATAATTGTATAAGTAAGCATGAATTATAATGACACAAACCTCTGGCTTCATGTTAAATGCTTTATTATGGGTCAATTTCTAAGAATCTAAATGTGATAGTAGGGTCATCACGCAACAACAAAATTTACCTGTTGACTTCTGTGGCTCAACACTCTTGCCTCTATATATGTTATTGATGTTTATCGCTGTGTACTTTCCTTTGCTCTTGTCAGCCTTGTTATTTAACCCAGAAAAGGAGGACATTTTGTCAAGATACACATCAGAGATACTTTTGCCAAGTACCCTATGAACGAACCGTTATACCTGGAATTATAAAAGATGATGTTGAAGCAACATCTACACCAAATCTTGGTAGAAATGTTCACCTGATGATCAACATGATTTGTCATCTTTGTAAAAGCTAAATGAAAAACATGGGAGTTCTGTTTTTGCTGAATTGGGGTAAAAAGGTATGGCATTCAGTGTGGTATGGAAATGGAATTGCCAAACTGAAATAGCTAAAAAAAAAAAAAGAGAGAGAGCTTCTAAGTGATTTTTTATCAATTAAATCAATATGTCTTTTGACCGAAACTTAAACATCAATGGGTTTTTCTATAGAAAATGATTAAAATGAATGAAAGTGATGAGTTTTTGGAAAATTTTATGAGATTTTTGGGCCAAACATTATCACTGCTAACCTTACTGAAATAATGTTGTTAACACTGTATGCTTAACTCATAGAAAGGGGAATTCATTTCGATGGTTCAGCGCAATACTATAGTAAGTGCTTCACGTTTGTGAAGCACTTGCTATAGTCTTGGGTTGAATCCTCGATTCGCATATATTTGAAAAAAATCAACTGGCGCCTCATTAAGTGTCATATTTTTTTAAACTTGGAACTCATAATTCTGAGGAAGGAAATTTGCTTGAATGAAAATTGTAACAAGTTTGAAAGACAAACATCACATTTAAAGACTAGAGTTTGACTAGGTTTAAACAACACAGCTCTGACATTTTGCAATCCATTGTGTGTATACCCATTGGAAATCACCGCAAATAATTATTTGTTCAGACTGATTTTGTACCGAGAAATTCGAAAAAAGTTGTGATACCTTTATTTATGGATCGGCATACTTGAGGCATATTTTACTGGCCACAACAGGCAGCTTTCGTGAAGACTAGGAGTTGAGTGATAAACTATAGTTAGTTTTTTTTGTAATTAAACCTCAGTACCCAATTAATTTCTTCAGTACATGTACATCTTTTGGGCTAAAACTTTAACTTAAAAATAGGGTGACAAATTGACCAGCTGGTTTTAAAACAGAGGATCAATTTCAAACATATCTATAGAGGTCATTCTAAACATGTCCAGCTAATCCTTTTGAATCGCGATCCATGCCACCTGATTTTCAAAATTACCATATACCAAAGAAATATATCCTTTTCCCAATTAAATATACACATGTCTAATTCATTGCAGCAACAACAGCTTTCTCTTTTTCCTAGAGTTCCTTTACAATTGCAAAATTTAGATCACTCATAATTCTATTCAAATTGAAATAAAATTTGGGGCCAAATTCTCAAAAAAGTGGTCAATAACGCAAGAATGCCCTCAAGCCTAAACGCTGCATCGATGATCATTGATAGTTCTTTCCAAAGTGCTATGGGCTTCTGATATTTCAAGGCGACAATGCAGGGCTTTTCTCCTTAGTTACCAGGGCCCCATAAAAAAAGCACCTTCCCCTTTCGATACTGCTTTAAAATCATGCAGTTTCCTAAAAGTTCAAAGTCACATTAGCTAGTTTGTTTTCCAATTCAGCAATTTTATTGATACAATTTCCCAAAACCAATAGGCCTAAGCCTTTTTCAAATTTAAGAAAACGAAACAACTGCAGGGTTCAACTTGTAATAGTGCCTGAGGACAGTGTTAATTTTAGAAATGAAAGTAATCAAAATCTCAAACAAAAACAACTCCATGTCTTAAGTTTTTTCAGGAGCGTATCACAGACCAGACACCATCCAACTCTTTCCTCCCTAAGACAGTACGAGAGTGGAACCTCTTACCCACAAGCATTGTGTCTGCACCAACCCTGAAAAGCTTCAGATTAATCCTCGCAGGGTAATCTGCCATTTCTATGTACATGACACTGTATATAGTTTTGAAACATTCTTTATTCATGGTAATCTGTGCGCCACCACCATGTTAAATTCGAGCTAATTATGTTCCTTCGACAACCCAGCTCAGTATCAGGAAGAGGGAGGAATTACATTCATCACGTCTCCAAAGAAACTGAGAAAGTAGACTATGTTGTTTGTTCTGCCGGCTGCTATGTCCTAAATCGGAATGAAGGCACACAAGGCCTGTTTAAATATGTCTTTGGTGTAACAAAGGACCGTCCATGTCAAATGAGGTCATTCGCAGACATAGGCTTTGTCAGATTGGAATGACGGGTTAATCCTCATTTGCAGTATCAAAGTTTCAAATGTTTTGGTTGAACTCGACAATAACGAACAAGTAAAAAACAAAAACAGCATTCGTCATTTAAAATACAGCGTCGAAAAGCTTTTGTTTTCATGGCGACAAAATCCACAAAAAAATGACAGGAACGTAAAAACTAGTTCGATCCCGTTTAACCATTCAATAATCTATGCCAAAATAGGACGACTTATACGCAATTATTTAACATGCAATAGAAATGTACATGGTGGTGTTCGTTAGAGATTTTTTTGTTAACAAAACAAATGCAAACACCTTATCGAAAGCGTTACTTATGTAATGTATAATGTTCTACGATGCATTTTTCTCCATGAGCGTCCCCGGTGAACTCATAATCCGAAATTGGACAGCCCAATCGGAAAATTCAAATACTATGGCAATAAATGTAAAAATCACTACTTACACCGGTCCGTTCTCTTGGGTGATAATGTAAGAAGATAAAATTATCTCTTTAAGTCCTCTTTGGAACACGATGTTTTTGATTCCAAAAGGATTCAAGAGTGTATCTCTCGAATGAATTCTAATCCAAGATGGCGTCACGCGTAAATTTACAATATGTAAATGAGATATGACGTCACATGTATCCCACAATACACAGAAAGAATGTAGAGAATCCTTCATGGGGATTTTCCTTTGTCACTGAATCATGAGTCATATTATTGAAATCAATTTGTTGTCAGATTCGCGTCTTGGATTGAGAACGTGTAATGGATGCATCAGATGCTCATTATTTCATCGAAAGGAGTCGAACTCTCTTTTTCAAACGAGAACATACGAGAATATGATTATATAATCATTCTTGATTATAAAGGTTTGATTAGATTAACTAAATCACAAGTCGAGGATATGGTTTGCCTTGATAACATTTATATAAAGACGGCTTATCGAACTTTGTCCCGTGCTAAACACCAGAAATAGGCAAAATATCTTCTGTCATCGGCTCATATCGATCAGTTAAGGATGAGTTTTCTATCAAAATTGTATTTTGATCAAGATTTGACTGTATATATTTCAGTTTATTAGGTATTTCCAAGTGTAAATCTAAAGATAGATTTTATTGACGTATGAACCAAATTGTAATCATTAAAGGGACTATCTCACATACATATTTTGCTATGTAGGTAACAGGCAACAAAATGGCCCTTTAATCAATCCTCGTTACTTAACCAAAATAATTTTGTTATATCATTTATTCTCATGTAGCTGAACATTTGTGCTTTCAGGTAAAATGATAAAACAAGCTTCAATGCCTTCCAGTGCTTTGATCAAAACTCTTTTCCCATTTCTACTTTGTCTTCTACTAGCGATTTTTTCTGGCAAGGGTATGGCTGGAAAAGTTTGTTATTTAAATTATTTGTTAACGTGCAGATATTGCATATAACAAAATCAGTGTATATAGAATAATGTAAACAAAAATACAAAAGGAGGGTAAAAGTCTGCTACATCAACATTAAAAACCAGGTTGTCTATGGCAACCTAGTCTCTAGTCTGCTGGCAAATGTCGGCTGACTAGGACTCGACTGAATGTTTGGTAGTAGGCTGTCACAAATTCCTATGGTCCTCTGGAAGAAGGATCGAGTTGCAATGGTACTGTGGTTGTGATTTCTGGTGTGTGTAAGGTGTTGGTGGTCGTCAGTTTTCAGTTCTTTAAGCGTTTTGAAGAGCATTATAACTGAAACTTGGTTCCGTCTTTGTTCGAGGGTGCTCCAATCGAGGGCCTTAACCATCTTTAGCGCAGCAGGATAGTCAAAAAATCGTTCAGTTAATGATACAAGCACCAAACTTGGCATGATTGAAGTTTGATCATATCTTTAGCAGAAAAGCACATTAGCCAACAAAAAATTCAAAATGGCCGCCATTTTTTCTTCAAGATGGCGGCCATTTTACTAAAATTCAATTTAAGAACACTTTCAAACCCAATAAATGCTATCTTTAAGGATGTTAAAAGCCATAACTCTAATTGTGTGTGCTGTCAAGATGTGCTGACGTGTTTCAAATTAGTTTGATAATCGTTTTATTCATGATGGAGGTCATTTTGATAAGAAAAATGGCGGTTATAGGCTTATTTGTAAAGCGTTTAAAAGTGTTGGCTACGTACAAGATTTTTGCAGGTGGTGATTTTATAATCAGTGACATAACTTATTCATTGACGCAGTTATGATGTAGTTTCTTTTCTTAGGTTTGACTTTGCTTCGAGAGTGTGAACTAAGTATCACCCAAGAACGAGGGTTAAACGAGATGCCTCATTTTCTCACATACCCAAAAGGCAAATAAAAACCTGCGAAAGAACTTGTCCCAACATACCTTTAAATAACCACATTATAAACAATAAACGCTATTTGTTTAAAACACTTATTGCTAGAAATAATAGAACAACAGAAGAATATTGTATGTTCAAGTAAGTGGTTATGAAATGAAACCTTGCTGATGTATGACGTCATACATGTAATATTCTTTGATTCGAATCTAGATGTACATTGTTTCCTATATGTCAATTTGGTCTGACATAAGGTTGTAAAAAGATAAACCCATGGACTTTTAACAACAACTACATTTATATTGTGATTTTTCAAACAAATACCATTTGTGTTTCTGAAAGATTATGTCAGAACATGTTGGCCTCCTCAACATACATGAAGGTTTGTCAAATAGAAATGGAAGAGGAGTAACAATACCATCCTACTAGATAAAAAGTTAAAGTAAACAGATATGGGTATGTTCTAATGGCTAGAAATGTTCCATTATTCTTTCTAATACATTATTCACACATTTCATGTGGATTCATAACCCAGGTAAAAGTACCGTCGGGTAACGGGGGGGGGGGGGAAGGGGGGCACATATGTTTTGTAGGCAGTTTCTTTAACCCGCCTGTTTTGACTTGCAACATTCCTTTTGATAAAGCGTAGTGTTTTTTTGCTTTCAATGTCATATGGTTGATGTGTGGGGCCGAGCTTAGATCGTTAGATCCAAGATATTTGGATTGTTCGGTAGACTTCAATGCAATATCATGCAATTTATACGGGTTAAAAGCAGGATGATAATGTTTCTTTTGCGATGGATTCTTAGGATCTCGCATATGTCTGGGATGAATTCCATTGACCAATCCCGAGAACTGGGCCCTGAGGTACTTCTGAGAAGACAGGTGGTTTGTCTGAGAATTGTTCTTATCAAGAACTTGTTGTGACCTGTAATGTAAGAAAGTGTTGCTCCATGTTGTGACCTTGCTATTAATGCCGTTACATTTGAGTTTGTTATTGAGTCAATGGTGATCAACTTTGTCGAAGGCTTTACTGAAATCCATAATGATTATGTCTGTTTGCAGGCATGGTTCTTAATTGTCAGCAATATCTTGCGTGAACCCATGAGTTGCATATCACAGCTGAGTATGGATCTAAAACCATGTCGCTGTGGTCTCAGAATCTTGTATTTGTCAAAGTAATTCATTGTGTTGGAGACTAAGATGTGTTCAAGTAGTTTGGAGGCTATCTAGATGAGTGAGACTGGGCGGGACTTACTTGGTGTAGAATTCAGGCCCTTTTTATGAACCGGGGCGATAACAGCGTGCCTCCAATCATCAGAGTTCATGTTATATATTCTTGGGGCAATTTCATATGGCCTTAATGTTTTGTGGGGGTTTCGAACTGACAGGAGTTTACCCACTCACTGGACTGTAATGTTAATGGGTGGTATCGTTGGTAATTTGGTTTCGTTTCTGCTCGGTTTGACAACTGCTTGAGGCTCAGCGGTTTTGGACGTAAGAAGACAGACTCAAACTGTTCTTAAGTATATTTGCGTTTGGGTTGGTATCATAATGAATAATTCCGTTGCACGGTTGAGGGGGCAATACAAAATTTTGCAGTTTTGTTGTGCTTAAAGATAATTGGGAGTCGACCCTTTTGTTTTGACCTGTGTTTGAGCTGTCACTAAAGATTACTATTTCTAAGTATGGGCGTTTCTGACTTTCTTTTGGATAGTTAGTTGCCTTGAGTGGTTTGCATATCTTACCTGATCAGGGCCTTGTTCTTTTGACCGTTTGATTTTGCAGTAGAGCCCACCCCTCTTTCTGATGAGCCTGACTATTTTATGGGAGGTCGAGGCTTGTTTTGAATTCTTGAGGGGATGTGCAACTTGGAACGTCTAATGATCTCTGCTTTAAAACTGTTCCAGGAAGCGTTTGGGTCTGAATGATTTGTGTGGAGGAAGATGTTTGCAAACTGTCCTAGGTCCCTTTTGAAGTTTTGCCAGTTAGTTGAGTAGGATCTTATTCCCCTTTGGACTTGCGTAGGGTGGTCTCTTCTTGAGTTTAGTTTATGAAACACACTGTCGTGGTCAGAGAAGCCGAGACTTGACAGGGTTTGGACGTTATGAAAGATGCTAGGAAAGTTTGTGGGAAGAGGTCTTATATCTTTTTGTCTCTGGTCTGAGTCTCTGGCAATTTAGTTCTAGGTTGAAAGTAGTCATATTTTTAGTGAAGTTCTCACAAAGGTCTTTAAATATATAGGTTTTGGAAGGGAATTCAGTTTGTCAATCCAGATCTGGCAGATTGAAGTCACCTATGATCCAGATTTAGCGATAGAGGACCAAAACTCTTGGATCATTTTCGTGTGGCTTATAGAACGATGAAATAGATATATACTTTAGACCGTTGATGGAGATTTTTGTCCATGCTATGTTGCAGTTTGAGGACAATTGGGGTTGAACCTGACTTAGTAGTCTATTGTTGACAGCGATGAGGACACCACCACCTTGTTTGTCAATCCTATCACCCCTGTATATCTGGTAGTTCAGGTTGTCGGGGAAGATTTCAAGGGAGTTTATTTCGCGTTTAACCATGTTTCATGTTTCTGTGCAACAAATGATATCAGGGTTTATTAAGTAAATGGCCCGGTGCATTTCGGACACCTTGTTCCTTAGTGACCTGTCATTACTATTAAGAACAACAAGGATTTTACATAACGAAAGTAAGTTATACACATGTACAGCCAAATGCCTATGATACCAACTGGTTTATAGAAATACCGTGGCTTACCTATGGATGATTCAAACTTAGATAATAGTTCAAGAAATAAATGGTTTAAACGGTTTACTATATATGCAACCAAAATGTGCTGTATCTCCACCACACTATTACAAAAGTGGGAGATAAGTATATCGACAATCTAGTATATATGTAGGGTTATAGATCTGTAATGTCATTTCAGAGATTTATTTTAAAGTGACTATCTCGCTGACGGAGATTGAGACTTTTTTCGTACACTGTTCATAAAACAAGATTACTCGATTGCCTCTCAACCCTGCTTATAACCATTTGGGAAAGCTATAGCATGTCTATCTTGCAGATAGAGTAAACTGTTTATTGTGTTGAGTATGAAACAGTCTTAAGCACCTGTTGTGAGTGAGGTGGTTTGAGAATGCGAATCAACAATCATCTTCAGCATGGAATCCCTCCGTCATGGATGTTTCGCCCCTGAACCATGTACATCTGATAGAGGGTGGGGCCACCGTAGGAACGGTGTGATTGTCGATAGCTCTACTTCTTCCAACTCTTTTCTTCTCGTCTCAGCCACAGCCAGCTAGAGGAACGTTCAGCTGCTTGGCTCAGTTTCTGGATAGTCCTCCGCCTATCCCTGCCTGTGGACCCTATTGCTGTCATCAGCCGGCACACAGATTGAGAACAGAATCCTCTCGCGCCTACTTCTATCGGGAAGAGCCATGTATGCCATCCTCGTTGTTTACACTCGTCGAGGAGCTCTGTGTACTTCGCTTTCTTCCTTTCATAGGCCTCTTCACATCTGGTTTCCCAGGGTACTGTCAACTCAATCACGATGAGTCGCTTTCCTGTATTAGACCATAACACGATATCAGGCCTAAGGTTTGTCTGTACTATACTTGGGAATACCAGCTTACTGTCTAGGTCAACCAGCATGTTCCAACCTGTTGTACCATCGAGGATTGACGACGATTTCTGTGGTAGCTGTCGCTGTGTAGTTTCACCCGTTTTCACAAAGTTGATTCGATGCGAGTTACTCCTACGCTCCTTCTTTCTCTCTTGTTCCAACCAGTCAGCCACCTCTCTGAGGACGTTGTCATGACGCCATCTGTATCTTCCTTGAGACAGTGCTGTAGAACAGGAAGAAAGAACATGTTCCAGAGTTGCGGGACGATCACAGAGCTTACAGTTTGGATCTGTTGTTAGCCCCCATCGGCATAGGTTTGCTGGGGATGGTAGGAGGTCGTGGACTGACCTGAGGAGAAAGGAAAGTCTGAGTGGCTCATACTTCCAGATGTCATCCCAGGTTAGTTTCCTGTCTATCGTGTTCCATGTTGTCCATGCCCCTTGTGTTCCCATCTCTACCGCTCTAGCTTGTCTAGTGTTCTCTTCTGCTCTCCTGACTTCTGTCTGGACCATGGCTCGCCTCTCTTTCTGGTCTGCCCGGCTCCACAAACGTGTTTTCGTCGCACCTAACCCTTGACGTCCGACAGCGGTCATTCCGACAATGTCTCGATGCTTGAGGTTGCTCTCTGCCTGGCTGACAGTCTCTACAGCTGACCATTTTCTGCTGGTACGTGTGGCAATCCCTGCTTCACGGATTTGCTCATCTGGGGAGTCTCTTAGAGTAAGAACCAGTCTTGTCTTTGCAGTCTTGAATTCCTCCACCAGTGAGGACAGTGGGAGTTGAAGCTTGTTGCTCTTTCCATACAGCCCTACACTGGAAAAACTGGGGGGAATTCCAAGCCACTTTCTTAGGTGTCTGCTGGTGATCCTTTCCAAGGCTTCTATTGTTGAGCTTGGTACCTCGTACAGTATCATTGGCCAGATTAGCCTTGGTAAAAGGGCATGCTGGTAAAGCCAGGCTTTGAACTTTCCTGGAAGGTTGCTGCGGTCTATCTTCTTCAGACCCTCTTCTACTTGCGTCTCAAGCTTTCTAGCATTGTCGCTGTCCTGCAAGCTTGCATCAAACCATTTCCCAAGGCACTTGATCGGATTCGTCATGATTGATGGGATCTCCTCATCTTGTACTCGGAGGATGAATCTATCTGTCGGTTTGCCCTTTTTGATAATCAGAGATCTGGATTTTACAGCTTTGAATTTCATCCTGGCCCATGAAGCGACATCTGTAAGGGCTGTCAACATCCATCTCGCCTGTACATGGGTTGTAGTGGTGAGGGTGAGGTCGTCCATGAAGCCTCTAATGGATGGCAGAACAATGTAAACAATGGTTAAAGCGTTGTTTCCTGCAAAATAATCGAAATGGTTAAGATCACCTGGGACATTGCTACGAAACGAATCAATACTATAATCACATGACGCATGACGCTAACAATGTGCGTCAGGGAGTCATCCCAATACGTAAACCGACTTTTCATTCAAAGTGCTAAAAGATGAGAATATTTGTTGTTCGATTTCCAACGAAATAGAAGTTTTCAGTACATTTTCCATTAAGAAGGTATCCGGAGAAGTGCCCTCCCGGAGAAGTGCCCTTCCGGAGAGGTGCCCCCAATTTCAAAAAGGCGGAGAAGTGCTTTCCCAATAAATCGAGAGGGTCGGATATCTGCCCCCTGTAAAAACAATATGAAACTTTGTCTTTTGTACAAGCTGAATAGCGCAATTTTGCATTTTGCAAATAAGGCGTTATACAAGTTAATCGTAGAGGTTTCTTGAATATTTTTTAACCAAATAATAAAAGGGACTTTTAGAAACAGTTTGCATCTTGAGCGGAGTTAAATGCCATCATTTATTTCGGGGACCGGCCCGATTTTAATAACTGAGTACGTACTTGTTACCTTTTAAGAAAGCAGGCAGCATTTTATAACATCATATTTAAATGTCGACATCAGTAATATAGAAGACGAGCAAACAAATCATTCTTTAAAGTTTGTATATGATTTCATGAAATTGCTAATTCATGAATTATGTCTGAACTGCGGGAAAAAAGAGAGTATAAAATATAATTCACTCGCAAAAACCTTGTGAGCATATGATGAACATTGACACTTTTTGTTCTTTTGTCTATGGCCACTGCATGTGAGGAAAACATCTTATAGAAGGGTAATCCTTGGGGGAAACACCACCAAGGAGGGCTTGTGTGTGTAACCAGTTTTGACGAGAGGGCACCTCGCCGCCCCCTAAATTCTAGTAGGAGGGCAGTTCTCCGCCCAGTTAAAACTGTTCGAGGGGGCACTTCTCCAGGAGGGCACTTATCCGTGATCCCTTTAAGAAGTATGGTAATATCCTTTAAAACTAGAGGCGATTCGTTGTGGTCTGCGAAATCAAGCTCCGTTATGTCCAACAATCCTGTTCAAGCGAGAACGAAACAGATATATAGTGCTTTTATCTAAATAAATTGCAGTTTTTTTAACTGACAGTATATGAAGTCAAATATTTTTGGGATTTTTCAGAAGCAATTAATGGAAAGGAACAATTTAATGTTGCTGGTTATGTAAATACTATAACCATGTCGTATACAAGTGATCATAATTCATGCTTTATTTGAATGTAATTGGATTAAATCAATGCGCATTTTAAACAATATGACGGAAAAACGGTTAATCTAGATGAATACATACGACAAAATATTACTTTTTATTAAAGCGTAAGCAAGGAATCAAAGGTGATGTCAGGGGTCAGCGACGGTAATTTATAACCAGCCATCCCGGGTTCGGTCCATGATGCCACCATTGGTTTTATTGTGATGTGTCCTTGCGGAGACGACTTGGTTAGAACTGTTAGACACAGAGGACACATGAATTAGTGATCTGTCGCGGCGTTGTAACCGAAACATTGTTGATCAGGGGTAAAGCATTTAAGACAGAAAAACGAAAACATCGTAAAGCGTGGAATATAGCCCATATGTGTCATCTACTTAGGTTTATAATCCTGTTTTCAACATCTCTTTAGTTATTATATACGTTGTTTGGTGTAATTTAACAGTATGCCTTTAAGGCTAAGAAACAGTGTCTTTCCCAAGGGCATTGAAATAATTGTGTAAATGATACTGCTTTCCTGTAAATCATTAAATATATATTCTTTGCAGTAGATGATTCAAGAAACCACCGTGACAAAACAGAGAAAGAAGAGCACCTCCTGGCAATGTCCGACTATTCATCCATTTGACTATCTATACATGTCAATGGAGAATGAACCTATCTAAAAAAAAATATCAAAATGGACTGACATTCTGTCATGTTACATTATTTGTGAGTCCTCAGTTTGTTAGTGAACACTGCCATTAAAACAGGAAAGATGCGCTCTCTCTTTTAATCAAGTTTCAAAGTATTTGGTTTCACTTTCACTAGGCAATGTATTCGGCTTCATTTATTTTTAATCAGGAACTTTTACTTCAGGTTGATTTGTCAAAGTCTTCGGATTCACTTTTACAAGTCAATGTCTTTGGCATTCTCGTTTATTATCCAATGTAAATTCAGCTTCACTTTTATAAGCAGTGTATTCTGCCTTACGTTTATTGGTCACGGCCTTTCTTTGTCAACACTTTTATTATGAAATGTATTCTATGTTACTTTTATAAGCCAATGTATTTGGCTTCACTTATATAAGTCAAAGTCTTTGCCTTCACTTACAAGTATACGTCAATGTCTTGGCTTCACTTGTGTAGGTCACTGTCTTGGCTTCACTTGTGTAGGTCAATGTCTTGGCTTCACTTGTGTAGGTCAATGTATTGGCTTCACTTGTGTAGGTCAATGTCTTGGCTTCACTTGTGTAGGTCAATGTCTTGGCTTCACTTGTGTAGGTCAATGTCTTGGCTTCACTTGTGTAGGTCAATGTCTTGGCTTCACTTGTGTACGTCAATGTCTTGGCTTCACTTGTGTACGTCAATGTCTTGGCTTCACTTGTGTAGGTCAATGTCTTGGCTTCACTTGTGTACGTCAATGTCTTGGCTTCACTTATGTAGGTCAATGTATTGGCTTCACTTGTGTAGGTCAATGTCTTGGCTTCACTTGTGTAGGTCAATGTCTTGGCTTCACTTGTGTACGTCAATGTCTTGGCTTCACTTGTGTAGGTCAATGTCTTGGCTTCACTTGTGTAGGCCAATGTTTGCTTCACTTGTGTAGGTCACTGTCTTGGCTTCACTTGTGTAGGTCAATGTCTTGGCTTCACTTGTGTACGTCAATGTCTTGGCTTCACTTGTGTAGGTCAATGTCTTGGCTTCACTTTTATAATACAATGTCTGGCTTTACTTTTATTTTACAATGTCATTGGTTTCATTTTGTTAACTTTTGTTAGCCAATGTCTTTGGCTTGACCTTAATTAGCCAATGTCTTTGGCTTCACTTTTATAAGACAATGTCTTCAGCTTTACTTTACTAGTCAATGTCTTTTGGCTTCCCTTTTTTTAAGTCAATATCTTTGGCTTCACTTTCACAAGTGAATGTCTTTGGCTTCACATTTATAAGCCAATGTATTTGGCTTCACTTTTATAAGTCAATGTTTTTGGCTTCACTTTTTATCAAGCAATGTCTTTGGCTTCACCTTTACAAGTCAATGGCTGGCTTCACTTTAATAAGTCAATGTCTTTGGCTTCACTTTTATATGTCAATGTCTTTGGCTTCACTTTTATAAGTCAATGTCTTTGGCTTCACTTTTATTTTAAAAGGTCTTTTGCTTCACTTTTACAAGTCAATGTCTTTGGCTGCACTTGTATAGGTTAATTCCCTCAGTTTTACTTTTACTAGTCAATGTCTTTTGACTTCTCTTTAATCAGTCAGTGTCTTTGGCTTCATTTTAATTTGTCAAACCCCATGGCTACATTTCACTAGTCAATTGTAATGGCTTCTCTTTTATTAAAGCTGACTTTAAAGCTTCCAAGTCAAATAAAGGGCTATCACTCTATTCAATATTCAGGTCAGAGTTTTTTTTTACCTTAACCAGGCCTTCACACTCCACCCATGATTGTAATTGAACAAGCAATGCTTTAAATGATCATGTTATATTTCCTGTGTTTTATACGTCTGTTTCGCCCGAGGATCGCCATTGCTGGAGTTCATGTTATATATACGATACCAGCGTCAAGTTGGTCTCCTCCTACTCGCATGCTTTAGAAACTGTCCCAAACCGGTTTATACTGACCGTTGATTAGTCCTTTATAGGAGGGATAGGCGAGTCAATCATCCGAAATACTTTGGCAACATTCCTTGATATTGGGATGTTGTTGGCACTCATTATTCATAGGTCGGTACATGTACATGGCTGTTCCAAATATAAGGAACAACAGATTGGTTTCAAAGTATGAAATTCTATATTTGGTAGATCAATATCACTCTCACTAATAGGAAAACTCGTTTATGAGCATTCTGGAAATACAACAAAATAGAACTCTCACTGAATAGAATCAGTTTATTCACTAGTTAAATATTTTGTCCTCGTGAAAAGAATTTGTAATGTACATAATACAATGATAGTGTAATGGCATGAAATGGTTAATGAAAAATAAAAACAAAATGGTATTTGTGAACACTAAATCGTCATAAAAATCTTACATAAATTGCAAAATCTATTAGAATTGCTACATTACATTAGTGAAGGTTTGTTTGGAGACATTGTTGTACTTCTTTTTCTCCTCATACAGTAGCATATATCCAAAGGATAATAAAAAATGGCAGCACAATAATCACAGATACTGCATATCTGTCAGACCGAATGGTTCCTGTGTGTCAAGGTTTGACATACTTGTTTCCCACTTTCTTTGGAAGAGGTCCAAAAGTTTATTCTTTGTTCAGAACATTCTTAACACATATGTTGATCAGAATTAATCTCAAAAACAAACAGTGCCTAAAAAGCTAATATAGTGCTAACTATCAAAGAAACCCTATATTGTTGGTACTAGTCAGTCATAGGGCAGTTAAAGAATACCCACACCATATGGTCTGAATTAAAGATAATAATTGAAATTCCTTTTCTAAGAGTATGGACTGTATGTACAGAAAAAAGCGCCAGATAGATCATTAAAATTTTATAGGTTTATAAGTATAAATGTTTTATCGAACGGATTACCTCAAGAAACAAAGTTCAGGTAAAATAGATAACTTACATGGTGCGCTGTTAAAATAAACATTGCAGTTGCACCAATGTTTTAATTTCCCCTTTATTGCTTTAAAATAAATTGTTTTACTGGAACAACAGAAAAAGTCAGCTGTACAAAATATGCCCTATCAAACATGTATATAGGATATACAAAACATGGTTTTCTTTTATAAATGAAAAATTCCTATTGAACTTTCTTTTATGTATTTAAGATCTTTTATCCTGATAACTATTTGTTCTCTTATTACAAACACAGTATCCTTCTTTTAAAAGTTGCGCTATTCTTTGTAATAAATTTCACTTTTATCAACAATTATGTGTGTGTGTATCAGTGCGGGTCTGTACAGCTCATAAAGCCACACTTAACATTCCTAGATGGAGTTAATCAGTGTTCCTATTCTATGCCATCACTAATTGATTTGAAATAGTTTGTGGTCCTCATTATCAAGCTTATAAATCATTAATCAACAATCATGTGTCCTTTTAGCTTATGCATTGCACCATGACAAGAAATGGAAATAAAATATCTTAATAAAGGGACTAGAAAAATAGAAGAGGCCGGACAAGGTGCAAAAATAAATAATTAATAACTGTACTTGCATCTACATGGTGCAAACTCTAATAAATACCAATTGAGAATCACTGTTTTCAGGCTCATGCGTTTTTCTTTTTAAATTAAATGCAGGCAATCAAAGTGCTCCCCACTTTTTTTTCATAAATTTTCTATATGCTGTTTTCTTTTCTGACAAACTATTCGGCATATTCATCATCCAGTAATTGAAAATCCTTATGAATTCTATAAAAATATTCTTGCATGCTTACAGAATAATTCAACCTTAATTTAGCTTTGATAAATTATGCTTGATGAGACAGTTTACACCAGGACAGTCTTTTTCATGTGTCTTCAAAGTACTTATCAGTATAAGGTGTGCATGCATTATATCTTTAAGAGAAAGACCATTACAAGATATACATGAAAAAAAAAGAGAAAAATCACAGGCCAGAAAGCCTGACTGTGGAAATCTTCCCTAACAAGTTCTCTTGTAACACTAGTTTGTGGAGCAATGGTGAGTGGTAGATTGGATTGTCCGATTGATTTAGGGTCAATAAAGAATTAATCCTTATGGTATAACTGATAGTGTTTGAAGACTTTTGAACTTATTGGTATGGCTGATTTTTAGCTAAATCCAAAAAATGGCATAATCAAGTGGAATTTACTTAATTTATAAATGGTTTTGAAACAGATTCTGAAAATAAAATATAGAAAACACACCACAAACTTAGATTGTAAGATCATTTATGCAAATTCTGTTTCGACATGCTTTGAATGTTTGCCTTGAAAAGGGATATGATAAAACGGCAACTTCCGTGCTGGCTTTTTGATGCACTAAGGCCATTGTCAAATAAAAGTAAACATTTGTCAAAAGCTTTGAACATAACAAAACATCTTAAATCAAAATATCAGAAAACTGTAAAAACATTTTATGCAGAAAAAAAAGTGCAATAAGTGTATTTCTTTATGTCTTTAAAAATGATGTGAGAACTGAACTATGTCTATGTGTATTTCTTTATATCTTTAAAAGGAATAATTAAATCATATTTACAATATCTAACATAGAAAAATAAGTATTTACATTTTTAAAATGAGAACAAATTCAGTTCTAAACAGTTCAAAACAATACACATGTTTGAGAAAAGCCATGCCTATATTTGCACTTTAACACCAACATCAGCTATATTTCAATCTTTCATATATTTTGACCTCTTAGTGTGACCAAGGAGTAATATAATTATTTTGAAATGCCTAAAAGAAGCTCAAATAAAATTTACAAGCAATTTACAAGTCAATATCTAGTTTTCACCATCATTTTATATCAAACTCAGTTATCTTGATTTTGAGCTCTGAAACCAAACCATTGTGTAATAGAGGACAGCCAAGAAACATACCTTACCCAGTATATAAAATGCAAGTCAACGCTTCAGTTTGTGACTACAGACATGCTGGCACAAAGACCAATATCGGTATGCCCTGATATGTTGTTATAGGGGCATATTAAACATTTCTATTTTATTTTGTCCTATTGGGTTAGAGAAATTACTCATGTATTTACCAGTTAAATATCATGTAATCACATCCAACACAAATAATTCATTTCAATGGAAATATGTCATAAAAAGATATTTCATTTTTGCCCTTTTATTAAGTCCATCAAACAGAGCTAATCATTTGAGGCTATGCTGCTGTAATGGATAGACTAAACATTGTTGGAAAAGGATTGCTTGAAATTAGCACTTTCCTGCGAATAATTCAATCTTTTTGCATCACCTCAAAGACTTATTAAAGTCTTGCAATAAATTCTTCATTTGTTATAAAGATGGGTAAACCAAGATAAGTCAATTGAACTACAAATTACTAAACAGGGAAACAAAAAATGCTAGCAAGAGTATGAACAATATACACAAACAATGAAGCAAAGGTAGATACAATAAGTCACACTGGTATTTTGCATTTTGGACCCATATAGAAATCGCTGTTCCAACTCAACAGCTGTCATCTTTAAAACTTAAACACACGAGTAAAAATTAGATACAAAAATGTAATGAAGTTTGAAACTGTGAAATATGACAATCTGATGAATTTCTTATTTAAATGGCCTGAGATCAAACAAGTCTACAAAGTATATCATTAGATGAATACAGAAATGTACAACAGTTTAACCCTTTCCCAAACAACACATTTTCGACTGTCCCAAATTGAAAAAGTTTGCAGACGATATTTCACAATGTGATGAAATTGGGAAATAAACTTCTGATAGGGCAGAAAACATTGTAGGAAAAGGAAAAATTGCGTGTTACAAGCAATTTCTCCTTTTCCCACAATGTTTTCTAAAGTCATCTGCAACAAAGTGGTCAAATGTGGTTATTGTTTGGGAAAGGGATAATGGATCATGGAACTCTCTCTAAAGAAATGAATCCCTTTACTCAAATAGAATAAGGCAATACATGCAACATATGCAAAGGTATTGTGTTTCAATTCCATAAAAACAAAACATTAAGATGCCTGACGATGAACAACTTTTATCTGAAATAATGTTGGAAAAATGTAAATTATTCTTGGTTTTTCTTTATCCTAATTTGAAACATTGTTTATACATGTAATGACTATCTTAATCAATTGCATGCACAAAGATGGTACCAGATGAGTTATTGCTTTCATTTGTTAACATTATAGCAGTTTTTTTTACATGTTTAAACATGTATCTGTTTAATCAAGAGTGACATGACAATTTAGAAGGTTGTAACTTATGGAGTTGATATTTCATAAATAAAACCTTAAGAGAAATGACAGAGATGTTTCTATTATGCTATTGGTACAACTATCAAGTTACCTTATTCAAGTTTCACACACGTAAGAGAAAATCCTTAATATCAACATGTTAACACATACCTTATTACACAAGAATAAATAGATGAATATCAATAATGCACGAAGTCTTGTTTTGCATTTGTTAATTTACCCCTCATTCATTCAATTACTATATGATAGGGGTGTAGAACCGCTAGTCTTGTTAAGTCTGATACAGACTTTTTTACATACATAAAATCACATTTTCTCAATACAATTACAGGCATATGTAAATTTTTCTGAGAGAAAAATAATGAAATACAATTTTTACAAATTTTAATTGTTGTGTAAAGATGCTTTTGATTTGGTCATGTCACAAAATTTCAAATTGGCCTCGATATTTTAATTGCATTATAACATAAAATGTTTTTACATTAAGCATTATTAGATAGTTAATGATAAGTGACATATGAACATATCGAACACGAAGCAGCGGTAATGTTTGGTTTTGTTATTTCTCAATGGGAAATCTTTCTTCAGTAAAAATTTTAAACAAACCAACAATTCCCTTTTCCCCTTTTATAAGTACAAACAAACCTAAGCAAATAAAGAAACAAGTTGAAAAATTTATTGCAATTCAACACCAATCAAATAAAGATAAACCATTTCCCCAATAAAAGTATGTTGTGGAACCTAAAGGCCATGCATGTTTCTATAGTTTGAAAAAGACGATTTGTTTGACATGAATTTCAGTTAATCCATAAGCTTGTAAGAACTATGAAAAACCTGTTGTAGAAGGCTTCAGAAACTATTGTGATAAATTAAGATATTGTTTAATTGCTTTCTGTAAAGTTTGAAAAGGTAATTGTTTAACTGAATCTAAGAACTAAACCCAAGACTTTAGGAAGTCTTGTACACACCCTCTTAAATTGTTCCAATCATGCTAATAGATTAACCCTTTCCCAAACAATAACGATATTTGACGAGTTTGTTGCAGACGACTTTAGAAAACCTTGTGGGAAAAGGAGAAATTGCTTGTAACGAGCAATTTTTCCTCTTTTCACAAGATTTTCTGCCCTATCAGAAGACTATTTCCCAATTCCATCACATTTTTAAATGTCGTCTGCAAACTCATTCAATCAATTTGGGACAGTCGAAAATTTATTATTTAGGAAAGGGTTTAGCATAATTATGTACATGTAATTGTAAATTATTTGTCAAAAGTGTAGACTCATTACTTATGTCCTGTCTGTACACTTTCTGTATATTCATGTTATCAAACAAAGCATATTCAGTTTAACATGTTTGTGTAATATCTTAAACTTTTATGTCTTTGTAAAAAAAGTCAATATGTATTTACAACTCTGACTTTCGTCAGGTCAGCATGACTATATCTGTCCTCCATTATTGTCCATAAACTACCAAACCTATGTCTTTCTCATTACTTATAACCATGCCAACAATTAATATCAACCCACCTGATACAAAAATATCTTCATTTATTTAGCACATGTTTTAAATCCAATTCTTAATACAGTACTTTTTTCCGTTCCTGTAAGTTTGTACTTATTAGCTTTAACTCACTCAATATCATCCTTTCCTTCAAATCTTTCTCTTCTGTTCAAATTGGATTTATCTTTGCATCGAAAGTGCTTGTGCACATAAATATTTCAATGCCACCACAACTTTGTAGTATTGTAGGCAAATGTACAGTGTATGTTAGCACTTTATTTTATATTTATCAATCACAATAGGACAAATAGGTTAATGCATCAATCATTACCTTTGATTTAGTTTCTTTCATACTCGTAACAATTCAGTGTTTACACATTAAAAACTCGCACCATATTGCTTATATATACACAGCATCACTTGGAATCTGATTCCTTCCTTTGCTTGAATGTTGACCAATGGGGGGCACTGGACTCGAGATACCTTCTGACCAATCAGACTGGGCGGAGTGTGGTGAAGAACTTGACCAATGCCCTGGTGAATCGGGTGACGGGGTGAGAATATTTTCTGGTAATGTCAGTCCCTGGGGTGGGGTTGATTCCATATAGCTGTGTTGTGAGGGAGGTGTGGGGTATTGTGAAACATGAGGCACCTGAAGGGGGGTTGATGATTTATGTCGATGGTTATTGGCATCATACCTGATGGTGTATGGTTGCATACCAGTATGGGATGAATTGTCAATATGGGTTTGTTCATTTGAGAAGGGAAAGTTTTCCATGTGATAGTGATGTGGGCTCTTCTGTGGGCGATTCCTCTGGGCGTGTTGCTGCATAGCCAGATAATGAGGGGGAGATGTGGGCAAGCCCGATTTACTCTTCATGGGGGAAAGTTTACCATCCATGCTGAGGGGGCTGTTGTGAGAGGGGTTACTTGAAGGGGGAGTCGGAATAGACACACCCATTGGTGACTGGGACATAGCATGTTGTTGGTGCTGCCCTTGTAACCACATGTCCATACTCTGTTGGTGATCTAACACACTCTCATTCTTATAATGATTTGACATGACACAGTGGTCGTCCATTAGGTTTTGTAACTGAATACCTTGTGCACTGACACCCATTTCCTCAAGTCCATTCATATCTGAATGCCTTAATCCCATCATAGTACCGCCACACACATTGTCATAGGCAGGTGGAGTCATGTCATAGCCTGTGGGAGATTCAATAGAATCCCCTGGCGACATTGTACCAATAGACGAACCTTCACCATTCTGCCCAACAATTTGAGGTTCAGCGCGCTTCTTCTTCACTCGAGGCTTTTTAGCGCCCTCTGGTGAGAGTCCCTGATCCTTCATTTGACCGTTGTGCTTGTTTTTCCTCACTTTATTTTTGGGTTTTGGAGGATGCATGTAGGGATGTAGTCCATTAGTGGTTGGCATACCGTTGTGCATGGTCATGCCAGACATGGTGGTCACACGATACTCTTCCAGCAGATGATGGATGTCGTGATGCATTCGCTCCGCTGCCACATCACGTGGTAATCTATCCATGTGATCAGTTATCTCACGATTTGCATAGTGATCAAGTAAAATCTTGGCAGCCTCGAAACTTCCTTCTCTGGCAGCCAAAAATAACGGTGTCTCATCCTACAAATAGAAAACACTCATTTTGATATATACATGCCTCTACATAAGTATCTTTTTCCAAAACACACGTTGGAAGGTGTCTGTACAGACCAAAAAAGGGCCATGATAAAGCTGAATCACTCCTAAGATTATGAAAGCAATAAAGCAACACAAATCCTAATTGACCACCTTCATTGAACCAAAAAAGATTTTTAAAAAGTCATCTTTGATAGCCATTATCCAAGGATGAATCAAAGGATGAATCATGTTTAATTGAACAGTTATCTTGCAATCAATTTAACGATGCATAATCACATTGCAAATGGCTTAAGCTCTAGATATATCAAATAGTATGATAAAAGTTACTATTGTAAAACTTTCACAGAGAATATTGGGTTTAACACACGACTAAAGTAAGTCCTTAACCAATATGAAGCACTTACTATAGTATTTGTTGAACCCACATTATGTGAAAAGAATAGATAATTGTCCAGTTCTTACTTAGTATATATGAACGAAGGAGTTAAGACGAATCTGTACAAGTTGATAATAAGATTAAGTATGAACTACCTTTGAATCCTGGGCATCTCTGTTGGCCCCATGCTGTAGTAGCGTTAATGTTGCGTCTGCATTGTTTACGGCTGCGGCCCAGTGAAGTGGTGTCTTCCCATATTCATCTATAGCATTAATGTCAGCATCAGCATTGATTAGCTCTTCCACCATTCCCTCAATTGCTAGTCGTGCAGCCAGGATCATGGGCGTAGTGCCATCATGGGTTCTAGCATTCAGGTTTGTTGAACGGTTTCTCAACAGGATCTAATTAACGAAGAAAGACACCACATTGAACTCCATTACAGTTGCATATTCCATCTTAGCAACAGACTATGTACATTATAATGCTCTTTTTTAGCACAAAGAAAATATCTCAAACAAGTTGGCAACAGAAAACATTTGAAATGAGTGAATTTCCATAGGGAAACAGTTTTAAAAACAATAAAGCTTTTTAGATTGAAAAATATATTATTAGGATAAAATGTAACATGCACTTTGCAATATGATTTTCTTTAGTAAATGCCTTTCATCAAGCTAAGAGTTTGGTAACATGAAACTGAGAAAACCTCATAAGAGTTCTATGCAATAATTTCTATACCAGAAGGGATATCAATAATGAGCCTGCATATAATGTATCATACAGTTCTACACACATATTGAGATATAACCCATGGTTTAACCCATCACCAAACAATAACCACATTTGACCACTTTGTTGCAGACGACTTAAGAAGACATTGTGGGAAAAGGACAAAGTGCTCGTAACGAGCAATTTCTCCTTTTCCCACAATGTTTTCTGCCCTATCAGAAGATTGGTCTCCAAGTTCATGAAATGTCGTCTGCAAAATATTTCAATTTGGGACAGTCAAAAATTTGGCATTTGGGAAAGGGTTAAGGTCATACCTGAAACACCCCTTGTGCATCAGCAGCCACAGCTGTGTGTAATGGCGTCCTTCCCCCCGTATCCTGAAAGTTTGGGTCAGCTCCAAGGTCCAACAGAGCTTTAGCTGCATCAGCTCTAGCATATCGAGCAGCTAAATGGAGGGAGGTTTCTCCTGGAAGGGTTTAAAACATTGTCTTGACTCATTGAAATCTTTAGCCTATCTGCTAAAAATCACTACTTATATACTTTTCTTTAACTTGTCTTCTTGATGAAGAAGGTTTAAAGAGGTGCAATGCCTATTTTTCACAGATAAATTAAGAAGAAAAAGAAATATAGGTCTAATGTTGTGAAAAATAATGTCTATTGACCAATTTTTTTCAGGCTCTACATGCATGAGTTAAAATAAAATAACCTTTCAAAATATCATTTTTTTTAAAAGACTGCCCCAGTTTTGTAAGAAAAATGAAGATTTTGTTAATTGTTGATATGAACCGAAGATGTCTCTTGCCTATTTCCATGGATCATGTGGGACATTAACTATGCAAGGAAACAAAACGAGAATATACAGCATACCTGTCCTGTCTGTTTGAGCATCAATGGAAGCTCCTTGGTTCAACAGACTTCGGATAATTTCTGGAGATCTCTCATCATATTCCTCACTATCACCCGATGTGCCAGATCCTGTGCTCACAATATCGTTACCCGAGTCGAGTCCCATTCCTCGAATAGCGGCCAACATCAAGGGTGTAAAACCGTCAGGCCCACGCACATCCACATCACGAGAATTTAGGTCATCCCCTGTGGGCGGAGTCAAGGCCATGATTGAAGAGTTTGGAACATTGGCTGCCACCAAATGTTGGGACGTCCATTGTCTTGTGTCACTGGGATCTGTAGTGGACTCACCCGAATACTCAAGCTGTAATAGAATCACAAGCATGATCTATAAGATTTTCATGACAGACCCAGGCAATTATCTCTAGTCTTCCAGTTTTGTCTTCTTTTAAGCCAAGAGTGTGGTTACTCACAGAATCATTATAACGTGACTAATTGATTTGTTTGTAAGGTGTTAAACGCCATATCAACAATTTTTCACTTATGTAACGGCTTCCTGGATCCACCAGTACTAGGATAGGGGTCTGAAGTGACTTGCCAAAAGTCACGCACCTACAAAACCATAGGTGTCTGTTGGGCTTGAACTTTGATTATTTCAAAACAACCATCAACTTACAAGTAGACTGTGTTAGACACTATAACAACCATCAACTTACAAGTAGACTGTGTTAGACACTATACATTATTGTAGGGGTTGTTCAAAATAATTACCTTAATCCGTTTTGCAGGTTGATCCGAGTGCCAGTCATCCTCTGTGTTGTTATCATTGTTATCCACTTTATCCATAGATCCCTTACCAACAGTCCTGTAACATACAACGTTCATTCCCGATTGTCACACAGTTAGAATTGGAGCTATTTCATGGTCACTCAATAATATCACCCCCTTCATTCACCTGAAGACTAGAAATACCACACTGACAAGAGGAAATAGTGCTTGTGGTAAGCAATTTCTCCTTAACCCTTTAGTAAATGCCAAATTTTCGACTGTCCCAAATTGGAAGAGTTTGCAGACGTCATTTCAATGTGATGAAATTGGAAAAATTATCTTCTGATAGGGTAGGAAACTTTGTGGAAAAAGGAGAAATTGCTCCTCACAAGCAATATTTCCTTTATCCACAATGTTTTCCAGAGTTGTCTGCAACAAACTGTTCAAATGTTGTTATGGTTTGGTAATGGGTTAAGTTATAATGGTTTCTACCCAATAGCTTATAGAGTACTTCTTTACTTGTCTGCTGTGAGATTTAATTTCGATCAGGAACAAATTCTTGTATGGGGGGAATGGGTTTTTGGATGACAACATATTAATACTGGCATCTTATTGAAGGACAAATTATGCCTCTTTTTTTCGTTACAATATGTCACATTTCCCATGTGCCTACTCTCACAGACACATTATGAGGTTATTTTTTTCATTTCCTATAATTCAAGGCAACCATGAAGACACACATACACACACTCCTTTTGAGAATAGGTCAGCATGATATTAGTAAAATGTCATGATAAAAACAAATTAATGAGTATGAACAAATTCTGTATTTGATAATTACTTAAGAAGGTAACTCTTCCTAAATAACCAAAATCTTTTTAAAAGTTATCTTAATTTAGCAGATGCAATGAAATATTTAGTCTCCAGCTGACTTAACACAAAACTTCACAATGTCTTAATCATGTATATAGTATGTTTAGTGTTAGATGGGTAGATTTTCAGACACAACAGAGAAATGGAAGTTTTCAGACACAACAGAGAAATGGAAGTTTTCAGACACAATAGAGAAATGGAAGTCTACCTCATTTCCTCGCCTCCATCGGGTACATGTCGCTTCGATGTTCGAGACGATGGCCCTGCATCACTCCCTCGGGTAAAAAAGCCCTCAGGGAACCAGGTGATACCGGACACTGTCTTCTTGCGGAAAATCACCACGAGTACAACGACAGTAAGGATCACCACCAGAGCACACGCCATTACAATGTATATCACATTGGACATTCCTTTATCTTTAGGAGGGTCATCAGGCTGTGTCGCTGTAAACAAAACAAATCTTGGTTCTAAAAAACTTGTCAGCTATATTCTTATCAATTCCTTTACACGCAACTAAATGAAAGTAAAAATTTAAATAAAAAGCCAACAACAATTATCAAGCAAGAAAAAACTTTTTCAAATATTGTGTAGAAATTATTGTGATCAAAGAAAAAATTAGTCATTCAGTCAAAATTGTCATAAGCCTCTTAAAGTATAAAGGGAAAAAGGCAACCCATCAATTTCTCATTTGTTTCTTTTTATTATCAGTAGTTTTTACAAGTGTTACTTTACTGTTTAGTCAAATCACATAAATTATACATCTTTTTCTATCAATAAACACCCTTCCATGTATAAAACTAAAGATGTAGAGTGTCTGTTAGTCTGGTGAAACAAGGCCTCTAGGATCATGCATAATCCCGACTTAATACAATGACATTACTAAAAACATAAGTGAACACATTTAACATCTGATCATTAACCTATGTGCTTACTTGTAAAACAGAGAAATAACAGCTTACAGCCTATCACACAGCATTAACTGTAAACAATGAGCTAGAGAATACTTACATCCAGCGTAGGGGAGAGTATATTCTTTTGATGGCTTCCAACCTCCCAAAATAGCAGCCATTATAAACTCTGCAGCCATCTCCGATGAATCAAAGCAATCATGCAAGCCATCTTCCAAACAATGTCTGATATCAATAAGTACATGTATCTTGGACCTAAAACAGAACAATTTCTCATATATGCATAAACTTACAACTTAGGAAACAGATGACTTAAAAACCAGTTAAGAGTTTACTGGACATGAATTATTCCCCTATGATATGCCTTACAATCATTAACAATTATAGAAATGCCAATAGTTAGTGGTACTTGTATAATGAGTTGCTACAATGAAGTTAGTGGCTTCCTTTCCAAGATGTTCACAAATGTGTATTCAATGAAATCAACATTTCATTCTTATTTTAAAAATGCACAAAAAGTATAGACTTCATTGTGCATAGGCTTTATTGCGTATTCATCTCTTTGCAAAGTCATAATGCTAAACAGTTTACCTAACATATTTGCTGAATATCTCTTACCCTATGATCTCTCGAGACAATCCAATCTCCTGTGAATTAGACCCTATGGCTCGCCTGAGTCTACTGGCCTCATCACTTTTATACCACGGAAAAATCATCTCATTTTGATCCTTGTCCACTTTAATTACTAACACAACACGCAGAATTTTCCCAACATCCCTTAATATTTCTTTTGTTTTGTTTCGAGCCTCTTCTGGTTGAAGGCCAACATACAGAATAAGAGTGCCGATGGCCAACTGTTGGTGTTTGCTATCACAATCTGACCCGTCCCAGTTACAAGCTGCGGTGTCACAGCCAGTGTTACAGACACCGTCGTTGAACACTTCTTCACAGAATGAGTCATAGTGCGGGTTACAGTTACCCAGATTACGGCCACAGTCAAACCCATCAAATAGACACTCCTCAGACATACACTGTTGATCACATTTACTGTCGTTAAAAACATTCCAACAATATACACCTCCTCTTTGCTCATTACAGTTCTTGTATGGTCGGGTTTGCTCACTACAATCCTGGGCATCGTAGTCACACGATGGAATATTGCATTCAGGCTGGAATAAAGTATGATAGAGAAAATGTAAATTATTTCTAATTTAGTAGGTGAAAAGTTTAATTGGAGTAATCACTTTGTCAAAAAAAAAAAAAAATCAGAGATATATGTATGACCTTTATAGAGGTTGCAGTGCACTGTTCATCTAAACCTAAAAATTTATCAATGCTAAAAAAGTTCAATACATAATTCAATGGGTTTTTACATAATTCAAATGGGTTTTTACATTATGTCAACATTATTACAGTTATATTGAAGCGCCCAACTCTGAATGATGGAGGAAGATTCCTCTCCTAACTGCCCACAAAGGTTGGGCAAGCCGTATGATGGAGGAAGATTCCACTCCCAACTGCCCACAAAGGTTGGGCAAGCCGTATGATGGAGAAAGATTCCTCTCCTATCTGCCCACAATGGTTGGGCAAGCCGTAAGATGGAGGAAGTTTCCTCTCCTAACTGCCCATAAATGTTGGGCAAGTCATATGAAGGAGGAAGATTCCTCTCCTAACTGCCCACAAAGG
The DNA here is from genome assembly GCA_947846245.1 of Cerastoderma edule. Classification (NCBI taxonomy): domain Eukaryota; kingdom Metazoa; phylum Mollusca; class Bivalvia; order Cardiida; family Cardiidae; genus Cerastoderma; species Cerastoderma edule. Next base: position 19,553,021 of record OX401418.1, on the reverse strand, counting down.
TTGGGCAAGCTGTATGATGGAGGAAGTTTCCTCTCCTAACTGCCCACAAAGGTTGGGCAAGCCGTATGATGGAGGAAGATTCCTCTCCTAACTGCCCATAAATGTTGGGCAAGCATTATGATGGAGGAAGATTCCTCTCCTAACTGTCCAAAAATGTTGGGCAAGCAGTATGATAGAGGAAGATTCCTCTCCTAACTGCCCACAAATGTTGATCAAGCTGTATGATTGAGGAAGATTCCACTCCTAACTGTCCACAAAGGTTGGGCAAGCCGTATGAGGGAGGAAGATTCCTCTCTTAACTGCCCACAAAGGTTGGGCAAGCTGTATGATAGAGGAAGATTCCTCTCCTAACTGCCCACAAAGGTTGGGCAAGCCGTAAGATGGAGGAAGTTTCCTCTCCTATCTGCCCACAAAGGTTGGGCAAGCCATATGATGGAGGATGATTCCTCTCCTTACTGCCCACAAAGGTTGGGCAAGCAGTATGATAGAGGAAGATTCCTCTCCTAACTGTCCACAAATGTTGGGCAAGTAGTATGATGGAGGAAGATTCCTCTCCTAACTGCCCACGAATGTTGGGCAAGCATTATGATGGAGGAAGATTCCTCTCCTAACTGCCCACAAAGGTTGGGCAAGCTGTATGATAGAGGAAGATTCCTCTCCTAACTGTCCACAAATGTTGGGCAAGCATTATGATGGAGGAAGATTCCTCTCCTATCTGCCCACAAAGGTTGGGCTAGCTGTATGATAGAGGAAGATTCCTCTCCTAACTGCCCACAAAGGTTGGGCAAGCCGTATGATGGAGAAAGATTCCTCTCCTAACTGCCCACAAAGGTTAAGCAAGCCGTATGATGGAGGAAGATTCCTCTCCTAACTGTCCACAAATGCTGGGCAAGCCGTATGATAGAGGAAGATTCCTCTCCTAACTGTCCACAAATGTTGATCAAGCTGTATGATGGAGGAAGATTCCTCTCCTGACTGCCCAGAAAGGTTGGGCAATCCATATGATGGAGGAAGATTCCTCTCCTAACTGTCCACAAATGTTGGACAAGCCGTATGATAGGGAATGATTCCTCTCCCAACTGTCCACAAAGGTTGGGCAAGCCGTATGATGGAGGAAGATTCCTCTCCTAACTGCCCATAAATGTTGGGCAAGCTGTATGATGGAGGAAGATTCCTCTCCTAACTGTCCACATATGTTGGGCAAGCAGTATGATAGAGGAAATTTCCTCTCCTAACTGTCCACAAATGTTGGGCAAGCCGTATGATAGAGGAAGATTCTTTCCTAACTGTCCACAAAGGTTGGGCAAGCAGTACTAAGAGGAAGATTCCTCTCCTAACTGCCCACAAATGTTGGTCAAGCAGTATGATAGAGGAAGATTCCTCTCCTAACTGTCCACAAATGTTGGGCAAGCATTATGATGGAGGAAGATTCCTCTCCTAACTGTCCACAAATGTTGGTCAAGCAGTATGATAGAGGAAGATTCCTCTCCTAACTGCCCACAAAGGTTGGGCAAGCAGTATGATAGAGGAAGATTCCTCTCCTAACTGCCCACAAAGGTTGGGCAAGCCATTTGATGGAGGAAGATTCCTCTCCTAACAGTCCACAAATGTTTGGCAAGCAGTATGATAGAGGAAGATTCCTCTCCTAACTGTCCACAAAGGTTGGGCAAGCAGTATGATTGAGGAAGATTCCTCTCCTAACTGCCCACAAAGGTTGGGCAAGCCATTTGATGGAGGAAGATTCCTCTCCTAACTGTCCACAAATGTTGGGCAAGCAGTATGATAGAGGAAGATTCCTCTCCTAACTGCCAACAAATGTTGACCAAGCTGTATGATGGAGGAAGATTCCACTCCTACCTGTCCACAAAGGTTGGGCAAGCCGCTTGAGGGAGGAAGATTCCTCTCCTAACTGCCCACAAAGGTTGGGCAAGCTGTATGATAGAGGAAGATTCCTCTCCTTACTGCCCACAAAGGTTGGGCAAGCCGTATGATGGAGGAAGATTCCTCTCCTAACTGCCCATAAAGGTTAAGCAAGCCGTATGATGGAGGAAGATTCCCCTCCTAACTGTCCACAAAGGTTGGGCAAGCCGTATAATGGAGGAAGATTCCGCTCCTAACTGTCCACAAATGTTGGGCAAGCCGTATGATAGGGAATGATTCCTCTCCAAACTGTCCACAAATGTTGGGCAAGTAGTATGATGGAGGAAGATTCCTCTCTTAACTGCCCAAAAAGGTTGGGCAAGCTGTATGATAGAGGAAGATTCCTCTCCTAACTGCCCACAAATGTTGGGCAAACGGTATGATGGAGGAAGATTCCTCTCCTAACTGCCCACAAAGGTTGGGCAAGCTGTATGATGGAGGAAGATTCCTCTCCTAACTGTCCACAAATGTTGGGCAAGCCGTATGATAGGGAATGATTCCTCTCCTAACTGTCCACAAATGTTGATCAAGCTGTATGATTGAGGAAGATTCCTCTCCTAACTGCCCAGAAAGGTTGAGCAATCCGTATGGGGGAGGAAGATTCCTCTCCTAACTGTCCACAAATGTTGGGCAAGCCGTATGATAGAGGAAGATTCCTCTCCTAACTGTCCACAAAGGTTGGGCAAGCAGTATGATGGAGGAAGATTCCTCTCCTAACTGTCCACAAAGGTTGGGCAAGCAGTATGATAGAGGAAGATTCCTCTCCTAACTGTCCACAAATGTTGGGCAAGTAGTATGATGGAGGAAGATTCCTCTCCTAACTGCCCACAAATGTTGGGCAAGCCGTATGATGGAGGAAGACTCCTCTCCTAACTGCCCACAAATGTTGGGCAAGCCATTTGATGGAGGAAGATTCCTCTCCTAACTGCCCACAAAGGTTGGGCAAGCCGTATGATAGAGAATGATTCCTCTCCTAACTGCCCACAAAGGTTGGGCAAGCCGTATGATAGAGAATGATTCCTCTCCTAACTGTCCACAAATGTTGGGCAAGCCGTATGATAGAGAATGATTCCTCTCCTAACTGTCCACAAATGTTGGGCAAGCCGTATGGAGGAAGATTCCACTCCTAACTGTCCACAAAGGTTGGGCAAGCTGTATGGAGGAAGATTCCACCCTAACTGTCCACAAATGTTGGGCAAGCCGTATGATGAAGGAAGATTCCTCTCCTAACTGTCCACAAAGGTTGGACAAGCCGTATGATGGAGGAAGACTCCTCTCCTAACTGCCCATAAAGGTTGGGCAAGCCTTATGATAGAGAATGATCTCCTAACTGTCCACAAAGCTGTATGGAGGAAGATTCCACCCTAACTGTCCACAAATGTTGGGCAAGCCGTATGATGAAGGAAGATTCCTCTCCTAACTGTCCACAAAGGTTGGACAAGCCGTATGATGGAGGAAGACTCCTCTCCTAACTGCCCATAAAGGTTGGGCAAGCCTTATGATAGAGAATGATTCCTCTCCTAACTGTCCACAAATGTTGGGCAAGCCGTATGGAGGAAGATTCCACTCCTAACTGTCCACAAATGTTGGGCAAGCCATATGGAGGAAGATTCCACTCCAGTTAGCCAGTAGAACCATTAGCATTCCAAAAGTCAGTTGGGAGACAGAAATGGTGTCTATACTTCACTTTGATGCACACAGCCAACAAAAATAAATTAAACAGCTAGTATTCTTTTTACAAAAGTTTTTTTACTCAATCTCACAGAAAAATGAAGTTCTTCATACTTTATGATTATCATCTTGAATTGCTGTAAATACGACCATTCACATAAAATCACTTTATAGTGAAATGGATGACTCTATTATTATGTATCACAAACTTACATCACACTGTCCATTTCCGGCCTTTGAAGGACAATCTCTTGCGATACATTCCGGTGCTACTGACGGTAGAGAAGGGGTAACTTTAGCTGGTTTCCCTATGCCTTCTGTGACAGTCCTATCCATCACCTCACAGTGCAATCCTGTGTAATATTTCGGACACAAGCACTCATAGTAACCTGAAATATCGTGTTTAAACCTTATATAAATCATATACAGTGAACCCTCGTTTATCCGAACACGTCCGTTCCCAACAAAATGTCCGGTTTACCATATAATCAGGACTAATGAAGCAGAGCATGTTCTTATTCACATTAAGACATAAACGGTCTGTATGAGCGGTGTATAGTTATAACCCTTTAGCAAACGCCAAATTGTCGACCGTCCCAAATTGAAAGAGTTTGCAGAAGACATCAAACCGTGATGAAATTCAAAGATAATCTTCTGATATGGCAGAAAACATTGTGGGAAAATGAGAAATTGCTCGTCACGAGCAATTTCTCCTTTACCCACAATGTTTTCAAAAGTCGTCTGCAATAAACTGGTCCAATAATTCCGTTCCCTTACAATTTTGTTCGGATTGCGAGACATCCGGATAATCGGGGTCCGGATAAACCAGGGTTCACTGTATATATGATGGCATAAATATTAAAAAACTTAATGTTTGTGTATGAATTATTAAGGCAGTATCTATCAGGCCTGATATTATTAAAGAATGCTCAAGCCTGAAAATAATTACTTGAAGCCCGAATTTAAACATCTTCAATATGAACAAAAAGGAAAATTTAAGATCTCAAAGCCTGAAATCAGGACCATGCCCGAAAATGATCAGGCCTGGTTATATTGAGGAAGTTCTCCAAATTAAACATTCATAGCTCGCTAAGAGAACCGTTAATTGAGGGCTTGTGTTATTTACTTCTACAAGATACCTAACATGCATGTATGTGCAGGCAATGATGAATCCTCCACCTACCAGTTCTATTCATACACTCTCCATTATTGATGCAAGGGTTGGAGACACATTCATCTATATCTGTCTCACATCTGTTTCCTGACCAGCCAGAAGGACAGTTACATTTGAAGGATGAACCTTGCAGAACACATTCACCACCGTTCAAACAGTTCACCTGATCACATAAAGTGGAAAGTCGCCCACACAGTGCTCCAGAAAATCCCTGTAACAAACAAAACAAATTATATTCAAGCAACTTATTACGCAGTTTGACATTGAAAATAGTTTAACCCTTTACCAAACACCAAATATTCCACTGTCCCAAATTGAAAGAGTTTGCAGACAAAATTTCAAAATGTGATGAAATTGAAAAAGGGCAGAAAAAATTGAGGGAAAAGGAGAAATTGCTCATTTAGAGCATTTTCTCATTTTCCCATAAAAAAAGTTGTTTGTTTAGGGTAACCCGACCCTACCTAGCCAAACCTGCCTACCCTAAAGATCTTATTTGACAATTATTCGACAATTGGAAGAAAAATAAATTGGCTCCATATTTTTTACATATCCATTTGAAACTTCTCTCGCATAACCGACAGACCAGTTTAAAATTTGAATTCGACAAACAAATGTTTATTCCTGTCTTCTATCAGCGCTTAGATTCGACAACTTCTGAAAATGCATTTTGATGGATGCTGGTCAATGTCAGATGACAGTTCTTTACTGTTTAACTATTTTCTTTAAACAGAAATATGCGCCTTAAAGTGAAACTTAAAATTAGAAAAAAAAAGGTTTCTGTACAACATCTTGGTGTTTAAATTAATCTTTTATATATCACACAACTATTGAACATTTTATCAAATTTAAAGCTTTTTTTTTAAAATATGTATGAATTCTTCTGCCGTAGATGATTACAATGCTTAAAAATGCAGTTTTTCACATAAACAATATTTACACTTTGATAAATGATTGATTATGTAAAGTTTTACATGGAAAGAACCACCCTTCTGTGTATTAGAGTTGAGAGATAGAGAGACTTGTCTTACCTTTTGACACTTACAGGAGGGCCCGTCAACACCATTGATACACTGACCATTGTTATTACAGGGGTTGATAGCGCAGTGGTTTACAGGAGTCATACAATGTCGACCAGTAAAGCCAATCTTACATTGACATCTGTAATCATTGATGAGCTGCTGACAACTCAGTGTTCCTTTTACGCTACAAGGATTGGACAAACATTCATTGATGTCCCCCTCACATTGGGGACCAACAAAGCCTGCAGGACATTCGCATATAAATCCATTAATTTTGTCCCTACAAATTCCCCCATTATGACACGCTCCTTCATAACAGTCATTGTGGTTAGTATCACACAGGTAGCCCGATGTTCCCGGAGGACAGGAACAAATAAACGTTCCAACCAAATCATGACATGTCCCTCCATTCGCACAAGGTTGGTGAGCGCAGTCATCGATGTTCTTGTCACAGGTAGGTCCAGTAAAACCTCTTGGACAGCTACATTTGAATGAAGTGCGAAGTTCCGTACAGTTCCCGTTGTTTTGACAAGGCATTGGTTGACAGTAGGTTTTCTTACGATCACAGTAGCTTCCCTCATACCCCTCCTGACATAAACATCTGTGGGAATCACCATCATTCTGACAGTCACCATGGTTACAAAGCTTGGATACATCAACATCTGAAACAAAGTTGTTCCATGTAATGCAAGTTATCTTTTAAAAAACCCACACAAATTGTATGTTAAAAATGCACATTGATTCCATACTACATGTTATGATTCCAATTTTAACCTTGCATCTTTTTCTTTCTTTGTGCAATGGTACCATTTTTTGGTTTTTTCCCCCCCTGTTTATAACCATCAGATGTAATATGAAAATAATGATTACATGTAATTACAAAGGATGGTCTGGACAGTTAATGCTAGTAAACATTATTCATTATTGGGTGTAATCAGAATCATCCTACTTTGGAAACAATGTTTTATTCAATCAATCCAATGTTCATTTATTTTGATTATATAAAATAAATGAACATTTGATTGATTGAATAAATCCTTGTTTTCAAACTGGGATGACTCTGATAGCGCAATGATATTTAACAATAACGACTTACTGCTGAGTTGGGCTGCGACCTCACATGTGACTCGTTGCACATCACACACTCGTCCCGTATGGGTGGCTGGACATTCACAATAGTACTCATTGGCCATCTGTGTGCATGTGGCACCATTCTCACACACTCCTTGGCTACACCAATCAACAAACTCCTGACAGAAAGAAAAGTTACAGGGGTGATTAACAACGCCTCCAACCAAAACAGAAAATGATTATCAGACATGACAACAAGCGCAAACCACAACAAATTGAAACCTTATAAAGGTTATAAAAGTTGGTTACAAACCAATCAATAAGAGATGAAGAGTCGCAAATTGTGATTTTAATTCTTAATCTTTGCCCAAAATAAAATTGTGATTTCTTCTTACAAGATGAACAAAATGATACATTTTGTTTTCTTCATTTCATGAATAAACGTTAATATAAAATGAAAACTGTGTGTTGAAGGGGAAAAAAACTAGTTGCAGGAAGAATTCATTGAAAGTTAATAAAACAAAGTATCCCATACCAGAGTGACAGTAGGTGAGAAAAACAGCTTACACACAAGTCATTACACTCTGTTAACCTGTTTTTTTTTTATCTCCAAATATCTTTGTTTTCTGATGCTGCTTTCAATTCAAATAGCAACAATAACCTTCATGAGGGTATGGGTTGATAAACTGTTGTTTGGCTCACCTGACATTGCGCTCCTTGAAATCCGGTAGGACACTGACAATAGTGGTGGCCATTAGGGGTGTTTATACACATGGCTCCATTCATACACTGATTGAAGTCACAAGGATTAATGTGGTGTTCGCAGTTGGTGCCTGTATACCCATTGGCACAGTGACATCTATAGGAGTTGATTCCATCGATACATTGGCCACCATTTAAACAGGAACTGTGAACATAAGTTTATCAACAATCCATCAACATTAAATGAATCCATGGAAAAGCAGAGCATTACACCCGAGTATCTATCCATCCATTCAATGGCGTAATCTTTAGTTGTTGCAAAATCATTTGGAAGCACACCGTGAATATCTAACATGTCAAAGTAGAACAATGAAGGTTTTATCTAGTTATCCAGGTTTTCAGAGATATCTAATTATCCAGGTTTTCAGAGATATCTAGTTATCCAGGTTTTCAGAGATATCTAGTTATCCAGGTTTTTGGAGATATCTAGTTATCCAGGTTTTCAGAGATATCGTGTTATCAAGGTTTTCAAAAATATCTAGTTATCCAGGTTTTCAAAGATAATTAGTTATCCAGGTTTTCAGAGATATCTAGTTATCCAGGTTTTCGGAGATATCTAGTTTTCCAGGTTTTTAGAGATATCTAGTTATTCAGGTTTTCAGAGATATCTAGTTATCCAGGTTTTCAAAGATAATTAGTTATCCAGGTTTTCGGAGATATCTAGTTATTCAGGTTTTCAGAGATATCTAGTTATCCAGGTTTTCGGAGATATCTAGTTTTCCAGGTTTTCAGAGATATCTAGTTATTCAGGTTTTCAGAGATATCTAAGACACTTTCATATAATTATGCCAGCTAAAAACAATCACAATCATGGAAAAGAGTAAATACAATTTGTAACAGTATGAAGTAACCTTCGAAGAAAGCTCTCAACATGTATTTTTGACTGGTATGTTGACCCTATTGTGGCCCTTTTCCCGATCTATCTAATGTACAAGGTGTGCAACCCACAGTAACAAACAACAACTGTGTATTCACTCACCTATTTGTACAGTCGTAATCATTTTTGGAACAAGTCTGCCCACTAAAGCCTGGTAAACAAGTACATGTGTAGGAGTAGACATAGTCATGGCACTCTGCTCCATTCCTACATGGGTTTGGAGAGCATTCATCAATGTCTTTCTCACACAGGGCACCAGTAAAACCTGGCAGACAGCTGCAGTTGAATCCATTCAGCATATCATAACAGCGGCCTCCATTTTTACATTGATTCGGGAAGCAGTCATTATGATCCACCTCGCAGTGTTTGCCCTCATATCCGGGGTTACAGTTGCACTGATAAGAACCCGGTGTGTTCTGACAGAGCCCATTTTTACAGGGACACATCCCTTCATAGGCACACTTGGCACATTCATTCACATCTTGGTCACAGTGGCGACCTACAAACATAGAAATATGCTTAGTTTAACCAAGAATTATATTTGATAACCATCAATAGAACCTTTCATTATTCATTATTGAATCTTTACATGCTTCAATACGTTTGTTTTTTTAAATTAATTTATATCATGACTACCAACTGACTTGTTATGAGTTCAATCTATTCTTTCATATGATTTCAGTTCTTCAAAGCACTTGTATGATTCATAAATGATTGAATATTTTTTAGTGAAGTCGTCTGCTTATAGCCATAATATGATATCAACAGGTTGACTTTGTTACACTAAAGCTCTTGTTACCTGTATACCCATATCCTGAGCAGTTACAGTAGTAATCTGTGAAGTTTTTCTGTGGTACACAGTGGGCACTGTTCTGACAGCGATTGGGCGTGCATGGGTCCATCTTTGTCTCACAGTTACGGCCGGTATACTGGGGGTCACACAGGCACATGTAATTGTCAACAAGGTCTCGGCACGATCCATAAATACATGGGTTGCTCTTGCATTCATTTATGTTGCTTTCACAATTAGTGCCTGGAAAAGATATACACATAAAAATGACCTTCCCTGTACCTAACAGCTGCAGTATATAATATGGAATCACTTGAGTCAAAATTCTACTATAAGTATACAGCTAAGCTTTATGTCAATCAAATTTTAAATCTCCGTTAAATAATGCATACCAATTCTCCAATGCAACTCTATCAATCATTTTAACCCTTAGAATGCTGGGTAATTTTCTAAGAAGAGATTTTTGTGCTGTCTGCTTTCAAAAACCTTAAATATCTACTTAATTTTGATTAGGAGAGATTCTCAGAGCAACAAACAATTAACTTGGCTGGATCAAACCTGCTTGCATAAGCATGAAGTCTGTTCTAGCACTATTAGGGTTAACCCTTAGGAGACAGTTTGTGGACACAAATTTCAAACATGCATTATTGCGCTGTAAATAAAACAATCTGTAAGACATACCTGTATATCCAGCAGAACAATGGCATGTATAGTAACCAAGGTGATTACTGCAGGTGCTTGCATGTTGACAGGGGTTACTCTTACAGTTGTTGACTTGTCTATCACAATTCACCCCTTCAAACCCAAACTCGCACGTACAATGGTATGTGTTTACTCCATCTTTACAAGATCCCCTCACACACGGGTTACTCGCACATTCATTGATGTTGCTGCGACACTGGTCGTCATAGTAACCCTCCGGACAGTCACATGTAAAGGAATTGATCCCGTCTCTACAGTGACCACCATTGTAACATGGGTTAGAATAACATTCATCAATATTCACCTCGCAGTTCCTGCCTGTAAATCTGAAAAACAAATGTTAAATATATAGAATACATCTACAGATATATATATATAACAAATACCCGTGTTTTTTGTTAAGTCTTGGCTTACTATGGGAATCAGAAGTAAATATTGTTGTTGTGATGTAAAATTTAGATGGTGTAATGGATATACGTACAGAGGGTGTTAGAAGTATTTAGTGTCCTTTGATGTTGACATCATTTATATCTCAAATGAAGCAAAGTTCTGTTTGAATCGGTTCAAACCACCGCCAAATATAAATATGATTCATGAACAAGGACCTTCTTCAAGGTAAAAAGTAGTTTTAGAGAGAGAGAGTGATAGATTAGGTGTATGCAGCCAACATTCCTTACTTTAACTTGTGTTATAATGAAGACAGTGTAGCTAATCTATTTACAAAAGGATTCCTATAAAATGTTCAAAGAGAAAGATAAAAATTAGTATTCCCTCTAAATGCAACTACAACATATCAACATACCCATCATAACATTATTTGTTATTAACCCTTTACCAAACGCCAGATTTTGGACTGTCTCAATTGAAAGAGTTTGCAGACAACATTTCAAATTGTGTTAAAATTGGAAAACAATCTTTCGATGGGGCAGAAAAGAAGAATTTCTCCTTCTCCCACAATGTTTTCTAGAGTCGTCTGCAACAATCTAGTCAAATGTCGTTACTGTTTGTTAATGGGTTAATGTATCAATTGGAATAGAGAAAAAAAGATAAATGTGAATGTGGCTTACCCTGGTTGACAAGAGCATGAGTATGAGTTGATGCTGTCCTCACAGTGTGCTCCATTCAAGCATGGATTACTTGTACAGTCGTTATGGTCGTATTCACAGTTATAGCCCGTAGTTCCCCGGGGACACTGACACTCATATCCACCATCGTAATCCTTACACGTGCCTCCATGTTTACAGGGGTTAGACTGGCACTCGTCAATCTCTACATCACAGTACGTCCCCGTATAGCCGCGACTGCACTTACACAGGAAACTCCCCAACTGGTCGATACACTGGCCGTACACACATGTCACATTGACACAGTCATTGATGTTTGTTTCACAATTAGGTCCAGTCCAACCTGAAACAGGACGAACACACATGGATGGGTGAGTCTATCTAAGTTACAACAAGGAATAATGACCAAAAAGAACTATACAGTATCTTAGTTTGAAATGATGACAGCAAGGAGATATATAAATGTTTCTATTTCTTTATCTATCAGTTCTGATCCTTGCTTAAACAGTAAAGTTTCTTCATTTAAAATTATCTACAGCAACGACATCAGCATATCCCTGAAACAGTATAAATGTTTGTATGTTTAACCCTTTACCAAACATTAAATTTCTGACTGTATCAAATTGAAAGAATTAGCAGAAGACATTTCCAAATGTGATGAAATTAAAAGTAATCTTCTGATAGGGCAGAAAACATTGTGGGAAAAGGAGCAATTGCTCGTTAGGAGCAATTTCTCGTTTTCCCACAATGTTTTCCAGAGTCGTCTTCAACAAACTGGTCGAATATCGTTATTGTTTGGTAATGGGTTAAGTCAAATTAAGTAAAAGAGGCTGTGATCATGCATACATTTTAGACAGACAATGTTAAATTACAGGAATGTTGATCTTGTGGTTTGGACTCAATGTACTGGCCATTGAAAGCCCTATAGGTTCTATATGTATACAAAGCAATAGGTGTGAGAGTTTAATAAACCCATATCTATGAATGAAGTCCTAGATAGCCACACTGAAACTCATGTCCTGACACACTGGTACAGAGGCATGGGGAGAGAGATGATACATCGAGATGCAGTGTAAGAAACAGCATTGATGCGTTGATATAGAATTCAGAACTGAATGTTCAATACCCTGAAACTTTCTGCATCTAAGTATGTCTATTTGCTGCTATACCTGTTTGAGCAACAATGTTTACATCAGTGGTCTAGTATAGGAAAATCAGTGTTTATAATATTGGTGAAGGACTTACCAGTCTGACAAGTACAGGTGTAGCTCTCTCTAAGGTTTGTACATATCGCTTCATTTTCACATGGACTGCTTTCACACATATTTTTCTCGACCTGGCATGTGAGGCCACTGAAGCCCATGGGACATGTGCATCTGTAGCCATTAACTCGATCCTCACAAACACCTCCATTCTTACAGGGATTGGAGGCACACTCATCTATCTCTCTTTCACAATTAACACCTGCATAGCCTGAAACAAGCAAGGAGGGGAACATGATAGCAACAGATATAGTACTATGGGCTATATTGACTTATGAAAGATTCATGGAGGGTTCAATGCAATGCATGTTTATGAAGCACGTACTATAGTCTTGCATTGAACCATCGACATATGTATCATAAAAGAGCATGACTATGTAACTAATGACAACGTTATCTTCCCAAAATGGAAGATTTCCAAATGTCAATTGAAATTATGATTTATGTTAGAAGATATTTCTCCATAGGAAAGAGGACATTGTAGGAATGGTAAGAATTTCTCATTCAATTTTTTGTGTTTTCTTCTTCAGCAATAGCTGATGATTTGCAGTGTGGACACAAAATGAAGGGATCGTAAAGTTTTTTCTAACAAAGACTTCCCAGAAACACTGCTAACAAACAGAAATGAAAAAAGAAGTGACAACTTTAAAAATAATATAAGCTATATCCCACAATTGTTACAACATCTACCAGTCAATAATGCCTATTTTTCAAAGATTCTGTAATATCTCTTTCAATTTTGGCCAAACAGTTGTCTGATGAACTTTATCTAAATCATGAAGTGTTGAAGAAAAGATTACCAAATTTACACAAAATGCACAACCAAAATAAATTGAGTTTGTAACATTGCATCAACAGGGGAAATTGTAGTGAAATGGAGCCCTTTCTGGATGACAAGTCCAACTTATCTACATAAAATCTACCTGTCATCCAAAACGCATAATCATGTGAGGAATACGACACAGCCTCTTATTGCAGGTCGTGGGAAACTCACCACCCGCGACAAGTCAACATCATAAAGTTACAGGCAGTTATCTTACAGTATCTATATATACCTTGTTGATTTCAACCCCAGTAATTGAGATGGAGAGTTCATGTTTTAATTCATGAAAATCACAATCATATTGAAGTACTAGTTTGATGAACATACCACTTTTAGTGCTTAAATTTACTCTCTGGTTATCTAGGGAGATTACAGAACTCTTGTGTTTATGGGTGGGTGAGTGTAACTGCTCTAAAGAATAGTGATATTTAAACTATTTAAATTATTTGAATGAGTCAACTAAGCAGCCATTCAGACAAAGAAAAACTGATACATTCATACTGACTAGATGGTCAAAAAGTTGTATTGGCTAAGCCCTCTTAAAGCAAAGATCTTGAAAGATTAAAAAATAGTAACAGACATTTAAATGCCAGTAAGTAAAACAATTTTTTGCAAAAGATATGTTCATACCCATAATCTGTTTGTTTGGATTGACTCCTTCTATGAAAAATGTATAACTTGTAATGTAATCAATATCTAACAAGTATTCAAATATACAAGTCAATCATATAGACGTATGCTTTAAAGGGGTACCTATGTACCTTGACAATAATCAATTTTTATTTCAATCGCTAAACCTCTCATTTCAAAATAATTGCAAAATGATGATATAAAGGGGGCACATGTAATAACAATAAGTCTAGTTTTGCAAAAGCTGTCCATTTAACAGAGTTAGTACGGTTAAACTAATTTAGACAAGCAATATGAAGACAATTAAGACGGGGAAAAATCTTTCTGTTACCTTGACTGAAGTACACAAAAGTCTACATCCATCCGATATTAATATAAATTCCAACACAAAATCAAAGCAAGCAAACCTCCAATCTTTACTGCATGTTTATTGAGCCTTGACCATGATATACTTTTCAGATCTGAGTTAATTAAGGCAGAGTAAAAATAATGTAGGGGCAAAATGACAAACAAAATTGACGAAAAGCTACATCTATCAATAAACATTGAATTTGTTGTGAATTTGCTCATCATGCTTAAATTTGACCAAAGATGTAATTATCAAACTCAAAAGATTCCCTTGTGGTGTTTATACGTAATAATGATTCAACAAGAAACAATATCAAATGACTGAGATAGAGGTGACAACATTTATCTTCAATGTATAGACTTACCTTCAAGACATGCACACACATATTTGGCTGTATCATCCAAACAGGTTCCAGCATTAAGGCACGGGTTGGACAAACATTCCTTAATGTTTTCCTCACATCTCCGGCCTGTGAATCCAGGTGCACATTCACACCGATAGTCTCCAGGAATGTTGACACAAGTACCACCATGCTCACACAGATCAGTAACTGTTAAACAGAAACTATTTAGTATTAACAAAATACCAAATTTTCGACAGAACTTCAAATAAAAAGAGTTTGCAGACGACATTTCAAAACGTGATGAAATTGGAAAATAATCTTCTAATAGGGCAGAAAACATTGTGAGAAAAGAATAAATTGCTTGTGACAAGCACAATGTTTACCAGAGTTGTCTGCAACAAAGTGGTTAAATGTCGTTTTTTTTTGGTAATGGTTTAAGTATTGACAAAACATAACAACTATCATGAAAATGGTAATACATAAACATAATACTTTGTATCAGTAGTGGCTTAGTTGATTTGCTATTTGTCAGTGCCAGTGATTTGTCAACATAAACAACTTAAATATACCTATAGCAAGTGAGTAATAGTATCTATATTAGACAGAAATAATGGTATCAATTGAAGTTTAGAGTAACAGTAACTTGGTAAGAGATTAAATACAGTCCAACTTGTGTTAAGCAACCATCCTTTAAAGCAGCCACCTGCCTTAAACAACCACTACAGAAGTCCCATTGTTTGATTTATAGTGTACAACAATTTTTGTTAAGCAGCCAACCTGTCTTTAACTGTCAATTGTCTCATTTCCATAGGCTGGCCTCAAAAAAGTTTGACTGTACATGTGATTTGTACCCTCTATCAGGGAATGGGAAGCCACTTACCCTCTCTACACTCATTAATGTCCTCCTCACAGAGTGTGCCTGTCCAGCCTTTTTGGCATGTACATATGGGCGCCCCATCAAACGGGGCCGTCTCGCATGTAGAACCATTATGTTTACATGGACTACTCACACATGCATCCTCCAAGTGACAGCGAAGACCTGAGAGAAACACAAGTTACAAGCATTCTAGACGTGAAGCAGATAACAGATATAAAGAGAGTTACAAAGACCTCATGCCATAAAGAGTGTGAAGTTCATTTAAAATTTCAACTGCTTAAACCCTTTACCAAACACCAAATTATCGACTGTCCCAAATTGAAAAGGTTTGCAGACAATGAAATGGAAAAATATTCTTCTGATAGGTCAGAAAACATTGGGGGAAAAGGAAAAATTGCTTGTTGAGAGCAATTTCTCCTTTTCCCACAATGTTTTCCAGAGACATCTGCAACAAACTGGTCAAATTTTGTTATTGTTTGGTAACAGGTTTATCGGTATTTTGAGAATTTTTAAAAATCGATATCTCTTTTTATATTAAGTCAAAATAAGACATATTTGATGAAAGGACGGAGTGATGCTCAATTATAGGACCATTCAATTAGATCATCAGAGAAACATATCAGAAACATGTCATCAAGAGCATTTTAAGACAAGCAATATCATCACAAGTTTTAAAGCTAGATTTTTCAAGGAAATTTGCATTCCAGAGGAGCCATTGGACAATAGCAAACAAATGTTTGATCATCCCCTGTTATGACTTACCTGGCATCCAAGAAGAAATTATTCATGACAAAAACCTCAATGGGAATAAATGTCTGGATCAAAGTGAAAACAAACACATAAGATAAAATTCAGAAAAAAACGCTTTATGATATTGAGCTGAAAACGTTGTGACAAAATGATAAATTGCTTGTTCATCTCATTGTCACAGTGGTTTCTAAATTGTTCTGCAGAGAAGATGTGAGGTAAAATGAAGTAAAGGATTAATCAACAATAAATTCCTAGTCATTAAGAAAGAAGTATCCAATATAGCATTGCTATTGCTTTCAAAGCTGAAAGATGAATCCAACGAAGTTGAAAGCTGCACATTCAAAGCATAACCAATCATTAGTCGAGACAAAAGTCCAGGCAAGTTAAGAGATGGTTGTATGAGAGTATATTCATACTGGTCTCATTCCTTTACCATCATCCTCCTTTATATGATGTTTATCCTTGAATAGGTCCACATTGTGATCATGGCTATCGTCAGCAAGGTTGTTAGTCAGTGCAAACCTATTGTCAACTGTGTCTGGTGCCTCCTTACATACACATTGCTTGTGTTTAACTGAAGATCACAGTAAACAACTAATAACATTGGGCTTATTTCATTAGTTACTGCTGATACTGTAGAAGGTTCCATACCCTCATGTTAAGCTGAGTTATATCTATTTTATATGTGTGTGATAGTACCAAAGATGGCTCAAACTAATCCCATAGATCCCAGTTTAAAGATTCTGTAGAAATGTATGCTTGCTCTATTACAACACCCAGTTCTCGTCTCTTCCAGCTTGACACTTGCTGTGGCCCAAAGATAGCGTCCACATCCTGTGAGGTAGGTAGTAATTTCACGAAGGTATCAATGAGAGCAATCTCTGATACCCTTCACTCTCTTGGTCATGGAGACGGCATTACAAATACAAAACCAGCTCAAGGTAAAATAAGGGTAGTCTAGAATGGATACAGTGCGATATTAACCCTTTAACAAACGACACATTTCAAAATGTGATGAAATTGGAATATTATCTTTTGAAAGGGGAGAAAACATTGTGGGAAAAGGAGAAATTGCTTGTCACAAGCAATTTCTCCTTTTCCCGCGATGTTTTCCAGAGTCGTCCGCAACAAAGTGGTTAAATGTTGTTATTGTTTGGAAATGGGTTATACAATGTTAAACCTAAAACAAATTGACACCTATATAACAAACAGCGGTACTAACCTGTTTTACCATGCGGGCATATACATGAATAATAGCCAATATGGTCGACACATGTTCCATTATTATAGCATTGGTTGTGCTGGCAGTCATCATTGTTCACATTACAGTGGGCACCAATCCATCCGTTCACACAGACACAGATATAACCGCCATCTTTGTTGGTACACGTAGCTCCATTCTTACAAATAGTAGGGTTGTTAGCACATTCGTCAATATCAGAGTCACAATAGGCACCTGAAGACAGAATTGATTTGATTTAAACTTATTTCTTTAACATCGATTGTGAAACAAGTTCTTACAACCTAGATAAATCACTCTTGATTCTGCTTCCTGGGTACTACACCAGTATAGTGGGTTAGTCCAAGCAATTTTCACCTCACCTAAAGGGGATTCGAACCCGGGCCCTCTGCAACAATGTCGCCCTGAATTGTACTTGTGAAAATGGTACAATACCATATGAGATACCATTCTATATCTTCAAGTAAGGTCCCAACAGGGTTCTCAGTTGTTGAGTTATCAACTTTTTCTAAGACTATATCTCGGTAGAAAAAACTTTCATGAGCAGACTTTTTCAGTTCATGAGCAAATTCAGTAATTGTTACTATGCTCCAGTTTTATTATTATTGTAGGAAAAGGTTTTCTGGTGTCACGCTTTTTGTTTTTATGTTATTTTGCTGAGAAAGATCTTATATTAATTATCAGATGGATAAATATCATTGAAAAAGGAGGAAAATCTTAATAATAAATATCTCCAAATCGTCATTTGTTTTCCTTTTTAAAATGTTAAGCTGGTAAATTGGCACTTTTGTTTGGTACCTTAGAGACTGCAAAATTTGACAGGCAGTAATCTTGCAGCAGTATTCAGGTATGTTGAGAGTGTAATTTATCAGGTTGGCCGCTGGTCCCTAACTAGGTACTGACATACTGGACAATACCTGGACATGAGTGACCAGCGGGTCACACCACAGGTACAAAACTACCTCATTATTGGGGACATTCACCTCTCTAACAAGGTTACCATGGTGATGGGATGAATATCATCACACACAGCATTTGTGTCCAATTACAAAATTTGGTGAGGGTATAGAAATTCATTTCCACCTTTGAGCATGAAACAAGAATAAATTAATCCACCATCGTAAATCTATCAAACACTTTTACACATTATAATTATCATCTCTCTACAATGGGGTGACATAAACTTATGAATATAATTTACCTAATATTTGGCAAAAGTTATGAGAAGTTTGAGTTAAGAACTTTAAGAAGAAAATATGCCATAGATGTCATAGTATGGCATTCTCACACTTATAAATAATAGCCCTTTATTAGAAACTCATACCTGTGTTCATACAAAGGCTAGTACAAAAAAGTCTAAACAATACATAATAAGTCATGTAACTCATTTTTAACTCATCTTTATATCAAGTGACTTTAGCAGAGATTGTGACAACTGAATGCTCCTTTATTACAGATCACCTAAGCTTCTGGCTTTTCTTCCCGCTTACATATTAATAACTCATTAACTCATGATTTGATAGCTGTCTATAAGTTACTGTTAGACAGAGATTCCTGTACTGGAAGTTGACAAAGATCCTCACATACCTGTGTGAGTTGGTGGACATTTGCAAGTGTAGCTGTTCACGCCATCGATACATTCTGATCCATTTCTGCACATGTGGTCTACACAGTCATCAATATTTGTTTCACAATGCAGTCCTCGGAAACCTGAAACATACAAAAATACCATTCATTAGACTGCATGGTTTTGTTATGGTCTTATCCCCTAAATAACTCACTTTGTATATTAGCTGCTGAAGACTTTAGAAACTACTGTGACAAAAGGATAAAATGCTCTAAAGAGCAGTTCATCATTCAGTCATAATGGTCTAGTCCTTATATCATAAAGAAAAACAATTTGCAGGTGCAATTTTTGTTGTCTGCTTTATTGTTTCAATTTGGACCATTCATAAAATATCATTTTGGAATGGGTTATTGAGAATGGGTTAATTAGAATGAGTTAATTAGACACAATCAATCTCTTGATTTAGATCGTCTGTTGAAGATTAATGGCATAATATTTGAAGAAAACAAAAAATCTTTAAGTGTAATTTCTACTTTTCAACAATATTTTCTTATCTACCTGATGATATCTATCAAATGTCAAGGTTTCCCTTTGTAAAAGCTCTGAGGATAAGACTTGGAAAAAAAAGAGAAGGTATGTTTTGACAATGGTAGACCACGGCACCCATTTATTGATGGTTTGGTGCTGTGGAGATTTTATAACTATCAATGTCAGATAAGTAATGAGTAGACAATAAAATATCACAGATCATTTTACAAACACTTTATAACTGATAGCGTCAATTGTCAAATTGTCTTTCCACTTTTCCCACCATTTAACAGATATCCCTTTAGTTTTCTCTCCCACCTTTTCTTTGGTCTCAATGGAAATTCAAGATCTGAAAACTTATATAAAAGATTACGAACTTCTAAATGACAGACAACATCATTTAATTTTCCCCTCACATCTTTAGCTGGGCAATCTCAAAGGTCACCTTTAAACTCTTTCAAATCTAAACTAGTAAAGCCACTGTAGTTTTCAAAGTGTTAATGTCAGAAAACTGCTCATATTGGCTTGAAGCAGACAACCTTTTTCAACAGAAAATTTTGTTCAACACAACAAAATATTCTAATGCCAACAAAGTTTAATTAACTATTTCATAACTGCTCAATGTTTGAAGGGTTAGGCAGTCATAAAATATTTCAAATATGTACTGTATAAGTGTGACAAATATCTATTGCACTTATTTACAAGTTAAAATGGTAAACACTGCAGCTAGTTTTGATTGCATGTAAACTAGTTTACAAGTGTTTTTGACTGTTTGAGTGGACTTTGTGAGAGTTTCACCATCTGTAAGCATTGTTCCCTTCTATAGCACTATCTATAAAGTATCTTACAAAAATATTCCTGAAGACACACAGACCCATTGACCATCAGGGATAACAACATAAATTAGACTGGACATTGAGTATCTGGGAATATAGACAAACTACTGTATGCTATAGTATCCTGTTACAAATTCTCATCCATATCACTTCCATCATTTTGACATCTATCTGAATGCCATGTGGATGCTATAGTATCCTGTTACAAATTCTCATCCATATCACTTCCATCATTTTGACATCTATCTGAATGCCATGTGGATGCCATATCACTTCATCATTTTGACATCTATCTGAATGCCATGTGGATGCCATATCACTTCCATCATTTTGACATCTATCTGAATGCCATGTGGATGCCATATCACTTCATCATTTTGACATCTATCTGAATGCCATGTGGATGCCATATCACTTCATCATTTTGACATCTATCTGAATGCCATGTGGATGCCATATCACTTCATCATTTTGACATCTATCTGAATGCCATGTGGATGCCATATCACTTCCATCATTTTGACATCTATCTGAATGCCATGTGGATGCCATATCACTTCATCATTTTGACATCTATCTGAATGCCATGTGGATGCCATATCACTTCATCATTTTGACATCTATCTGAATGCCATGTGGATGCCATATCACTTCATCATTTTGACATCTATCTGAATGCCATGTGGATGCCATATCACTTCATCATTTTGACATCTATCTGAATGCCATGTGGATGCTTATTACCATAGTGAGTCTAAAATCTAGAATTGTTTAACTTTAACAACCTTCCATTCCTTGGCTATTTCTATATTACTCATAAACAATTGTAGTAGTTTAGAACATCTAGTATCTGCTTTTCCCATATGAAATCATTTAATGTCTACACTGGAAGGGAAAACCTATAGAAGAGCGTAAAAATGATATTCTTTTCCTAGAAACAATTGTTACTAGCAGATTCTTCATTTTGCCACCATGGTTTCTATAATCTTTTATCTAAATCATCACAAAGAAATGATATGGTTTATATCAAGTAGAGTGCCTTGTCCAAAGACACATCACAATGAAGAATGTTGTATGATCAACATTCAGACCCATGGTGCCCATCACTCCAGTAGACATGCTTCTATGTGAATGTTGGACCCATTACAGATGAATGATAGGGTAAATATTTGTTATATTGAGGGTTCAATGCAAGACTGTAATAAGTGCTTCACAAGCATAAAGCACATACTATAGTCTTGCATTAAACCCTCGATATCCAACAGTCAACTTCATACTCAATCGGAACTACTCGGGTATTTCTGTGAGCTGTGAAATACACCTCGGATATAAGTGTAGGGTTACAATTTTTCGGGTAAATCAGCATCCGGCAATTAACACTTTTTCCAAGCGTGCAAGTTAAGTAGTTCAATGTATATTCAATGGATATTCTTTTTAATCATTTTTTATCGGTAACTCATACGAAATAGCGAAATTATAAGTTGTGACATACATAGTTGTTTCATTAATCAAATCAAATGACTTTTACAATTTCATATTTAAGATCTATTTTAACAACGAAAGTGAAGTGATGTCATTTCCGCGGGAACCAATATGGCATCATCCCTATTATTTGAGAGGTGTTTTGATTGGATAAACCCGATGTGTTCAGATTGCTTCCTACTAGCACACATCCATCCCTACAGCAGAAAACCTCCCTCCACTAAGGTAAAGACATACCACAAACACTAAGTCAAGGGTTCAGTGCAAATTACTATAGTAAGTGCTTCATGTTTATGAAGCACTTATTATAGTCTTGCATTGAATCCGCAGTGTCAATAAGTATGACAGCCTAAAACACATAGATGCCTGATATTCTGCACATGTTCTCCAACTACAGCTCTGACCTTTAGTAAAGCAGAGGTCAGCTCTATTCCATGAGAACTCCACTAATTTGTCGCTATGACATTTAGCCGTTTCCTGTAGCAGAGTGGTTAAACACATATGGATAGGAAGTGGATGGTCAATGGTCATCTAACTCAGCTGGTCACAAACACCAAGTGTTTTCTCTAGGTGTGCATTTCATAGAATAACATCTAAAAAGTTGATGGAAAGAAAGTATAAGTTTTTAAAATCTATAATGTATCATCATTTATATAGTATTCTCATACACATGGGGTTTTCAGAAATAAGTGTCAATCATTCAGAAAAAAAATTGTCACTTTTGCAAAATTTTCTGTATTGGTGCAAACTAACTGTCTCAAGTGTTGATAAATATATACATAAAAAAGGAGTTTTTACTGCAAAACCAATTATCATATGAATTGGTGTGAACAAATCTCAGATGTAAATGAAGTTGTAAGTAGCGTGTAACCTGATGGGTTGTTACCTAAATTATAATGATTTATCACATTTTGAAATGCAACATTACACTTTGGGTATCTTGGTGACACCGCCACTCTCAAAGTTCATGGGAATCTAGATACAAATGTATCAACACTTGTCTGTAGCGTACATAAAATGATCATCAGTTTGTATGTGTTGTACATTTCAATCCTGACACAATAACACACAGTGTAATTCCAACCATCTATTCATTTATAGAAAGATGACAGAAAAATGAAGTTTCATCCAATCAATCAATCAAGAGTTTCAAACACATCAAACACATGTATGTTGTAAGAAAGCAGACGTTGAATGTCACATATGTTGTTCACTGTATAAATGATTGATTCCTCCATCTCATTTAAAGTCAAATCATATTCAAAATTATTTTATTCCCACATCTACAATTTCATATATTTTGTCATTTGGAATGTAATGTTATCTGTTATAAGAAATCTGCATTTCTTTCTTCTTTTGTTCACTTCCTTCATGTGGTAAGCAATGATAAACCTATATAGTTGCAATGTGATAAAATAGTGTGGCTGATATTTGGCTGGTCATGGACATATCATTTCTATTGTGTATAAATATATCAGAAAGTAATAAAGGGCAACCATAGACAGAGAACGTTTCAAACTTGTTTAATTTTCCTATAACAATGCATGGCCAGCTAAAATGTAAAAAATCTTATTCTGACTATAACCTGTGAGATTATCATGCTTTAAGAATCAATCGTGACAAGTGATTTGACCAACTATATTGCCATTTGATGTATTGTGGATCAATAAGGTCTTCAACTGTCACTAGACTGAGTTTACAAAACACAAACAGCTCTTGAACAAAGTCAAGTTTAGCAAAGAAAGCATATTGTTAAAATGGCTATTCATGAGGAAAAATATAATAATAAGCTTGCAACAATTTCTTTAGATGCCATCACAGACCAGAATAAAGTAATTGTAAATGATGTTATACTGTTAGCCCTTAGACATTGTATAATTTGTCAGATCAAAATATTTTTCTTCATGTGAGCTATCTAAATGTGAGAGTGTGTATGAGTAAGAAAGGACAATAAAATAATGACCAAGGTGTCTAAGTATTAATCTAAATAATCTTGTTTCATTGTTTGCTTAGGATTATCGCATTAAGTGCTCCATGAATTTGAACTAAATGTCTGATAAGTTCATTGGATTAATGTTAGCAGTGACTGTGTGACTAAATACATGTACCTCATAAAGTTGTAAAATGAGTCAACTACTTGAATACTTTTCTTACTAAGAATGTTAGAAACATTATTGGTTGCTAAATTATTCTTGGTCTGGAGCGATTATTTTGTTTTCTAATACAAACCATAGTAACATATTACCTTTTGTTACACTACAATCAAAATCAATTCTAATTTTTAAATACTGTACGGCTGAAATCACTTAAAGAGGTTATAAATAATAGCGGAATTGTTTTTCTTTCTTTGAATTGTGTTTTATCGAACTGAAAACAAATACTTTTAGAAATAAACTTGAGGAAAGAATTATCAAACAAATAAACACATGGAGAAAACCAAGGCTTAAGTACAAGGACAATCTGTTTTATATTCTCAGTGGTTGTGTTTATTTTCAACCCTTTTAAATTAAATAGATCTTAAAATTGAGAAGAGATATGTCTAAATACAAAAAATAAGAAAGTCTTGCAAGGAATTTTGTATGTAACCTTACATGGCTTCTAAAAATAAACTGAAATAAAAAACTTCGGCATTTTGTAATTTGTGAACTGTGTATGTGAAAAAATAAAGGGGAAAAAAGTATTATTGGACAATTTCTTCGTTTTGAAAAAGCCAAATAAATCAAGTAGCACCTGACCGATCAAGCAGAGCATTTCTATTTCCATTGTCAATGCTATACAAATATTGAATCAATCTATGAGACTTGTATTTGTTAGAACCCTGCAATTTTCCCTTAACTGTACAGAAAATATCTGCAAACAGTCTTAACTAAATTGACTGGTCCTGTGATTTTCTCTCTCATCCAAAGTATTCATTTATAATTAAAATCTAATACAAGAAGCAGAAGGTCTAAGAAAACTGACAGGACTATAAGCATAATAAGTAGTAATTTCTCCAATTAATGCAATGTTTTATACTCACTTCAAAAATCAATTTTCAATTGCCATGATGAATTGGCAATTTTTATACAGGAGTAGAAAGTCAAAATTTGTTTTTGTAACATTTAAACTGAAATGCACAGTTACTGATTTTTTCACAAAAACATGAAAGTACATAATAAGTTGAACTATATATGTACTGGTCTGTCTGACTTGGCTAAATCAATTTCGGTTGGATAATTTGACCAGTTCACATTGTTTACCAATTCGGACCAAATATAGGGTACATCTAATCCAGCTTTAAAATCATATTATGATTTATATGGTAGATCTATTTTGTTGATATTCAGCACATAATGTCCTGTTGATTTGAATTTTACTTTCTGAAATTAATACCATGTGGAGAAGGGTTGTAGTAAAACTTATCATATAGAGTCATCAAACTTCAATCATAAGTGATTAATCAGGGATTAAAATCCTCAAACTTTCCCATGGATTGTAGACTTGATACAACCACATATAACAGTCAATACCCATTAGCTATTTACCAAATACCTCATCTACCCGTTTGTGACTTATCCAAATCTACAGCAACGGATAGACAATAATCTTTAAGGTTTTATTAAAAAGTATCATTTTCTTTATGATAACTTGTAAAACTAATGTGACATAAGGAGGAAACAGCTTACATCACAAGCAGTTTATCTTTTTAGGTCATGTCAGTCGCTCATAAATTTTCTGCAACAGGAGTGTTAGAACAAGAAATTAGTAATTACAAGTTTATTCAAACCATTCATCTATAATGAATCTAGTATAAACTTTGACCATCCACCATTTTATTGTGGAGGAAGAAGGAAGTTAGTGATTGTATACATGTCCTCTAGAGATGAAGTTAGTCAGTATGACCGTTTATCAATTTGGTAAGAGTTGTCTGATTGTAGCACCAAATGAACACTTTATCTGAGAATTAGGGCAGAGAAATCACGAGACAACAATAAATGTACGAGCATTAGATTTTAATTGTGACCATGCATAATCCACACTGTAATTACAACCAGAACTTCAAACTTTTTTCTCTGTATTTGAGGAAAAAACAAAATAAAAATTTGAGTATTTTTTTTCCTACAAATTTTAAGGTTAATTTCATAATTAAATGAGAATTCACATTTTGAATCTGTTAATACATGATTTAATAAATAATTAGATTAAAACCCATCAACAGTGCCCGGAACTTTTAATGAGGACATAATGGTTTTTCTCAATTTGGAAGAAAATGGAGTGAAAATATCAAAGAAAATGCTTGTGATAATCAAATCATTCATAACAACATCATTATGTTATCTAGAAAAGGTTCATTAAAGTATTTATCAATTAAGAAAAGGATTAAATTCAATTTAAAACAAGCAAGATTGTATGTACATATTTTCCAGTTTCTATCTTTATGAAAGATTGCCTAAGATTGATAGCAGTATTTTCCTCACTAGATATGTTTTACATCATGGATAAATAAACATTTTTTGCTATCATTCTTTATTTTACAAATGTGTGAGATGATTGAAAGGGTGCTATTTATACCTGACATTCTGGCTAACAATCAGCTCTGTCAAATCATTATTACTCAAATTATATGTTAGAAACATAAAAAGTCAATGTGTTTACTCTAACAATGTCAACTGTGAAACACCTTATTTATTCTCAATAAACATTTCCCCTACTAACAGTAAAATAAAATCTATCACTTCCCTTTTCCGGGCATTGCCCAAACATAGACATATGTGGAAGAGGATTTCACAGACATAGAAGGAAAGCGAAATTTCTCATTTGAGTTATATCAATCTTTTTCTTCCAGACTTAATATTACATTATGCTTGTATTAAAATTAATATGTAATTCTAATCAAATATCAATCAGGGAGAAGGAAACCATGATACAAGAAAAGGGAAATTGGCATTCAAGCCTACTATCTACTGCAGCACAAAGGCTTTATAGAAAGGGGTATAAAGTCATTATGACTCAAATTGCTACCTCCAAACTATTCCGTAAATGGACAAAGACAAATTTATGATGTTTTTATTTACCACCAGCCCATTTATTAGACGAAGGCCAATTTATTTGTTGTAGAGCCCATTTTCTCACAGCCATGTCTGTTAACCAAATCCTCATTATCATTTCTTTACAAGCAAAATCCCAAAATATATTGAGTTATCACCTTAAAGGCACATAAATGGAGATTAATGCTATATCAAACTATTTTATTTGGTAAACTTTTGATCAGATTGAGTTAGTTATCATCAAAAAAAAAAACCATCAGCAAAACTTGAACGTGAAAGTCTACCAGAAATAACTCAGATAAGCAAGATTAATTATTCAGCTTGCCTCATTCTTCACCTATGACCTTGACAGTTGATACACAAATATTTGAACCGACCAATCAGAATTTGTTATTTTGAATATGTAAACAAACAGTTTGTTGATAAACATGAATGGATTGGAGACAACTATATTTCAAGCACAAAATAACTTATGTTAAAGGAATCTTTTTAACAGGGTCTAAATGAATTTTTAATTAATTCTCATGACTTTTATGAACATAATAAAAGAACTCCATATATTCTTTCAGTAATTTATTTGTACTTATCTCCTTTTATGTGCCTTTAAGAAGGGAGTAATCTTATACAGCTTTTTAAAGTCGTAATATGATTTGTATATCAATACAATTTTTAAGCCATTTTCGAATGTCCCAAATTGAAAGAGTGTGCAGATGACATTTCAAAATATGATGAAATTGGAAAAAAATCTTCTAATAGGGTCGAAAACATTGTGGGAAAGGGAGAAATTGCTCATTAAGAGCAATTTCTCCTTTTCCCACAATGATTTCTAGTGTCGTCTGCAACAAAGTGGTCAAATGTCGTTATTGTTTGGAAATGGGTTAAAGCACATTATTTATAGACTCACTCCAATGAATACTGAGTCAGAAGCCATTGAGTTTGGAGCTAAATGATGAAAACATTGTGATATTGTCTAATTTAATTACTATCATTTCAGTGTAATCATACAATGTAAGTTTTTCTGTTCTGCCTTTCAATTACTAGCATTGGTTGTTAATGCTTTAAATGATTGTAATAATAACTCTATAATGTGTATACTGTGTTTATAAGACAATGTTGTGAATGAATAACAATATAATCATGTTTTTTTTATTATTAACTCATAAAGCATTTTTAACAAATTGTCCAGGTCATTTTTCTGATTTGTGTGAGGTAACGCAAAGAGGGTGGACTTGCCACGCAGACCTGAATAAACACAAAGTAATCTGCCACATGTCACAGAACAGTTTATAGCCATGAGTTTTTTTTTATATATCACAAGTCAAGTTGCCATGGCAATCAGAAATCCCAAGGGCTGCTTACATGCTTATCAGGGAATACAACAAAGCGAGCCCTTCGTATGAGTTTATTGCATGTGGGAAACATAAAACTAAGACTTGTATAATATCAACATTTTCTTAAAACGTCTGTAAAAGACAAGTCATAAATATTTCACATTCAATTAACAAATGTTTTACTATTTTTGCTATTGTAATACGGACTTCTTTACTTCTTCTTTGGAGCTCATAGTCAGTGCTTGAGATAGACATAGCCTATTGAATACTGACCTCAGGCCATAATATAGTCAGTGCTTGAGATAGACATAGCCTATTGAATACTGACCTCCGGCCATAATATAGTCAGTACTTGAGATAGACATAGCCTATTGAATACTGACCTCCGGCCATAATATAGTCAGTGCTTGAGATAGACATAGCCTATTGAATACTGACCTCAGGCCATAATATAGTCAGTGCTTGAGATAGACATAGCCTATTGAATACTGACCTCATAATATAGTCAGCTTGAGATAGACATAGCCTATTGAATACTGACCTCCGGCCATAATATAGTCAGTGCTTGAGATAGACATAGCCTATTGAATACTGACCTCCGGCCATAATATAGTCAGTGCTTGAGATAGACATAGCCTATTGAATACTGACCTCCGGCCATAATATAGTCAGTGCTTGAGATAGACATAGCCTATTGAATACTGACCTCCGGCCATAATATCCTTGTAAAATGTTCTTGGGGTAAGACCATTTTTATAGTATAAGTAGATAACTCAAGAATACTGAATATGTTCTACAATAATATAACAGCAAAACTTGACACTTACAGAGTAAAAGCAGAAAAATATCATATATCAATTTAACTTTTAATTATGCTTCAGACTTCTTTTGGGTCACACAATCAGACATCCTATGATATGATAGAAGCACATTTTTGTTGCAATGATAACTAATACATTTGAAGAGAGAAATTTTATACTTGCAATAACGATGTCTGATAACTTCTTTGAATTGGGCTTGTAACATAATTTGGTAAAAGTTAATGAAGAGCGGCTGTTCCTTCTTCAGGAATATTTTCTCAGAACACATTCCCTCATAAATGGATTGTGTGACTGGTCCAAATTGGAAGTAATAGCAGACAATTTACAAAATGTGGAAAAACACTCTTTCTTTGTGGTATTGGATAGAAACCATTGTAATAACAGCAGACAAGTGTTTTTCAGTAGGTTCACCATGGTTTATAAAATAATCTGCTCTATGGAGATTATTCTAAGTATATATGAAGGGGCTGAGAGGTTAAAGTAAACAAATCCCTATAAAGTTTTCTAAAGCAGCCTTTAACTGTAAAACATTCATTCAGAGTGAGTGACAGATGGTCAGGATTCAATTTCAAACATCCAACCCCTACCACAGACCTAGATGTCTTGTTATAACTCTCCTGGGCAACACCAATGATTAAATAGCCAACTATTTATACAGGGAAAGGAGAATCAGTTATAGGGTAATCAAATTCTTCTGTCCCAATTGTCCTTTTTTCCCCATGCTACAATTATCCCATCATTAATGAATGTTGCCCTAGAGTATTCTTTATTTGAAACCAGATAAAGGGAAACAAATTCTGTAGACTTCAATGGGGTGACAGGAGGACAGGTGGACATAGTAATTTCAACTTGTTGCTATGGCGCCCTCATTTAATTTCGTTACTATAGTGATTGTTATAAAAAAGAAACACAATCAGAAGAAACCTATTAGAAATACTTAAATAGACAGATCAAAAGATAACATTTTGTAAAGACAGAAAATTGTTCTGTTTGATTTCAGATGATTTTTGGTATTTTCTGATGGGAAAGTATGGGTTAAGCTTACAGTTTTAACAAAAGTACCGGTACATTTAATCTTGTCACCCTACTTTCTAAAAAGAGCAAAATGTATGGGTTTTTCTCCATTGTAATGCCTATGCATTTTGTGAATTTATAATTAAAAAAAAAAATACTTATTCAGTATGTATATGTGCAACTACTGAATATATAGCAAGCCCAAAATATTGATTCAGGAAATATTTTATAATGGTATAACATGGATTAATTGAGGGGGGGGGGGATCAACAATTTTAAAGTTATTTTCCAGCTTTCCTGGGCTTCACGAGTTCCAAGCTAGGCCTATGGGTGTAACATGTAAGCTCTTGTCTAGAAAAGAAGTTTTACAAAAGTTTCTTATCAATTTTCTATCCATCGTTCATTTTTAAACAACTACATCTAGCATCACAATCTTTACCTGCAGGCTACATTCATTTTTCAATTAACTTCTATCTTAACTGATCTAAAGTAGAAATTAAAGAAACAATTGAGATAATAGAAGGAATTGGTTGAAAAGAACAGTTTCTCCTTTTACTACAGACATTCTAGCCAATTACCATTGTGCAATTATTGTCTTTAAGACATTTAAAGTGTGCTTTTTTCAAATTTGTTGCATTTGATTATGACCAGTCATAAAGACATTACCAAGAGATGTATGTAACAGTTCAACAACTGAAGGCTACCCCAGTTCTACATTATCTCTGCTGTATTATATGGCTCAGGACTTCGACACCAGAAGGGTTATGGTGTAACAATGGGCTTTGTATCCCCACTTGAAACTATGTACAAACTCCTACATAATGTCACGCACACACACTACAGGGGCAACTTTAAGTTTATTTTCAATTTAAAGGAAATCCATTCATGTATGGTCTTTCTAAACTATACAAAGCTACATTGAATAATGCACATTGCATTGGTTATCAGTATGGCATGTGCTGTTAACATGATGCTTACATTTAATTATCCTAATGACACCATTA
Source organism: Cerastoderma edule (assembly GCA_947846245.1). Taxonomy (NCBI): domain Eukaryota; kingdom Metazoa; phylum Mollusca; class Bivalvia; order Cardiida; family Cardiidae; genus Cerastoderma; species Cerastoderma edule. The sequence goes on along the minus strand of OX401418.1, from coordinate 19,522,087 downwards.
TCACCAACAAAAGGCATCAAACAATTCAAATGACTAGGTTATTCCATTATGAACTGCTGCAAAGCATTGTAAGAAAAGGATGTTGGACATAAACTAAATTAAGTGCTCAGGCCTTTGAGTGTTACAAACTGCTCAGATTGGTGGCATACGTCATCTTCACTAGGACAAATAGTTTATGAACAAAAGGCTGGATTTATTTCATTTTTATCAGATCTTGAAGAACATGCATGGTCACCCAACCTTGTAGGTAAACAATAATAACTCAGGAATTCTGTTTGACTCTGGCCTCATTATAATGATGTTCAATATCACAAGCTGTGTATAATGAAATCTTTAGCCAAATCAAGAATCTTAAGAAAATGATTTCATAAGTTATGAGTCACTGTTTTGACTGAAATGATTTTTCCCACCTATGCCGAGCATATCATCTTTTTGGCTATACCTTTCATCACAACCTTATAGGGCTACCTTTTTAAAAAATTGTGATCTTAGTGAAGTTGAAAATAAAATAATAAAGATAAGTTTTCCCAATGCTTAGTTCATCATTCCATGATATAAAGATTGGTATACAGAACTATTAAGGACATCATATCTGTAATGAATCATCTTATTTCTATGCTATGGCTGTTGATGGTGACCTGGTACTGTATGAAGGACATGGTTAGTTCAGATACAAATATTCCCACAAGTCAACCAATTGCCCAGAGGAAGTGACCAATTAAGGAACAAGGACATCTTGATGTCCAAATTGATGCCTGACCAGTGGTCATTGTCATTCTTTACGGACAAATACAATTCTCCTCAACTGTCTAATGTTGCTGAGGGGGAACACTTCAAAGGTTTGGAAACTTGGTATTTTTGAACTTTCAATAACTGTTTGAAGTGAAATGGCTCCTTTTAAAGAGAAATCTTTTTTAAGACCTTCATAAAAAGTCTAAGTAGAAAAGCCACAAAATATTTTAACTTCCTAACAAATTTACAGTATGACAATGTATGTAATGATCTTTTGACTTGATAGAAGCTTCATCCTCTGACAGAAACACAATGTCCTTGTTTTAAGAATAATGTTCTGTTAGAGAAATCAGAGAGTTGATCATCTCAGCAAAGGTTTTTATCAGCCTGTGAGAAAGCTGTAACATTTTAAGTAAACTTTTGTTCAATTTACCCATAATGGACTTGCAGAAACAAATTCATGTAGAGCTTTGACATTTAAACTCATCTCCATTTTGTCATTTTACAAGCACTTTAATATACTCATTCAAACTGAAACTTTATAATATATCAATCATTATAATGCAGCATAATGCAGCATAATAGACTTTATATACATTAGCAGGGAAAGATGTGTATCACAAAAGTGCATCTGGAAAATAAAGAAATTGTCTTTGAGAAGGGCACAAGCTTTGTTTACAACAGTTTGGAATGTTCTAACTAAAATGCCATGAGAAAGTATATATGGTCTTCTTCTCACAACCATAGCTTCTGTCACAACAACAATGTTTATCACTCCAGTGGTTTGGACAAAATGTACAAATGGCACTCTGAGACCATACTAGGCTTGTTTTTGCAGCAGCTGACATCCATATTTAAGTTTAAATTATGAAAATGATATGATAAGTTTTTCTTTAATTGTTTATTCAATCTGTGTAACAATATATTTTACAGATGTGATAAGGAAATAACCATAGTGGAAGCTGCTGATCTAAGCAGTGTTGATCCATCTCATTCCAACAATCGAGCAAGTGGTACTCGGCATTCCAAGTACCAGAGATCTATGCTGGTCCTCTGACTGCAAGCTTAATATATGTATAAACTGAGGACCCAATAAAATACTCAAAACATCTCAACACTGCTCTATCCTTCCTTCCTTTCCATACATCTGTTTGTAAGACGGACCAAATTTCTCAAAACTCACCATACATAAATATCATTATTAGTTCTAAAAAAGAATCAATATATGTCTGAAAAGTCATCCAAAAGTAAAAATGTTTAAATATATGTCAAAGTTGCAAGTTAAAACAAAACTGTAGAAAGTTGAAAATGTTCATCATTCCATGTTACATGAATGAGAAAGAGGGAGGGTGCTAATTTAGACTGATGGAAGTTTTTTCCCAGGGCACCCTACTGTTTACCACAACTTGTGCTTATGTTCTTTCTCCCAGAATTACAAGGGGCCTCCAGCAATACCCCTACATTTCATGTACAGTTTTAGGAGCTGAAACTTACGCCTCAGCACTTTACTTTGTTTAATAAAGCAAGTCAACCATGAATAGCATGGACAAGCCCAATTTAGACCATCTTTCTGTTCAAATGGTTTTCTAATATCAAACTTTCCTGTTTTGGTACAACATCAGCATGTTTTAATTGGGCTAAAAAAATTGCTGCTTTCCAATGACAAATTCTGTTAAATATTCTGTCAATCTAAAAGAAATTAGAAAAACAATTAATAAGAGACAAAATGCTAAACATTAATGATCTTTATATTCTAAAGTTGTTGGGTTTTTTAAAAAATAATTTTGTATAAATCTACATAGAAAACTAATTTCAAACAAAGTTATGTTTTTTGTGGAACCATGTTGTCTTGGTTGGATGCAGGGTTAATTCAAGCCATATTTTTCATATCTCCGTGTCCCATTCAGTTCATTCCTGGGAACATTCCCACCAGTAGAACAGAGGTCCTCTACTCACCCGTTACCCCCACACCACACCCACACTGTGTACATTACTTGATGGAGATTTTACTCCGTTTCAATCGTGTTTCAGTTATATCAGTCGGTGCACCTTAACCCATTACCAAACGCAAATTTTCGACAATCCCAAATTGAAATAGTTTGCAGACGACATTTCAGAATGTGATGAAATTGAAAAATAATCTTCTGATAGAGCAAAAAACATTTTGGGAAAAAAAGAAGCTCTTGACAAGCAATTTCTCCTTTTCCCACAATGTTTTCCAGAGTCGTCTGCAACAAAGTTGCTTAATGTTGTTATTGTTTGGTAATGGGTTAACATGTTCCTGTATATTTACTGATCTGTACAGTATGATGTTCTTTCAAAGCTGCTGATCTCATTCTTACTAGACAAATAATATAGATCGATGAAGAATCACATCACAGTGGCTTCATTAAATATTTACCAAACTTTTACATGCAACATTTATAGATCAACTTCAAATATTCTATTACACTTTAAAAGAGACAAAAGTTGTCAATCAAAAAAATCTCTAAAGTCAGATTGAAAATCTGCAATATGTGGCCAAGTGTGTCAGTCACATACCATCATAGTACAAGCAAGATATTAAACTAACATAAATTAGAAAATTTCCTGTATAAAAAAATTAGTTGTAAGTACTTGGAGACATGTCCATCCGTAACAAAAAAAAACACTCTTAAAGAAAAAAAATGAACAAAAGATATAAAAGAACAAATATCTTCACCTTCAGCTTTTTTTTTCCTGGGATCAGAAAAAAAGCTAAAGGGTCTTACTATCATAGCCATCTTGTTTATTTCAGCTAATATTTCAAAGTCAACAAGCACTAAAATCTCACAGCACTTTTCTGACAGCATGCCTGCCATCTATACAAATAAACATCACAGAAATATAAATAAAAGAAAGATGAAGAAAGTAGTTTGTCCAATTAACCCTGTACTTTATGGGTATACTGCCGCTTAACCCTTTACCAAACACCAAATTATCAACTGTCCCAAATTGAAAGAGTTCGCAGGCAACATTTCAAAATGGGATGAAATTGAAAAGTAATCTTCTGATAGGGAAGAATAGTGTCTTTTTTGTTTGGTAAGGGTTAACTACTTCTTTGGCCTACGAAAATAACAAGTAAAGAGAGAAATTGCTCATCAATGAGAAGGATGTTTCAATTCCTTTTTGAATTAATCAAACTTTCAAAATGTGATTAAATTCAAGATCCATTGGTTGGTGAATATAAAATATTGTTGGATAGATGAGTATATACCCTGATGTCCCTGTTATGTTTAGAAGAACAATCTGTATTGCTTAATACCAAGTTATAATAAATGCATCTTTGCTTTTCATCCTTTCAATTATATTGCTTTAATCACTGAGAATTTGAATGGGTTCTAGTATACATACCTTTAAAGTATGGGTTTTATAAACACAAAATAAAATACGAAAATCAAAAATGCAACAAAAGCTATGACGCAAAGCTTCCTTGGGCGGGATTTACATGGTCTGGTTTGAGTGTAAGCCAAGCTAATATCTGTTAACCCATTACCAAACAATAACAACATTTGACCAGTTTGTTGCAGACAACTCTGGTAAACATTGTGGGAAAAGGAGAAATTGCTCTTTACAAGCAATTTCTCCTATTCCCACAATGTTTTCTGCCCTATCAGAAGATTGTTTTTCAATTTCATCACATTTTGAAATGTTGTCTGCAAGCTCTTTAAATGTAGAACCCTCGAAAATTTGGCGTTTTGGAAAGGGTTAGCCAAGGATTGGACTGATTCAACAGAGGGACAGTGAAAATCAATCTTTGGATCATCACACTTTGGCGACACAACAATGTCTTAGAATAAATGACAGAATAATGTATATTATCTCTCAAACAACACCGGCTAGGGATTACCTAAGATTACATACCGTCCATCAAACATAGTTAAAAGTTTCAAAAATTTACTTATTATGGGAAAACAAAATGATAACCTGTATCCCAGAAATAAACAGCACATCATCTTGTTTTATAGGAAATCTTCAACAACAAATCAGATCCTTTAGCAAAGCAACCTTGGTAAAAAAAATTATAGAAAAGACTAAGAATATGTGCTCTATCAATCCTTTTAGAATTGAAGAGAAGTTTTGGCTACTAGTATGTGCTCCACAAAGAGGTCTAATGTGACATATCAACAAGAATATAAAAGAAAATACCAGACACTCATAAATGGCAAATCTCCTTTTTCTATCACAATGGTTGATCTCTTTCCCAAACAACAAATTTTCGACTGTCCCAAATTGAAAGAGTTTGCAGACAACATTTCAAAATGTGATGAAATTGGAAAATAATCTTCTGATAGGTAAGAAAACATTGTGGGGAATGGAAAAATTGCTCGCCACAAGCAATTTCTACTTTTCACACAATGTTTTCTAAAGTTGTCTGCAACAAAGTGGTCAAATGTCATTATTGTTTGGGAAAGGGTTAAGGGTTGCATTTTTGGATAATGTTGGTTACGTTCATAGTTAGTTCAAAGATTGTCTGTTCCAAATCAATCAAAACCTCTTGTTCCACTCTTTTTTATTAAAAGTAAAAAGTTACTAGTCTTTTTACTACACTATCACAATGTCTCCTTTTTTTGTGCTCATTTTTCTCCTCTACAAAAAGATATATGATATGATATGTTAACCTATCTCTGTAGAACACTTGGAAAAAGGCCCTGACCTAAAACAGGTTTTCCGGAAAATTAAATCATAGATAGTACCTTTCTCAAATTACATGTTTTATCTTATTCAGTTAAGTACAGTGAGAATGCATGGGCGATATCAAAATGTTATGGTGTTTAACATGTTACATAACCCTTCAAAATATTCCATGGTTTATTGCCAAAGCTATCATTTGTCTGAATCATGGATATTAACTTTTCTTTCATTGAAGATAAATATTCAGATGCCTTAATGGATATTAACTTTTCTTTCATTGAAGATAAATATTCAGATGCCTTAATGGATATTAACTTTTCTTTCATTGAAGAAAAATATTCAGATGCTTAAGGTATAGACTTTGTTAGATAGATTTTGTAAATGTTAAAATTTGCATTTAATCTTGTCAGACAGTGTCTCATCTATGTTCAACATTTTCGCTATTTTTTATTGATGCAAGTGTTGGGTCTGGTTTTTTTTGAAGGATGTTCAATACGAAATTCACATTTCATCATATATAGTTTGATAATACCTTAAAGAATGTTAAAAGAGTCATTAGATCGACACTGAGAAGAAAAACAAATGTTATCCTATATTCTACTTTTATCACATTGTTTTCATTGTGATGTCTGCTTCAAGACAAAAAAAGGTATAGATCTGTAGTTCATACAGAATTAACCCTTTACCAGAAGTCAAATTATTGACTGTCCACAATTGAAAGAGTTTACAGAAGACATTTCAAAATGTGATGGAATTTAAAAATAATCTTCTGATAGGGCAGAAAACATTGTGGGAAAAGGAAAAAATTGCATCTTAAGAGCAATTTCTCCTTTTCCCACAATGTTTTCCAAAGTCGTCTGCAATAAACTGATCAAATGTCGTTATTGTTTGGTAAAGGGTTAACATGTAACAAATATTTTACCAGAAAAGATGTTTGATTAAGAACCCATTTCCATGACCATCAAAATAAACCGTCCATTCCCATAATATTATCATTTTCCCAATTTCAAGGCCGTTTTCAGAAATTTATGACCATGATGCAAAACATTCTTTTCTCATGGCAACAGACGGTATTTAAATAGGCAAACAGCATCTCCTTTCATATATTTTAAATGTGTCTACCTCAGTCAGCCCAATTTAACCCCTTACTTTACTCAAGTTGACGCTCCGCACAAAGGATCTAGATCAATCGTGACAAAAGGAGGAAATACTTATAAAAATGAATTCTCCCTTTGTCACTAAGGTCTCTTTTCAATGTAGATAAGACAAATCAGATTTATATACCTTAACCAATTGTCTTATGTTGCTTTCACTGTGGGTTCAATTACAAAATAACATGAGCCAAGTACGTGAAATTAATGCCTGTCATCTCAGACAATCAAATACCATAACAATTTACATCTTGTATCTGATTACATTTACAGTCAACTTTTCTTAACATTGTGGGAAAGACCAAGTGCAGCAGCTAGCAACTCATAGAGTTAAATCACTCGCACAAAACTGTCATTTCGATAGAGATCATCCCAATGGAGATTTCTGAGTAGTCATTACACGTCAAATGACTGCTTTAAAACTGGTCAGTCATGGAGTTTGACAAACATACTACCACTATAACTCTTACAGTACTTTTTTTCTTCATTAACATAAATATTTCAACGTTATTTTAAAGAAACATCTTTTAAATCAATGACCATCATAGACTCTAAATAAGGTAGCTGAGATTAACCCATTACCAAACGAAAACAACATTTAACCACTTTGTCGCAGACGCCTCTGAAAAACATTGTGGGAGAAAAGGAGAAATTGCTCGTCAAGAGCAATTTCTCCTTTTCCCACAATGTTTTCTGTCATAATGTTTTCTGTCATATCAGAAGATTATTTTCCAATTTCATTCTATTTTGAAATGTCGTCTGCAAACTCTTTCAATTTGGGACTGTTGAATGTTTGGCGTTTGGTAAAGGGTTAAAAAGAGAAGAGTAACAGGGAGGATAATTTGGCCATAAAACCCCATTACCATTCTTCCTGTCCCCAAACTAAAGTCAGTCTAAACATCCAAACACTGTCTCTAACATCATCATGTAAACCCCTTACTTCATTCATAGATAGACATATCCTAACAGCATCTGCTGCAACAGGGACTTTTTGTCAAAATGGTTTTTACACAATATCCCCCCCCCCCCCCCCCCCCCCCAAAAAAAAAAAATCTGTTATTATTTTGTAGATGGAATGCTCTTCAATTATTTGTGAACTGTTTGCAAATATGCTATTTAAGCAAGGCTAATTTATAATTAATTATCAGCTGTCAAATTGTTTTGCTTAAATTTTCTTCATGTCATTTAACATTCACTGAGCTATTGCTTTGTCTAAACAGAACTTAATGATATTTTAAAGAACCTTTTTTGTGAAAGAACACCTGGATTATTAACATTGAAACCAAACTCAAATTAACGTTGAAGAAAACGAAGATGACAATTCATTACAGGTAGTAATGATTATTGTCATAAATCTTTAAGCAACAGGCCCTAACATGAAGTCTCATGAGGAACTAGCTTCTTTCATAAAGTTGTCATAAAGTTTTGCTGTATGATTTGCCCCTCAAACATTAAGCGTCTTCCATGGAATTGTCACATGTTGTTCTACAGTATGTTTTGTTCCATGAAGAACTAGCATAAAGTTGTCATTGTGTTCAGTGTATGATTTGTATCATAGGAAACTATAACCTCTTCCATGAAATTGTCATATATTCTACAGTACAGTAAGTTTTGTGGTTTGAAGAACTAGCATAACATTGTCATGATATCATGTTTAAGAGTGTGATTTGTTCAATAATGTCTTGAAATATATATAATTATTTGCCCCTTGGGGAACTAGCATAAAGATGACATATGGTTTTGCAGTATGATTTGTCCCGTGAAGAACTAGCCTCTACCATGAAAAAGTCATATGTTTCAACAGTAGGATTTGGTCATTAAGAATTCATATAGATGACTATGATATGTAGAAAACATAATAAAATCTTATGTAAAGGGTCTCAATGCAAGTAAATTGAATCCCTAACTGTTCACCAACCACTATCACAGGCGACAAAAAGTCACTTAAATTGTCAAATAATTTGTGTTCAAGCACTGAAACAAGGCAGGTATTTTCAATAAAAAAATGTATCTTCACCCACTTTCTTTTATAAGCCTGGCGATTTTTTTCATTTTACATAAATTTTAATCATTTATTTATTTCAAGCATAAATACACCTTCATACACATACTAGACCGCCTTTTGAAACATTGTAACTAATGAGAATTGAAGCAACTAAAGACAGACTGAGAACAGCTTTATCTTTTTGCATATTTTCTAAACAATGATTATCACATAAATTTATAAATTTTCTGACCTATTTTTCTCTACAGGTTATAAAGAATATAAAATCAAGCCCTAATTTATTATAGATATATTTTAAATATTTTCCTTTATTTTGCAGACTCAAGCAAGAAAGAAGAATGAGAGGAACATTTTATTTCAACTGAAGCAGACACAGTTTAAGATTCAGAGAGACTTAGACAAAAAGAATTCATCTTCGCGAATAGTTAACATACATACAGTACAGTATTGTTAATGTCAGCAGGATGAATCTCACAGTATATTGACTCAGTTTTGTCCAGTCAAAATTGGAATTGTTCAGTTTTGGAAAATTCATTTAGGAAATAGAGAAGAATACACTTTGACAAAGAGAGACATTTCTCACCAAGAACAGTTCCATAAGTTATCTGTCATATCGAGGGTAATGGGGTTTAACCCATTAACAAACAATAACGATATTTGAACAGTTTGTTGCAGAGGACTCTGGAAAACATGCAATTTCCCCTTTCCGCAACATGCTTTTACCCTATCAGAAGATTATTTTCCAATTTCATCACATTTTGAAATGTTGTCTGCAAACTCTTTTAATTTTGGACAGATGAAATTTTGGCATTTGGTAAAGGGTTAAGGACATACCATGCTTGAGTGTCACAGTGACTAAACCCTGGAGGGCGACAGTGAAGATGGCTATATAAGTGGACAATTATGGAGGGTATCTAGCCTTTCTATTGCAGCCCATCATGGGCTCTCTATATGATTTATAGCTATAGCATTTAGGCTTAGAATCCTCAAACCTTATTTTGGGGTCCAGTGTTGCCTTGTGGTTAAGGTGGTGGACATGTAACTTGGGTGTTCACAGTTGGATCCCCAAGAGATCTGCTACTTCAATGAGTGATCTTTAGCAAGTCCACTAGCCTATATTACGGTTGAATCTTAGGAAAGCTTAAATTCAACTGAAATGCCATAAAATTCCATGCAAGGAAAAAAGAATCTCTCACTTATTTCTTATTGATGGACATATGTTTTAAGGGACAACTCTTTAAGGATTATTTACAAGAAATGTATATCGTCTTATTGTTCCTTTGTTTATACCAAAACCAAGAACTTTTTGAGTCTCAAACAAAAATCAATTGTTGTAAAAATAGTTTGTTTAAACTTATTTATTTTACGTTGGATGTGACAGAATCTTGAAGCTTTTTGAATACTCTCTTGATGACTCCTTCCTGGATACTAAACCAGTACTCACACCAAGCTAACATCAGCTGTTTTAAAACTTTATAGAACACCTCAAGAAGAATGTATTAAACTCAAAGTACCAAGAAGCATCATGTGAGGGACAAGGTGTGTTGATTTATAATAACCTGTCAACTCGGCCCTCTTTTACCTATTACAAAATTTCCATAAGAGATTTCATATGTCAAACTGTCAAAGTATATCAATAATAATGTTAGACTAGAAGTGGATTCAAAGGTAACCTCATCATCTGCTCATAGCAAACCTGTTTTTTATGAACAAGTTGACAGAGGAAACCATTACTCAACATCACAGGCATTCACTCACACAACAACATGCCTTTGTATACCAAAATGTTATAATGCCACCTGCTGCCTGATTGAGAAAAAACACATAGACTGAACCTGTTCAATCATATCAATTCACTTTTAAACCACTATATGGTTACTACCATGAAATAGGTGAAAACAACCAATCTTTCCATTTGTTACAATCAAATTCATTATCATAAGATATACCAAATTTTATACTTTACAACTGATGTCTTATGTTGGTTTCAATTTTAGTAACTTTCAAAGGGTTTAAGTGCTTAAAACAAATGCCTTTCCAAAGATATCCTGTGATTACATATGGCTGAAATACCTAGGCACCGACTACATGCACACAAAGGTGACAATAACAGCTATTCTGTTCAATCACTTTTCTCAGACAGCATGTGATTTGTTTGATAAACAATTGTTTATTTGACAAGCACAGAACAAAACAAAAGTCAGGCTGAAGTTCACCAATACAAGCAAACTGTTGGGAAAGCTAAGTGATATTTAAATAGAACCAATTCACACCTGGATAGGGAGAGCAGAAGAAGGTGTGAAAGACAAATAATATTGGCAGGACAATTTCCACCTTTCATCACAATGAAAGACAGGCAGAATCTCATCTATAGGCTATTTATTTTTACTTATGGATCTCAGTCAAAATGAAAATCACATGAAATTCATTAATTGAAATTTATGGCTGGTTGTTCTTTATTTACCAGACACAACAACAGAGGACTGGAATTTTCTATCCATTCCAAAACAATCCATGGTTTTCTTATGTCTGTGGCAGACAACAAGGGACCATTTTGTGGGTCTGTTAAGATTTAAATATTCATCTTAAAGCAAAAGCAATTTGAAATTAAAAAAAAAATGTTGTTTTGTAAATGAGAACACAAAGTCAAACTGACCTTATAACTTTATTTCATATATTATAGAAATAACAAATACCAGATGACACGCTTCTAAGAGAAACTGTGCACTTGATCAATTCCACATTAAAGTAACAATATGAAAGAAGGAGAATTTGATAGAATGAGAAAATAATTTTCTTTGTTACAACATTTATCAGGACATAATGTAAAATGTCTGAATGCTGGACAAAGTTAATTGACTCCTAAACATCCCAAACTAGCTCCTATCATGTCCCCTCCTTTCCCCTTTGTTAATTACATGCGACATTCAATACACAACTTCCAAATGATCTTCCTGTTTCCCCTTTGTTAATTACATGGACATTCAATACACAACTTCCAAATGATCTTCCTGTTTCCCCTTTGCTAATTACATGCGACATTCAATACACAACTTCCAAATGATCTTCCTGTTGTCCCATAATTCATGTTTGCCCGGGACATGGAAAATCCAACGGCTCTTTGAAGACAATGTTAAGGAGCCCCTAGGTCCTTTCTGAGAAATTATCTCCCAACTTAATCAACAATATTGAATTAACACACCTTAAAAGTGATTAGTATCAAATATTCCCACGGACATCTTTTTTACAAATGCCCTTCCATCAGTTCTAGAAATTGCCCACCCCAGCGGAAATCAAATAGAAATAAAAGTTTCATTTAGCCATATAGCTAGTCAATTTTCACTTAATTCAGAAGGCATAAAGTAATTGATTAATTGTTGGTTAGCTGTACTCTTGAGAGATGTCAATCTAAATGCTGTGTTATGTCTGAAATGTTAATGTTTTATTTATGATTTCCATTTTAGTCCATTGAACTATATCTACTGCAGTACATGAGGGTTGTGGGTTTGATTCTTTTGAGGAGCAGAATTGAGGGGGGAATAATCAGTAAAAACCTTGTTTCACAAAAACATACAATAAATAAGTTTAACGTAACTACCCGTTATATATTCCATTTCCAGGAGTCACACTAGCATGTGGTAATGAAGCTATGAGCAAACTGCTCTTTCATTAGACAATTAATAACTGTTCATGACATATTTTTTTCATTTGTGGAAGTACCGGTAACCATATTGGGCACATTTCCAGTATTTCCCTACATTTTTGTTAGGGTAACTATAGATGAAAACAATGGTTAATAGCTTCCTTATTTTGATTTGCAGTCACATTTATCTTGTGACTACAATGCTGGCTAAATTGAAATACAAGTGATTATGCCAATTCCTTGTTTGGCTTTCATGAACTAAGGAAAACCAAAATTAAAAGGTCTATAAAAAGGGATAAACTTCTAAATCCTTAATCACAGTGCCCTAAAAGCTAAAAGTTTCATTTAAATTCTTTATCAGAAACCCCCAAACATCAAAGGAATGACCCCTAAAACCTCCTGACCCTAAAATATTTACATCTTCTCCCTTTCTAAACTCCTAATTTATACATTAAATTTGGGCAGGATATATATTAAAGCCTAAATAAACAGGTAATGTTGCACTGGAGGATTTTGTGCTACAGAAAGTCATATGAAAGCAGTGCGTCAAATATGCAGTTTGAAAATGTCTAAATTCTGATTGATAAAATATAATTTCATTGAGATTTTGGAGTAACTTGATTGGATCAACACCCAGCCATTTTAGAGTAATGTCCCAGTACTCCAGTCACAGATTGGTAAAAGTCGCCTGCTACATTACTGTTAAAATAAAAGATCTGTTTTATTAGGTGTACTCTTCAACAAATCATCTTTTGATGTGTCCAATGTAGAATAAATTTTAAGGAAGTGTTCACAACTTTAAATAGTCTACCACTTTTCCATAAAGCGGAAAGATAACAGAAGAGACAACAGAGATATGTGAACTCAGAAAGAACAATGTGGATGATGAAAAGTAAATAAGTCAGGAGAATTTTGGGCCGTATTTTGAGAAGACTTTGGATGCATAAGCTACCCTTTACCGAGCCCATTAAACTATATTCCCCCACATACATCATGACTGTCAATATTCTGGGTATTTATGAGGGCCAACATAAAGCTCACTTATGACAAACACTATATAACCATCTAGTTTAAAAACAATAAACAGAACAAATTCTTTTAGAATATTTACTAACTATTACATTAAAAGTTTGTAAAAAGTAAGAAAATTTGCAGATATTTAAAATTCATATTCAAAGCATTCTTGGTTTTAAAACGAGTCTCCCTAAAAACTATATTGAGAGGCTTTACATCAGACAATTCAAGTGGTTTAATAATCAATGACATATTTTACAGAACTTTTGATTCTCACACCAAATCATTCCGTCTGATAAATTTGTCCATATCAATATCCTTTCACTTTAAACAAGGACACAGTTGAAAGAAATTGGATTCAATATGTCATCACACTTACTTTTGAACAAGTACAAGTACTTATAGAAAAGGCTAAGTGAAGGAGAAGAAATCTTGAGTAAATATGCAGCTTGCAAGCACATGGACCAGGATGTATGTAATCAGTTTTAACATATCACTTCATGTCATATATTGAACAAATTAAAACCATGAGCAATGCCCGAAACTCTTGAATGTGTAACAAATGTCATTCTCAGTAACACATAAACTCAATGTCATCATGACAAAAGTTTCTTACTAGAACATTTTGTGAAAGTATTTTTTGGAACCAAATGTTGTACTGGCATTCAAGCATAAAGCTTTGAGTAATGGATTCAGACCTCAAACCTGAAGCCCTTGTTGGTACTGAGACACATGTAGTTCAAAGGAACTGACAGTAAAATTACAGAATAAAATTAATAAAGCTTTAATCAATGCGTCGGAGTCAGTGAGTGTACATACTCAAACTATCCAGATATAAAGAGAACATGTTCCTAGTCATCAATAACTACTTTTGTTGCAATGTTTTCATAAATCATGAGCAAAAACAGTGACAAATATTAATCAATGCAGGGAACAAGCTGCTTTTTATACCTAATGAGTTATTCCTTTTTCCTGACCGCATTTTTTGTTCAGCATCATACACACAAAGCATGTTATATACCGTGGGAAAATCTTGCACTCCTTCGGCGTTCCCTTATTCCTTCTCTATGTATGGAAATCATACTTTACACTTTATAATGTATGTTCCATTTATCTTCAACTCATGTGTTGATGTCTGGGGACAGATCACAAGATGATTCAATATTACCAATCACTTAGAACGGTCATTGTTCCTTTTCCAGAATGTTTTCCATTCCTATCTTACTTTATCACCAGAAAGTTTTGAGATCAAATGAGGCTAGGAGAAATCGCCTCCATACTTACAGTAAGGCAAAAACAGGTTGTCCTTTTAGCATACGCAGAAATGCATGTGGCTAATGATAAACAGACAAACTGTTTACCAACACACAGTAACTCAATAATGAGATAATTCAAAACAAAAGTGGAAAAGCACATTATCAACTCCAAGATGGACATGTTTTCATTTCCAATTATCAACTGGTTCTTAACTCAAATAAATTAAAGTATTTCAAGGCTTACCAGTAAAGTTATTTTAGATTCTCGAAATTTCAAGTGAAAACAATTATATAATATAGAAGAAAAAAGGTTTATGCTGAATTTATTCTCTTAAATAAAAAAGCATGATAAAATCACATCAATGATAGAGATTTGCAGTATGTTGAATCAAGGATTTATAGTGAACTGAGAATTTTGTATTCTTAGATCGAAATGAAAAATGAAAATAAGAAAGTTTGACACATAAAGGATATATAAAGATAACTTCTTGGACAAAATATGACATTTCCAGACCTGACCTGGGCATGTCACTTACAAAAAAGAGCATACAGACAATCTTCCTTACATAATCATTTTTAACCAGGTATCTTTCTATAGAATTAATAGGTAATAGTGAATAGACCTCAAGCGTAGCAAGGTTAATAGGTGTATGGGAGTGGGGTGGCTTATGAACATTTCCTTTCCTTTTAACCATTTCCCAAACAATAACAACATTTGACCACTTTGTTGCAGACGACTTTAGAAAACATTGTGGGAAAAGGAGTAATTGCTAGTGACTAGCAATTTCTCCTTTTCCCACAATGTTTTCTGCTCTATTTGAAGACTATTTTCCAATTTCATCACATTTTGAAATGTTGTCTGCAAACTCTTCCAATTTGGGACAGTCGAAAATTTGTTGGTTGGGAAAGGGTTAACCATTCCCCCACATTGAAATTTGTGGCTGATCCAAATTGCAAGCAAAAGCAGGCAATAAAATAAATAAGACATGAAAGTTTATTAAATATATTGAATAAAACTCAATTGATTCAGAAACGACATTGATTCACATTCGGTTTGCAAGTTAGATAGGACACTCAGTACTCAGTAAAAGTCTTCCATCCCAATTTCAAAGAATTTGCTGAAAAAAAAATGCTAAAAGCTAATATTTGAAATATCAGGAAAGTAGAAAGACAATCTAGCTTACACTACAATAAGTTGAACTATGCACAGGAGACGTATTCTATACAACAATTGTTTGGTGCTAAATTTGTTCCTATATTGTTCGGGTCCATTGTGGCAATGTCTATGAGAACCTCTATCATGCAATGCTGCTTATGTAAGGATACTCGTAAAATGGTTTACTTACCAATCATAACAAGGAGATAAATCCTCACAAGAGCTGCTATAACCTTCATCCTTCTAATCCCAAACTGTTTCATGTTTTACAAAGTCCGTTTTTGTCTCACATAATCATTCTTACATGTCAATTTGACTCCTTTATAATGTTTGTTTTCTTCTGGTACTCTGCTAAATGTCCTTTTTCTTCAAGTGTAATTATAGTCCAATTCTTGTTTTCCTTTTCATCGTTTAACACTTTTATTTAACACATGCTATTCTTTTTCTTGAAAAGAATGTTAGATCACAAACAAAGTTCCAGTTCAAAACTTTTTTCTATCCCCTTTATATCAAACGTGATTAGCATTGAAGTCCTTTCACCAATAACCATATTACCATGCAAATATCCTTTCAAGCATCCAAAAGGTATATAAATGAATGTCCCTGCATATATTAAAGAATAATTGTATTCATCATATCCAGACATCAACTCAGGATTACTTCACCTTTATCAGTATGTCAGTCCCAGTCCAGTCTATGATTATAATGAATACAGTTGTATCTATAACATGTTACAAAGTATAAAGCACCTATGATAAAGAATTGTGTTTAAGTTTCATTATCATATAAGTTATTAGCATGAACCCTTATAGATATCAATCAATAGAAGGGCTGTTTAAATTCTCACTATCAGATATTCAGTCAAGATCAAACTATCTAGACATTAGTATAACATCCTGTGTCAATATGTTGTCTGAACTATCCATTTTGTTAACAGTTATCATCCCTACATACAACTTTCCAAAGTCAAGTGATCTAAGTTAGTTTTTGTCCAGATTAATCCCTATCTACAATCCTTCCTCGTCAGACGTATATTGTACAATAAGAGCAAACGACTATAACCCTGTATGGTATAGCCACGCTCTGGCAATAAATCTATGTGGGCCTATGTGACAATTCACACCAGGGATGTCAAATCTTAATACAGCCACTTGAAACACTCAATATGAAAGTGTCACAAACTATGCATGCAAGCTGCGAACAATGATGCACAATACCATGGTCCAAATTCCATATATTTACTTTAGGATCAGAAACAATACCAATTAGTCATTTTGAAACAAATGAGAGTACAAGTGCTTGAGACAGGGTAATAGAAAACTTGGCCAAACAATAAGAGGTTGATTTTTAAAAAGTTATCTGATTGACAACAAATACGAAACCTGTTACTTATTAATGAGAGAGAAAATGTTTTCCCAATCAGTCATTTAATAGGAAAAAGCTATTTCCTTATCAAATGTTACATTGTTTAATCCTTTTTAATACTTTAAATCCAATTATGAAAGTTGATTAAACTTGTTCCTACAAAGCAAAAATTTTAATTCTAATCCTTCAGACTTTATTCTCGATATCAACACTTTGGTCAAACATGTGATAAACACTGTACAAAACAAAGCAGACAAAGGTTTATTGACTGTACACCTATTGATAACTTTTCTATCATTGTTGCATTATATATGGTAGTAGGATTAGAAATTAAAGAATTTCTTTGAATACTCATTTTAAGAAGGCTTACTTATATTAAAAGTGTTAAATCACTTAAAATTCATATAGTAGTAGCAAAAAATTGATATGATTTCTAACTAGACAAGTACAATGACTATATATGTACAGTCTGATGTTAAAATCAACCTGTATCACCATGATATACAAATCACTTCTTTGCTGGAATTTAAGTCCTATTCCATCAGAATAAATGTTGGCATTGTATGACTTACTAAAGATAAGTTTCAATGAATTAACATATGTAATGTGCACCCATCCAATTCACAAAGCAAATAAAGTGTTTATAAACTACACAGAAATTATCTAAATTACCCCATTTACTGGTTAATATCCTAGTTATATGTACATGTCGTAACTTAACCCTTCAGAATCGAGAAATACTGTGAAAGGACCTTTAAACTCTCTGATTCCTAATCCAATTATGATAACATCTTTAGGACATTCATTACTTAAATATCTTTCTTCTATGCTAATTTAGTAAAATATGATTATTTCAATGATAAGCATTTTCAAATATACTTAAAGATGAGAACCTAGTGGAAAAGAAGCCTTGACTGTTTTACAAATGTAAATAGGGAAAGTTTCCTAGAATTCATCCTCAAACACACATTATTATCATGTTCTAAAGTAACAGGTAGCTTCACACTTTGTACCAGCTATGTAACATATTTTGAACATGATGAATGAAAGAAAATTATAAAAATTGTGAGTTATTTAAAAATATATATAATTCATTTATCTGAAAACCAAAACATATTTATGCGTTATAAAGATTTCCTACCAGTCTTTGCCGAGTCTCATATCAAACACAATCAAGCTTCTTAAACATGGAAATAAGTTTTTAATTAATAGAACTTGAGATTCAACTTTTCCTTCAGAAATTAAATTATAAAATATTAAAGACATTTTGCTAATTTTACATACATATTTTCTTAGTCCAAGTTCTCACTATAAACAAAAATAAAACAGAAATATGTTTACATCACTGAATCAGTCCGTATCACATGTTTCACCAAATAAAACTGAAACACAGTCTACCAAAAAATCCGAGTCACCGAGAAGCATGTCTGAATAAACAGAGATCACAATCTTTTGTAACTTGAACCACTAAGCAACCCCATTCCCACGCTTTTAACTAATCCTCCATAATATCCAATATCGTAGCTGCAGCTTTTTTGTTTGCGTTATTTTACTTAAAGGGCTCTGGGGCGCATTTTTTGCATCCTTTATTCATGCACATCTCTCTATATATATATATCAATAAAGTTAAAGTTATAATCGTATTTAATATTTGATATAAATCAAAACTGATCTTTTGTCAAAGGTTTGAATCTAACACTTTCATTGAAAGCTTTTCAGAATTAAAACTTTGGTAATATGTTTATTACTTAAGTTGTAATCAGCAAAACAACAGTGCAGAGTAAAACAAGAAAGAAAACTTATTTGAGTTTTGAGTAAAGAACAGTTTGGTATATGTTGGATCAAACTTTGTTCCTCCATAAAGACCGATGCACACCAATTACAGAAATATGACTTTGGGACTAAAAAAGCAGGAAATTCTCCTTTTATTCCAACACTTCATATGATCTATAGCTGATTTGTCATCTACATTTACTTTCATTATTTATATAATACTTATAAAACAATTTCCTAGTATAAAGCTAGCCTGCTTTGAGAATAACACATCACTATGTTTAATCTCCATCACTCACTGCAACAGCAAAAAACATTTCAACTTTCTATATTTACATTGTGTATTATCTCATTTATGTATTACCATTTTATTTCTACCAAATATGACAGAAATTAATCAATCATTTAGATCATATAGTTGTTGTCTGACACTACTTTTATGAAGACACAGTGACAATGTCTCATGTAAGAGCAGAAAAAACATCCCATCACAGCAGTATGTCCTTTCATCACAATGATACCAACACATGATGACAATGATCAACATGCTATCTAATCTTCTTTCAAGTATGGACCCTTTATTGCAGCAGTAAGGAGGGATGGATAAATAATCATTTCATCTGAACTAGGAACATACATCACACATGATCTATATGTACACCCAACAGTTTTAATCTACACACATTAAAACTAATTTCATACAAATCCATCTCCTAAAACTTAACACAATTATAAATCCCAGACCTCTTGATGGTCAAACTTAAAGATTACTCTATTTTATAACACTCATTTCCTGTGGCCTTTCTCTTTATCACTGAAGCAAACTGACCACAATATTGACCAAATTTACAGCCCTCCCTACCTCCCATACAAATGAGGGGGCCCTAAACTGAACCCTTTCACAAGTAAAATCAACAATAGCTGACAAACATGGACTTCACTATCCTGTAAAGCAATAATAAATTTCTAAATGACAGAGATTCAAAAGGCTCCTTTTGTACAATATCTTAAAACAATTTCAGTTTTCCTATAGAAGAGTGCGTCCCAAGTAGGTTTTAGACTCATTACAGAAAAAAAGATTTACCCATAACAAAACAATTCAGATTTTATGAATTTGGTGCATCGTGATTATTCAGTCATGGTAAAATAATGAAATTGCTCACATAAGTAGTTTCTTTTCATCAACATTTTTCATACTACGGGAGAAATTGATAATTTCCTTAATTTGCACTAATTGGTTTTTCTTCGCTCATAACATGGGACAACTTTAAATTTGTCATCATTCTGTTGACATTTTTCTCCAATTAGAACTAGGAGACAAAACAAAATTCAACAAAAAATAAAATGCATATGTATAGGAGGAAATGTGATATTTTCCTTTTGATGATTGAAGATTTCAAACAAAAGTTGCTTGTTGCAGTTGTGTTGAATTGAGAAAAAGTTATTATAATATTCACAATGTATAAATGAGGGTTCCAAGCACCAGTAATAAAAATGTTCAAAATTGGTGACGAATGGAACAGAAAATTAAAAAAATGATCTAAATACTTCCGAAAAGATGCAAAAATGAAACAAGTTACTCCTGTAGGAGAGAGGCACTTGCATGAGGTTTTAAGGTTTTTGCTTCACACACACACACATATCATCATCTAGCAAACATCAGTGTTCAGTCTATTTCTCAACATTGATAGCATGAAACAACAAACATTGACTCATTTGGAATCTAAATCTGATAAAAATTTGATAGCATCTGTAATTGACAATAATGACATTTTAGTTTTTAAACTTTGATAAAAGTCTGTGACAAAAGAAGAACTCTGTATCAATTCCCTTTTGTCACAATGTCTTCCTAATTTCTGTGGAATTTACTCTCAAATTTGGTTTGATTGTTATATCCTATAGAGCTTGATGTAAATATAGTATGATCATGAGTGACACCAATAAGGCAGTTAATTATTAAAGTAATGAATTCATGTTTCTAATTATTTATCATTATTTATGATGATGGTGTCACACATATCACAACAGGGCCAAGAAGCCCAGAGTTCAAGTATTTTACCCTTTCCTAATCAATACCTGTATTCAGTTGCTTCTAGTGTCCTCAATACTTTCAGGATATTGTTAAAAAAGGCAAACTAAAACTACCTGTACCATATTTGTGTTTTTTTTACATTAATTGTTTAAGGGTAAACGACCTATCAGACAAACCATTGTGACGAGAAAGGACTTTCCCATAAGTTCCTTCAATGTTTGTTCATGTTCTTAGTGACCAAGATTTTACTTAGTTGGTATTCAAAGAAAATATACCTCTAAATCATTTAAGCAAAAACATTGCAAATAGAAGGAAAGATTCCTCATATAGGTGCAAATGTTCTCTATTCAGTTTCAGATTCATTAATATAACAGCAATTGGAAAACAAAATTCTTTTAACAAGTTTTTGTTACATCTATGTCTGGCCAAGACAGCTAACGAGGCCTTGTGTGAATTACTGACAGATTACACCAATTTAGGTGCTTATCTCAGGCCCAAAACCTGGAGACTGCATGGAGCTTCATCTTGTGACCATCTACCTATATTCACCACAATGTTTTATGAATCATTTACCTACATATAGGGCACAAGTGCTACATAGACACAAGGAAGGGTTAACTCATCAATCATTAATCAGTCAAACATTAAAATTACAAAAAATGTTTTATGTATTTGGTTTGATACATTCATTGCGCGCTTGCATAATCTCGTTTCTTTGTTCTACAGACTTGGTTTCTATTCCGTCTTCTCCCTGGTGTTTATAGTCTTATATGCAAGTGGACTTTGAAAACTGTGAAACTAAAAGGATTCTTAGGAAATGCATTCAGAGTCAATTGAAGAAGAATCCCTTTAGTTTCATATTTTAACTTCAGTGGGATGTAATGGTAATAATTTTCAGATTCAACCCAGCAACTTAATTCAGTTTGTTAGACATTTAGTTCAACAAATTGCTTTTATAATCTATTTTCATAAGAACTAATAGGAATTCATTAAAATTGTATGAAGGATAATTCTGCAAACCAAAAGATGGGCAGCAACCTTATGTCAAACATGCGCTTCAGCCATTACACAGTCATGTGGCTTTGCTAAAGACTTTGTCCCCTGTTATATAACCTCATGCAAATATCAACCGAAACCTTCTAACTCTCACCCGGGACCCCTCAAGAAGCTTGATAGTATACTTAAAGCCTAGAATCAAACAGCATGCACTTTTTCTTAGTATAATTTATAGAACAAAATGTTTCTCAAAGACTCAAAGGACATGTCCTTTTCCTGTCTAGTATGAGCCAAGCCCTATCTTCATGAGAAGGCATGTTAGAAGTGTTGGTTAGATCCAGTTGCAGGTGTGTAATACATCAATGTAGAGTTATATCTTATCTTTATCTCTTCATGCATGCATCTATTTGAGAACTTTAAGTATGCTGAAAAACATGGAATAATTTTGACCAGCATACTGCCAAACATTAACAAAGTTATTTTATCATACAGCTTAGAAAAGCTACTTTCACAAATGTCTCTTAGTGACAGACAAAAACATGAAGCAACTAAGGCAGGAGACTAAAACAATCATGTGCCAAAAATATGCTTGCTATTTCATCTTTAGAATTTCGGATATAATAAGAATGCGTGATGCATGAATTGGTTGTTATAAACATCATTTTCAACAGTATTTTCATCATATGTCTGTGAAGGTACAAGGAAAAGAGATTCTATTCCGTCTTATTTATACAACACATTTCTGATACTGTATGGGGTGTTGGACTTTTTGCGTCATCTATACATTACTCTGTATCATTGTGACTAGGTAAATTCATGGTAAGAGGCAGTTGACATATTCTCTTAACCCTTTCCCAAACAATAATGACATTTTGACCACTTTGCTGCAGACGACTTTAGAAAACATTGTGGGAAAAGGAGAAATTACTCGTCATGAGCAATTTTTCCTTTTCCCACAATGTTTTCTGCCTATCAGAAGATCATTTCCCAATTTCACAACATTTTGAAATGTCATCTGCAAACTCTTTCAAATTGGGACAGTCGAAAATTGGTTGTTTGGGAAAGGGTTAATTTTGAAACACTAGGCTGCTGTATAAGTATACTTATTATATTCACAATGTCCACTACCTCATCAGTACTACAGGTGGAATAGTCGATTGTTCCCAGAGCCAGACCGATGGTATATAAGGGTTTATCTGCGGGTGATGGATATTTGTAGTAGTGAAGCATGACTTTGTCCCCAGTCTGTTGATATTCCTTGCCGCCCTGTGTTCACCTTCACTGAACTTGCTGTGTAGCGTCTCAAACATTTCGTTCACATGAATAAAACGGTAAAAATGTACCCTTAACTCAGTTTAATTCATACCATATGTCACCTGTGAATTTGATTTTTTTTCAAAATGGTAAAGAACTTTCCACAGAAAAGAATGCGAAAAGGACTTGGAAATTACAAAAAGTAAGCTTAAATAGTTATTTCATTACTATAGATAAAGAAAAAGTAGATTTATAACAATGTTATATTGTTAGATTATGTACATGATCTGCAAGTTTTATCACTGTGGATAAGGATGTCCACAACACTAAACAAAGACAGTGCCCAACAATGACTACACATAGAAATATGAAATATCATAGTAAAATGGGGTATAATTGAATGAGAGACAGATCCAACTAACTCAACAACCATTTTTAACAAATAAACACCCACAATGAGGTTTCAAAACTTTTCAATATTGGGGAAAACCAGTCTGATGGTATTTGACCCCAGTTCTACATCCCCTATGGGCAGGCATAGTAAGGGAGAAGAGATCATTACCTTCACCTGTAGAAACCAAATTACACCAGTGGACATGATTTGTGTGGACAGGTAAACCAACCTGTCAATGGGACTGTCTCACAGAGAGATGGTGGATGGTGTGATTCTGGGGGCTGCTCTATAGTAGACAGACTTGTGACAATCCAGGCTAACATGTTCTGTTTAATACCAGAATATTTTCAATCAAAGTATCACAAACAACAAATCAATATCAAGATAGTAAAATGTCTTAAACCAATTATCTTTATTCTAGATCAATGGCTAATTGGGATAATTGGTCAGGTGACATCTAGCTGACCTGATTTTGAACAGCCTACATTCTCATCTTAATTCTCAAGATGACCCATCATCTTAGAAAACGTACAAGTTACAGTTAAAGCTTATAGTGCTGGAACCAACTTCATGCTTACGCAAACAGGTAAAATTTGGCAACTGACCTGTGATCTAACCTGTTTGCTACTCTGAGTATCTTTCCTCAACAAAATTGAGCAGCTTTTTAAGGTTTAGAAAAGCAGACGACACAAAAATCTACTTTAAGACAATTACCCAGCATTTTAAGGGTTAATAGCATCTGTATCTGAAAATGTGCCATACCCAAGGTCATATTTCCCAATGACTAGAAAATAATAGCATGGTATGAGAGTCTGAATCCTGTCTCCTGCACTCTTTTTTTTTGTCTGCACTCAGTGACAGAACAAACATTGATTTACATCAGATTTGATTTCTAACATACATATTATGTGTGAATAATACAATTCATGCATTGAGAAGAAAGATTGAAAAGAAAATTCCATTAAAGGGCATAAGTCAAGAACTATGAAATATCACACATATATTACACAATGTTGCCTATCAATTACACATGTATGCACAATGTAGGAAGCTTGAAAGTTTCCATATACTATCGCCAAGATCTTAATTGACTTATAAAAATTGGCCAATAATTGTGTGAAATGGAGCATAATCTAAATCATATAAAGATCGTTTCCAATCACAAAGAGCTAGATTCTGTAGGTTAGGATAAAAGCAATGTATTACTACGTTGATTTCTATGATTTTGTTTGAACTGAACTTTATGACTTATGTCTCCTGCTCAATTGTAAACATGTGGATAGAAGGAAAACAATTATTTGTTATAACAATGCCTAGTACTGTATATGAAATTATGGAACAGGTCAAATATAGAAAGGGAAACTAAAACTATGAATATAATGCTTTTAAGATGCTTCTTTCATTTGCTCATTGTTTTGAAAACATTGAGGGAAAATCAGAATTGACTGGTTGCTTATTAAAATCCCCTCTAGACAATCAGAGTTGTTTGGTAAAGGGTTGATAACAATAAATATCATAGCCTTTGTCATTTAGAGATTTAGGTTTGGAATGTTTTTCTCTGTTGTAGACTTTCCTTCCATGAGGTAAACTTATGGAAATGTTAACATGCATTTCTGATAAATATTTATCTAACTGTAGCATAATGACAGACATTTTGTGATAAACAGACAAAAGTTTTATGACAGTTCAATGTCACATTGGACAGGCTGTCAATGGCAATTAATAGGATTTTACTCAATAAAGACATAGACAATATGAGAGCAGTCATATAGCATGAACACATTGTGATCAAGCAATAAATGGACTATTCATTACTTTCCAACTGCAATGTGTTAACTGGTATACTAAAACAACTGCAATGTGTTAACTGGTATACTAAAACAATTACAATGTGTTAACTGGTATACTAAAACAATTACAATGTGTTAACTGGTATACTAAAACAACTGCAATGTGTTAACTGGTATACTAAAACAATTACAATGTGTTAACTGGTATACTTAAACAACTGTAATGTGTTGACTGGTATACTAAAACAACTGCAATGTGTTAACTGGTATACTAAAACAACTGCAATGTGTTAACTGGTATACTTTAACAACTGCAATGTGTTAACTGGTATACTAAAACAACTGCAATGTGTTAACTGTTATATTTAAACAACTGCAATGTGTTAACTGGTATACTAAAACAACTGCAATGTGTTAACTGGTATACTCAAACAACTGCAATGTGTTAACTGGTATACTTAAACAACTGCAATGTGTTAACTGGTATACTCAAACAACTGCAATGTGTTAACTGGTATACTAAAACAATTACAATGTGTTAACTGGTATACTAAAACAACTGCAATGTGTTAACTGGTATACTAAAACAACTGCAATGTGTTAACTGGTATACTTAAACAAGTACAATGTGAGAGAGCTTTCCAATTGGATCATACTCCATTACACCAAAATGTCGACTGTAACATTTTATAAACAAGAATGTACTTGGTTAAGATATCAATGAATTTACTCTCCATCAGAATGCAAAAACAATTGTATGTCATTATGGCAGACTGCTGAATGCTGTTGCTACGTAATTAAACTGTTGCTCTTAATTACAAGACGTTAAGATGGTCAACAACTGCAAACTCAATCGGAACTACTCGGGTATTTCCGTGAGCTGTGAAATACACCTCGGATATAAGTGTAGGGTTACAATTTTTCGGGTAAATCGGCATCCGCCAATTAACACATTTTCTAAGCGTGCAAGTTAAGTAGTTCAAAGTGTATGGAAGTGTTGGACATTCTTTTAAATAATATTTTTATCAGTAACTCATACCAAATGGCAAAATTGTTGTTATGACATGTAAAGTTGTTTCCACAATCAAATTTAACGACTTTTTAGATTTCACATATAATATCTATTTTTAAACACGAAAGTGAAGTGACGTCATTCCGCTGGGAACCAATATGTCGTCATCCCTATTATTTCAGAGGTATTTTCATTTGATAAACCCGATGTGTTCAGATTGCTGCAAACTCTCTAAACACACACTGGTGGACTGCTGCATATTGCGAAGATGAACTTATCTAGCTCTAAAGAGAAAAGACAAGCCCTTTCCCTAAGTTAAATTGTTTATTAAAGTTCTTAGTAAGCTCCATCTAATAATTGGGATATTTACTCCTTTTGCCACAACCAATTGTTTTTGTCAATCTGATAAATGGTTTGCAGTCATCAAGTGCAAATAACTTAGAACAGGAAAAGATTCAACCATAACAGTCACAAAAATGATGCAACCTTGACTCCAGCATTACCAGACACTCTAATATCAAATTCCACTTTATTTCATTGTCCACAAATGAACAGTGTTCTAATTGTTCGGGCCTGATGGGGGCGGCATCACAGGATCTTTGTCTTGATAACACCCCAATGATTTAATTTGCTATCATATGAAACAAGAGCACACTTTTCTTTGTATTAAATAAATTTGGAACTGTACCTTTCTGAATTTAAAGAAACATTAGTCAATACTTTGTAACTGAAATAGTTTACTTAATGACTGTTACTAATTGGTGTTAGGGGAAATAGTTTCATATGGAAGGAACTTCACAGAGCAGCAGTGCAGCTTCAGAATTATAGAGATAAGAACAAAGAAAAACACAATTTTCTTGCTATTCCTACTAGTTTTTACAAATAGAAAAATAAATCAGTGCTTTATACTCCACGTAATTGAACCATTTTCTAAATATTTTCAGTTAAGATTGGTGTTAAACGGAAATGTAATATGAGTAAATGAGAGGAAAGGATTTAGATTTCAATAATGTAAATCAGATCTCATGGGAAAGTGAAAGTTACATGTTTCCCCTAAAATGGATAGTCATTTTGGTTGACAATTTTGTCTTTGTTTGAATATTACCTTACAATTAACGAAGCGATACACAGAAACTTCTAAAGAGACGCTTTCATTTCTATCCTTTTTTTTCTTAGGGTAGGGTTGTATAGATGAACTTTAAATACATGGAATAGTGATGCTAGCTTATAAATAAAATAAGTGTTTTCTTAAGTCAATAGCAATAATAAATAAGGTGTCAAGAAACAATGACTCGATATTGCATCATATTTTAAACAGCTTTGACCTGCCCTCTGCATCTATGTACATGTATATTGTCTGTATATGGTAAGAGATAAAAACGTAAACGTATGAATTGCTTTAAAAATACAATTTTAGATCTATATTCAAATATGTCATTACTGATTTTGATGGGTGTTTCAATTTTCAAGAATTCAATCCATTTCAGCCTTTAGTTTTTAGAAATGGCACTTCAACATTTATCATCCAGAGAGATATGTCAATTATTTCAGAGTTACTTTATTCTGATAAAACTTCAAACTCACTCTCTTTTGTAGGTACAGTTAGGGTAGAAAGACATTACAAACATGCATATTTCAATTATAGCATATGACAAAAATGAAAGAATTTGCTTGTGTTAGACTGTTTCAATTTGAGTGTAAAACTGTTGTTTGTAGTAATTCACAATCACTTTATATCACACTTCACACACCAGTCAGAATTGACAAGTTTATTAGATATAATTGCTTATGAGTAGGAAATGGACAGCAAACAGAAAATGGTGAAAAATAAAGAAGGTCCAATGTTTTAACATGGCAAGGGGTGTTGATGTTAATTCATAGATAACTTGAAGATAGATTCCATCTTGTAGCTGATAAGCCTTTACAGGTTGCATAGGTTGTACAAAATGAGATTACTCAGGTCCAAATATTTCATGTTCAAACTCCCTACCTTTTTTCTGTTAAAAAAAAACATTAGCTTTGTGCTCTTGTTCTTTTTTTATGTTTTTTTTCCAAACTGCTATGGAAACAGAAAACATTATATAGGGTTAACAGAAAGCTAATAATTTAGAATGATCATTGTTGGTAATCGGAGTTCCAACTGTATTTAATAGAACAAATGACTCTTTAATTGTGTGATGATCACTTTGCTGGATCATCAAGTGGCTTCAATGCAAAATGAGGTAAACTAATCACAAAAATACGAAACCAGCCATATGGAAATGTCATATAAAACTTCACAACCACTGCATGCTTCACTGATCTACCCAAAACATGGGAAAATTGCAACTCTTTTTTTACCCTTAAAACCACTCTACAAGCTATCCCCTTCAAAACTGGAAGATAAACACGGTAAGAACTTGTATCAAGCCATTGACAAAAGTCATCTAAAGAATATTTTTAATCAATATTGTTAATCTTATCACGTTTTTTATCGGAGATAAAAAAAGACTAAAGTAAGAGGCATAGGTAATTTCCAGGACTAATTCACTGATTTCACAAAGTTCAGAATGATGTCATTAAAAAACTATTATCAGCCAAAAGAATTTATGTACAAGGCAACTATCTAACACAAGTAAACAAAAAAATGTTTCACTTGAAGGATAAGTAAGACAAAAAGCCTCATTTTCTCTATGAGAACCCCAAACAATTGTTTGTTTGTTTGTTTGTTTGATTTGTTTTACATTTATCGTGAAGGAGGCTAATAAAGCCCATCAAGTCACTCTCCATGACTGCTTCCTGAACCATACACCAGAAATCGCATCAGTTTGTGGGCTAGTCCCGGCAATTTTCACCTACCCTAACAGGGATTTGAACCGGGTGAACCCGGGACCCTCAGTACAGCAGTCAGACGCTCTACCACTGTCGCCACAATAACTTTTCTAGAAATGTTCTAATGATAACAACAAAAGACTACTGTTTGTTCTAATTGTCGGAACTGGTGTCTGAAAGTACCACTGGCAAAGTTGGACTTAGAAAGTTATATTTGTTTCAATGAGATTTGTTTAATCACATAAATTCTACACCACAGTTAACATTTTTGCATGGAATGGTCTGTAATAAAGAATAAGATAAATTGTTTCATACATTCTGGGTGGTCAACAGGGACAACAACCATTAAACTGTATTATGCTAAAAAGGATTATTGTTATTATATGGTAAATCGATGTATTGCCAGGAAGTCTGTTACAGTAAGAGTGCAGACCTAGCACACTATCCCTAAACACTAAATTTTTGACTGTCCCAAATTGAAAGTGTTTGCAGACGACTTTTCAAAATGTGATGAAATTGAAAGATAATCTTCTGATAGGGCAGAAAATATTGTGGAAAAAGGAGGAATTGCTCATTTATGAGCAATTATTCCTTTTCCCACAATGTTTTCCAGAGTCTTCTGCTACAAAGTGGTTAATGTCGTTATTGTTTGGTAATGAGTTAAACCCCATACAAAGGGCCAACATTCATCCAGGGAGAGGTAGTGAAGTTAAAAAACGCAATTCTGAAACACAGCAGGCAATCAGAGTTGAAAGATTTTCAACTGAAAAGACGCAAAGCGTGCAAATCTTGCATATGGCCCTGTAATCCTAAGCTTTACGCATGTTTTCTTTATCAGATTTATTTTAGAAGCTTGTACAAGAACCGTATTTGACACTTTTCTTGTCAATATAACTCCCTGACATCATAGGATCTGTAAGAAGAGCTGAATGGTCTTAAAATTGTGAGAAGAAAAAGTGAGAAATGGCACTCTTTCAAGTAAAGAAAAGTGTAAAACAATGATAAAACATAAAATTGCCTAAGACAAGCCACATCCTGCTAAGTAACACAGTTTTAATCTATCTTCCACAGGACAATAGCATTAGCATTAAGCCATACTTTTCCAACTAAATAAAATGGAATGCAAAAGGTACAAGAATTTAAAACTGAGCTAATAATGGACAAATGGGTCATTATAGGCAAACTTAAAGTGAACCAAAAGTGTTGGAATGACAAAATGTTCATATGTTTAAGCTGAAAAGCAATTTGTATTACTTGGGATGCAGATAAAATTTGTGTGTATACATCTTATGCAAATGAAACAAACAAGCCTAGTGAAATAAAAATGTTGATAAAAACCAAACAGACAAAGATTAGACCGTTTGAGGCTTTTCATCTCTCTGTAAATTTGTTTTGCAAATAGATTTAAAATTTGTCCTTAATTCTATAAGCATTCCAAGTTTTAAGTATTTTATTAAATGTAATAATTAATATAAAAAAAAACCCAAAGTTTGTTTAACCTTCATTGTTTGGGGTAAAATGCTTCCTGTATGTTTATAGAAACAGTTAACAAACATTTGGTGCTAGTAATTTGATATTTTAAGTCATATTACTTCCACTTTAATAGTAATACATTGCAAATCAAAGTTAAGTGTTGTTGATTTCCATATGAAGTAAGTGGTATCTAGGGTTTTGAAGGTATTAAATATGGTTTTCATATTGCAAAAAGTGGATTTCAGACCTTTACATGGGGATTGGGCCGGTCCATCTGATGACAGACTTATTCTTATGTGAGCGCTGCTTTATCACAAACTACAGAGTTAATAGTGTGAGTCATTTCATTGTACAAGGTATCATAAATTCTTTAACCCTTTCCCAAACGTCAAATTTTCGACTGTTCCAAATTGAAAGAGTTTGCAGACGACATTACAAAATGTGATGAAAATAGAAAATAATCTTCTGATAGGGCAGAAAATATTGTGGGAAAAGGAAAAGTTACTCCTTACAAGCAATTTTTCCTTTTCCCACAATGTTTTCCAGAGTCATCTGCAACAGAGTGATAAAATGTCATTATTGTTTGGTAATGGGTTAAGCAACGTCCCCATTCTGTGCCTAAAACATCCCCAGCTAAACTTCCCTATTTCCTCTGTTAATCCATGCTCTATTTACGGCTCATAGAAATCACCAGCCTATAATGTATGTTAATCATAGTGGTAAATCACAAGTAACTTTATAAGCCAGTGTTATACAATTGTTGATCAACCATCAATGAATACTGAGATTATGATGTTGATAAAAGAACCTGATGTTGATGATGATAAGATTCATTGATGAACTTGCTAATGGGGTGTTACAGACTTGGATGAACAAAGATAGGGCAATACTATATGTAAACTCTTTTCCTGACACATAAACAGCACATCTATATAGTCTGTGAGTAAAACATATAGTCAGAAACAAAAACATAAACCTGTAACCTATGAATCTTTGAAACAAAATGCTCTTTGGGCAGTTTTTCTTAAATATGAAGGAACCTCCCCATATGATGAGAAATGCTACCATCCTGCGCACAAAGGGTTATATGAGATTATTGACTGATGATCTGTTGTATTTGGAATAAGATAAAATATCAATTAAAATGTGAGCCTATAAATTGGATACTATTTGAGGGCTAAGTTAATCTTATTGATAAGAACCACTGATGAACTTGTTAATGGGCTGTTACAATCTGAACAGATAGAGGTGATAAAATGACACAAACTTTTAGATCAGATGGAAAGATACAATATCATTAGTCAAGGTTTCAATTCAAATCTACAGTAAGTGCCCAATGCCAGTGAAGGTCTTACTATAGTCTTGCATTGAACATGTGTAGCACTTTTTTCTTTATTCTTTACAATTACTATCATAGGGCAGGAAAACTGTTTTCCTGTATAAATTCAGTTCAAGCATGTCATGAAAGTAATTCGTTCTGTGATGACATACACACTTGTCATATTCTCAATGTTACCTCGATTCAACAGCCCTAAGGATTCCACATAACTAAAAAGGGGCTTATTCCTAATAGTTCTTATCAAAAGCACCAAGATAAAAATCCAATAGGAGCCCCTTCCGCGCACATCGTTCAATGGCGATAAAATACAATAGGAGCCCCTTCCGCGCACATCGTTCAATGTCGATAAAAATCCAATAGGAGCCCCTTCCGCGCACATCGTTCAATGTCGATAAAATCCAATAGGAGCCCCTTCCGCGCACATCGTTCAATGTCGATAAAATACAACAGTCTGTCAATACCTGACAAAGACCTGTCGATATCTGACAAAGATCCTTCAATATCTCTACATAATGGGGAAATCTTTTCTTTTTAAAATTTATTGACTGATTTTTTATCTAACACAAGCACACTTTAAGATGAAGGCAAACTCAATTAACCTTGCACAACTCCTCTTCAGCTGATAAAAATAACTGCTAGCCCTATAACCCTTATCAGAATATAACCATCTTTCACATTTGTTTCTTCATCATACAAAATATTGGTATCAAACCATTTTTCCCACATTAAAAATTACCTGTAGGTGAGACACATATGAGTCTGTTATAGCTATAAACTAGATCCTTAATTGCCATAAAGGCTGAACCAGTGTTCCAATCTCCAACTACCAAACTGAATGTCATATATCGCCAAGTACAGAACAATGAAATGAAGTGTACAAGGTATACAAAATAAAAGTTTTCTCATATAGTGACCAGATAACTTTCTATGCTTTTGGAGCAGACATTTTATGTGACAGGAGAATTTGTCAATTATGAGCAAATTTCAATCTCGTCACCAAATCATTACCTGAAGTATTTGAGATACCTTGTACTGACAGAACATCTATAGTAAATGCCATCAACAGCAATATTACAACTACAATTTATATCTAAGTTATGTGATTTTTACTGATAATGAAACAATTACTTTTAAAGACACATTTGATTAAGGTTACTTGAAATAAAAATATCTATCAATAGATTCATATTGACTATGCTTCATTAAAATAACAAATTGGACAGCCCTAATCGCATGTTTTGAACTCACAAGTAAATCTAAAATGTAATTCATGTGCATGTGTTAGTTACTTATGTTCACAAAACTACAATTTAAGTGCCAACTCACTGCATGGTTGGTGTATGTGTTAGTTACTTATGTTCACAAAACTACAATTTAAGTGCCAACTCACTGCATGGTTGGTGCATGTGTTAGTTACTTATGTTCACAAAACTACAATTTAAGTGCCAACTCACTGCATGGTTGGTGTATGTGTTAGTTACTTATGTTCACAAAACTACAATTTAAGTGCCAACTCACTGCATGGTTGGTGTATGTGTTAGTTACTTATGTTCACAAAACTACAATTTAAGTGCCAACTCACTGCATGGTTGGTGCATGTGTTAGTTACTTATGTTCACAAAACTACAATTTAAGTGCCAACTCACTGCATGGTTGGTGCATGTGTTAGTTACTTATGTTCACAAAACTACAATTTAAGTGCCAACTCACTGCATGGTTGGTGTATGTGTTACACAGAAACATGGATGTGCTCCTACAAACAACATCTTTTGACAAATTATATCAGTATGACCATCACTTTAGTTCTCAAAACATATGTATGACAAATATGCCATTAAAGAGATGACTTAAAACAATGCAGTGGAGAGTGTTTGTTAATATTAAGACAAAATAATTTTTCTTATGATGAGTAATTTCTCCTTAGTTCACCACTATATGAATGGTAATGACCAATTGTGTGGTTTTTGATAAAAATCTCATCAATTTCAAACTTTGGTTTTTGGGCCAAATACGTTCACAGAAGGGTTAAACAGGGATAATCAAACATAAGAGGAATCAAATAGAGTTAAAGTACTTTGACAAACACCTAAACTACCTGAAGTGTGATACCAAACAAATAACATAACAATAGAGGTAAGTAATCCCTGAGGAAAATGTTGTTGCAAGTCTGCAAATAGTCCTTCCTTCATAACACCTTAAAGCATTTAAAAGTATTTAACCTCCTAATTTAAACGAAAAATATTTCCAATGGACCATTTTATGAAACCTCTGTATTCCAAACTCATATGACATATTAAGGACATCACAAATGACATTTTTCTATAGCATGTCCTAATAATGAGGTAGCCTTATGTAATATTTCATATACAAGAACGTGTAAGTGTAAAGCAAAACTTGAACATAGTTTTAATTATATAGAACAGAAACATTATGATAAAAAAGGAATTGTCATGGAAAAGGCATACCACATTGTTACAAAAGAACACTTTTACTAATAGCAAGCTCAGCAAAGACAACGAAAGTTTAGTCTTAGCAAGCTTTTTTTTGTGATCTATAATTCTTTACGTTATATGCTATAATTAATGAAAACAACTGTAAGATGATGAAGCCTGGTGTTACGAAGGAGTAGAGATCACTTCATAGAAACAAACACACAAATATTAGCAGCCCTTTTATCCCCTACAATCCACTTAGATTCATGTCTAACACCCCTCTTTCATCTGGGTGCAATAATCACTCGAACAAATATTACTGTTTAAATGGACCTTTTCTAGGACTAAAGTACCAGCCGAATTCATCATGGTAAATTAGTCAAGTGTTCGCAGTAATTGTTTGTAAAAAAGTGGGATATTAAGACTCCCCCTACATTATATCTACATATCTAACCTTACTTGCAGGTACCAATACCGGAGTTGTGCTTGACATTCCTTGGGTTAGGAACAATATATTATCCAAGATCAGAAGAAGGGTCTATTCCCATGTGCTTTAACAGTAAAGACCCATCTTGGATCCCCTTGGGCTCTTTGTTAAGTAGGCAATCATTTGATCACTGCTTTAGATCCTGCCCCTTTTAGAGTGAACATATGTCTATAAACTTTAAGACAAACTCAACCAAGATTTATTGAGGCAAGTATTTCTAGACATATCATCAACATGTCTTATTTCCAAAAGAAGAATGATTTTTTGTGATATAATCACCATCAAAGTTAATTTCACACCCATGTTAATGAAAGATTGAGTTCAACTTTGACTGTTAGATGCTGTGAAGAAGAACACCATACTTGATTCAAGCTCTTCGCTGTAGGAACTTGGCATACTGATCTCAGGAAGACTGAACAAGGTTATTCTTTATGTCAGTTAATGAATCTATTATGGAAAGTGGTGTGCCTAGTTTCCCTGTGCAGTTCTATTTCTTGTTATTAATAACGACACTGGTTGTATAAACCTTTTATCATAGGAGAAATTAATCAGTATCTTCTCTTTTCCATGCTTTATTTGCCTTGAATATCAGGGCACAATGTTAATCGAGCTGGACTGATCATTGTCAAGGTGCTAAAGTATACCACAAAGTATCCTGGAGGTGGAAAAAGTACTAAAATGTACCCAGGGTAATTAAACCCTTAACCAAACAATAACAACATTTGACCAGTTTGTTGCAGACGGCCCTGGAAAACATTACAAGCAATTTCGCCTTTTCCCACAATGTTTTCTGTCCTATCAGAATCTTATTTTTAAATTTCATCATAATTTGAAATGTGGTCTGCAAACCCTTTCAATTTGGGACAGTTTGGTAAAGGGTTAAGGTAGTATTCTCTTTGACAATGACCAATCAAACGCTTAATCATTGGAGATGCTGTTTGTCTGATCTTGAACTGTGCTGACACTTTGGGTCCACCAAGAGTTCCAAAGAGGCCCACCTATACAGTTCTTAAATACTGATATGCTTGGTCAAACACTATAATCTGGCCAATTGTCACAGCTTATCTCAAAATTCAACTTAAAATCGCTGATGTTTTGCACAATCCGTCAATTAAGATGCATGTTCTCTACAAGTTTACAGAGTATATTGCAGACCCATCAATTATTGTTTGAAAAGATAGAGATACAGGTACATATTATGCGTCTTATGTTTATAGTGTAATAACCTGATATCAAATCAATCATTTAAAATATAAATGGCTGTGATGAAAGTTGTTTCTGGTCAATGTTTTCACCAGTAAACTACCCAGAAAGCCCAACATTTGAAGTTGAAAGCTGAGGGTGTGCCAGGAACACATAAACCATGTTACCCATCACATTGCTGATAGAACACACTCACAAACCAGTAATGGTCTATTGATAATGGAGTTAAAACCAAGGGTCAACCCTATAATTTACAGAGATCAAACACTCAACTAGGCGACTTGACCATACATAGCCTAAAGGCACTGACTTCTGGGCCAAGTCTCACTGGAAATCTTTAATCCTATAAGGTGATAATCTAATTAAACATAATCTTCATTCCCTATCATTATTGGACACTTGTGTGGATAATCCATCTGTCATATATCTCAACAGCAGATTAGTTTAGAGAACCATTCCAGTCTGTTGTTTATATACCACCTTCCATTACTTTAATTCCATAACATATAGTTAATAAGTTACAATACAATGAAGTATGTTTAAAAATATAAATAAAACTTAACCAGTACCAGTGAAAAGATCTATATACAGCTATGGATGATGAATATGAGATTATGAGCTATTTCTAAATCTCGTTCCATTTTTAGGATTTTACGTAAATATTTTAGTCAACAGTATTTCGGTTATGTTGTATGCAACCTCATAAAAAGGAGGAAGACCCTAAACTTGACTGTCAATAAGGGCTGGTCAAGTCAACTAAAACCATCCACAATCAGTTAGTTAATCAAAAGACTAACTCTCATGATGCTTGGTCTTTTTAAATCATAACATTGAAGGAAATTGTTCCAGAAAGGAAAATATTTCGATTGATTGGGTTTTTAAAACAGCTTTACAGAGTTTGATTTATTTTGTAATCTTCACAATTGTGATGTAAGGACAAACCGAAGGTCAACACTAAAATACAGGGAAACTTATAGAAACCCAATATATTAGAAAAACAAAAAAAACATAAAATATGAAAAACAAAAAAAAACATAAAATATTTTGTTTAAAGACGTAACAGTATAAAATATTCACAGCATGTATAAGGGTAGTCTAAGTAAGAATAAAATCGCTTGAATGAAAGAGAAAACTGGGGACTTAAATTCAGCAAAACAGGTTTCTTTCATGATGAATGCTGGTTAGAATTAAATATTCATTACTTTTTGAAAGAAATGGTCTGAATAATGAACCAAATAACTAACAGAAGACAAGCTGGTTTTTCCCAGGCTCTAAAGCCCCTTTTTCTAAAAATAGATTTTTATGCTAAAGAAATTAAACATACGAAAAACAGACATCGTTTTTGAAAGGGCTTTAGAGATTGAGTGTGACGCTATTGTAACTTAACACTACAAGAGATAAAGAAAATGTAGTTTTAGCTAGACTCATGTACTTTCAGGTCAACCGTTAAAATAAAGATATTCGGTAATCTTCATTATGATTCAGACAAAATTGGACAATTTAAAAGCTATGCAAAAAATAAAAGGATTAAAAAAACCCTGTGATTTTGAACTTTTTCCTCAATCATGTCGCTTGCTTTTTAGAACTTAAACCCATCTATGATATGTCCATTTTGTTCTCAATATTTGTGGAATCAGAAAAACCTTAAAGTGTTAATTTGACATGACTATTCCGTTTACTAAAAAGCGTGAGCTAAACAAGATCTCAAGAACAAAGTCATCAGCCAGAAAATAATTTCTTTTAGTTTAGTTAACTAGTGAAGACATTACTGTGTAAACAACAAAACAGCAAGATAGCAAGCTTATTGTCCAAATGTTCAAAAAAAGAAAACTTGCACTGTTTTCATTGTGACTCAGTATCTCTTTTGTTGAAATGTCTTTACTGCTGTTCACTTTTTAGACTGAATTGCATTAGTATTCATTAGAGATACAGCATGAGAAAAATTGAACAATTCACAAAAAGAATACTGAAATTAGCATCCAAAATGCAGAGATATCTTGGTGGGTTTTTTATTTTGGATAATATTCTCTTTATGGCACAATAATTACATATCTCACATCAAAAGGGATGGTTTGTATTATAAGGAAGAAAAGTTTTCTGTAGCAGACACCGCTAGTCACAATGTATATGTACAGAACTTGAACAGCATTGTTTGTCAAAGTGTCAAGTCAGGAACAATGCCTACATTTTATTTCCTAGATTGCTATGTTTGTCAAAGTGTCAAATTAGGAGGTCATTGACTTCATGTTATTTCCTAGATTCATAATTAGGAAGTACGGAGTTGCTCAATGTCTCTGATGTAACAGTGTTCAAAAACAGCCTGTTGAAGCTATATTTCTTCTGGCCCACATTTCTTTAATCAAAAGAAGAACTGGAACATATGGCCATGGATTACCGGTAAGGCAGTTTCCACCTTCAAGCTAATTCTATGGTGAAGAAAAATAGTATGAACATAGAAATCTTTTACCCTTACAGTGCTGGAACTGACTTCATGCTTATTCAAACAGGTTTGATCCAGGCCAGGGGCTGTGATCAAACCTGCTTGCTACTCTGAATATCTTTCCTCAACAAAATGAAGCAGATATTAAAGGTTTTGGAAAGCCGACAACACAGAAATCTATTTTTAGAAAATTACCCATCATTCTAAGGGTTAATCTCAAACCTGTTGACTTGGGGCCACCGTCAAGTCAACCAGAAATAGGAGCCTTCTGTATTTCAAGAAAATCAATCAGGTACAAAATTAAAGGGAGCTCAGAACCCTTCTCTTAAAACCAAAGAATTTGTTATCCAAGCTGCAGTGAAATCAAAATCGCTTCCTCATTGGAAATATTTTGAAAACATAATTGCAGTATCATACATAAGAAAAAACAATATGGTCATTATGTGGATGTAAAGAATATTGGCAGGGTATGAATTGTGTTAATATTTCCCATAAGATTATCAAATATTGTTTTCGTTGTGAAAGTCATCAAACTTTCAATGGTTTGAATAAAGAAAGGAGTTAGTAGGATTCTATTACCATAGAAGTCAGGCATAAATTGCCTTCAGGTTGAAACATTTACCTCATTTACAATTCTTCCTCTGAGTGCAAAATGGAAACATTGTTAATGAATTCAGTCTTATCTTATCAATATTGTGTTAAAGATTATGGACTTGGGGAATTACACATGTTTCAAGAATTATGATAAATGAAGCAATCCAATAAGTACGTAAACATAATTATATTTGATCCCCTGAATTATGTTTAGAAACAGTTTGGACATACAACTACTCCTAAAATTGACAACTTTAAAAACTCTTCTAACTTAACCAGCATTATAAGTCTAAAAAGTTGGATAACCATTGTACATGTCTCACCTTTATGAAAGAGGAAGATATGACATTGATATGTGACATAATACTTTTTCCTTTGTCATGAGGTTTTGAAAACAAATAAATTCAGCATTTTGGGACAAATTCACAATTCATTGCTTATGATCGTATTCAAGACAACTTAATCACAAAGGCTTAGAACCTCTTCTTGTGAAATCTTTGTGAAGTAAATCACTTTGCAAAGATAAGAACTGATAATTCCGTTCCCTTCAATGGTTTCTTTTTATAGCTTAAAAATTATTTATTTTTCATTTCTATCAAGACGTATTTCAGTTAGCAGATCTCTTAAACTCTTTCTAGATCAACCAAATTGTAAGAATTAGCAGAAGAATTTAAGTTATCGTGGAAACGAAGGTAATAATAGGATAGTATTAGAACCTCTAGAAAACATTATTGGAAACAGGACATTTAGATATTAATCCTATTCCAACAATCATATAACTCTAAAACAAACATAAGAACGATGATATGTTTGTTAAAAGGATAAATGAGGAGGGAGACCATTATCTACAGATGTGTATACCACCTGACCACATTGTTACTATAAAGAGAAACTTCAATCATGCCGACACTTAAGGGATTTCCTCATTATACCATTTTTGGAATTGTTCACCCTTTTTACTTTACTATTATGTGGGCTGACTTTTAGCAACTCTAAAGCACAAACCTTTATAATTGATGATGATCAGATGAACATAAAACAAGTTCATCATTACCCATTTTTGATAAACCCTTTACCAAACCCAAATTTCAGACTGTCCCAAATGGAAAGACTTTGCAGACGACAATTCAAAAGCAGATGAATTTGAAAAATAATTTTCTGATAGGGCAAAAAACATTGTGGGAAAAGGCAAAATTTCTCGTTAAGAGCAATTTCTCCTTTACCCACAGTGTTTTCCAGAGTCGTCTTCAACAAAGTGGTCAAATGTCGTCATTGTTTGGTAATGTTCAAATGTCGTCATTGTTTAGTAATGGGTTATCCCATGTCTTGTATCTGCCATCACTAACATAAAATGAAAAACACAATATAAATCAATGATCAGAGTCAGATAAACATCTATGGCAGATAAATCAAAATTGAAATCATTATGAATAATGGTGGATTTGCTCATGATGAACACATTTACCTCTTCTAATGAACAAAATCACTCATTAGGTGTTATGTCGCTGGTTCTGAGAGAAATTAGTCAATGATAATGGAAAATACTATCGTGAACAACATAGATATTGATTGAAATGTATATCAAATACATTTGTCTTTCGTCAATGTACGCAAGTGTTCGCATAGCATAATTTACAATTTTCACTCATAAAAGTACCTTAAGAAGTGTTTGTTATTTCATTTCAATTCTTACTGCAGTCTTTTCAACTTTCAATTAGAAACACTCAAAGGTTTGAAATATGGTATTTGATAATGAGTTATGTGTGTAAGGGTTATTGGGTGGAATAAAACAAGATCCACAAACTAGGGCGCGACAAGTTCCTGTCCGATGGAGAATAAGTCACACCACTAACAAGGCGTACAATATTAAAACCTACTTAAGGCTCTTATAGTATCGAGTAGATAACTTCCGGCAACATGTCATAATCGTGAGAAATTTGAAAATCGCATGATTTCTATAACATGTTGGTGAACATTCCTTCTGCTAATTGACAAATCAGTTCTGAAAGTTTGGAAGAATAAGGATTCAAACTCTAATCCTCCTCTTTAAGGGTACAAAGCATTCAAAACTAATGCTGTCTTTCTTATAAACATTGTCTCATTTCTTTAGATACAATTATGTATTCATAAGAGCTTTCATATTGTCAAGATGACATCAGTTTAACGTTAAATGACGAGTAATTGAAAGAGTCTGAAAGCTTAACCCATTACAAAACAATGACGACATTTGACCAGTTTAATTGCTGCAGACGACTCTGGAAAACATTTTGGGAAAAGGAGAAATTACTCTTAATGAGCAATTTTGCCTTTTCCCACAATGTTTTCTGCTCCATCAATATTATCTTTCAATTTCATTACATTTTAAAATGTTGTCTGCAAAACCTATTCAATTTGGATAAGTAAGCACACAAATGCTTCAAATAAATACTCATTCTTATCCAACTCTAACTTCAAGCTTTGTCCATTTCTTATCAACATGGCTCATAACTTGCCATTGTAATATGCTGAAGCTTTGAATTGACATCCAGCACAAAATTACCAGTGGTTGTTTGTTCATACATGGATAATGGTTTAACCCTTTACCAAACACCAAATTTTTGACTGTCCCAAATCGAAAGAATTTGCAGACAACATTTCAACATGTGATGAAATTGAAAAACAATCTTCTGATAGGGCAGAAAACATTGTTGTAAAAGGGGAAATTGCTCTTTAAGAGCAATTTCTCCTTTTCCCACAAAGTTTTCCAGAGTGGTCTGCAACAAATTGGTCAATTGTTATTATAGTTTGGTAATGGGTTAAAAAGCAATTTGTCACCTACCTTTTAAACAAGAACACTGGTACGTAGTTACTGATGTTGTTAAACAAATTCCATTATTCTTACACGGGTCCGGGAAACAAGGAACATAGGGCTGTTCACATAGCTGGCCCCGGTATTCCCTAGGACAACTACAGCTGTAAATAGAGTAAAAGCGTAATGTTAATGGTCATTGAAAAACATGGGATTTGAAATATTCATGACAAACATGGATGTTGCTCATCTTGATGAGCAATTCCTTATTTTACATTTATGGGTAGTGTTTTCTTTCATTGATATTTTCACTTCGCTTAAGTGCAATCTGCTGAAATAATTCAAGCATACAAATATTTACCATTTGGTTGTTACTTTGACAAATAAGAAATCATGACAAAAACGCCTCAATTACAGTTGAGACCATTATGTTCCAACAGAAGTGGGAAATAAAGCAAGCAAGCATGGGAAGACACAGTTAATTGATGTATATATAACACACTTCTCTGATGCCTGCCTAAATACCACAGAGATCTATACTTGATTTTAATGATATAATATCAGATTTTGTCTGCTGTAACCAAGTTAGTCTACCACTTAGTATCACATGAGTTAGACAACCTGGAGACAATAAAGGGCCAATCAACGTACCAAGGAAGTCAACGTTTCCATAGAGATACCACAACTAGTGAGCACGTAAATTGGCCAACATCCTCACTTTAAATGTAGACATTTGTCTCATTAAAATTATTAACAAACCTACAGTACACAGCATTTATGAACTTTAATCATATACCAAAACATTTTTCTTTTTGTAATATCTCACGATTAATACACAATATCTCATTAGTCAATATAGCCCATACTGTCAAACATATATTTTCAAAATGAAAGATGAGAAATGTTGACCCAAGGAAACAAAAAGAAAGTTTTGTAAGGAATCATGGCATTGGGTACGGCAAATAAGTGCCAAAATATACAATTAAATGTGTAAAAGGAGAAATTGTTCCTGATTCAGAAGCACTATTGTCTGCCACCTAGTATACCTTAAGTTAGGCAGCCAGGGCACAAAGATGGGCCAATCAACATGCCAAGGAAGCCATAGGGCTAATCTCACTCATTATTCATTAACTAGTTTTGATTTATCAAAGATAATCAATTGATGATTTAAAAGGTTAAATCAATTGATGATTTAAAAGGTTAACAAATAACATTTTAGTTTTAATATCACTTGTAATGAATTACACATAAATTGTGAAATTGCTTGACACAGTTTTTTATGGATCACAAGATTTCCTCATCCTGTATTGGGAAGGTGCAATGAAGCAAGAAACTAATGAAGTTGATTAAGTATTGCTAAAAGGCAGTACTGCACACTTTTTACCAAACTTGCTTTTCCTGTTAAGCATATTTCACAGTTTAAACATACAATCAAAGTGATAAAGAGTACCCGGACCTGTACAACTGCAAACTAACAATAAAACATTGAAATAACTCATGGTAGTTAAACTTGTTTTCACAATGTTTCAAAGGTCATCTGATGTGACTTGCAGCCTGCTATTATATAGTGTTGTTAGTATTTTGAAAATATCATGTTTAACCTCAGAAAGTATTGCCTGTTATGCACTTTTCTCATACCCAACATAATGTCTTAATTAATCTTTCCTCCGATCAGTCTAAAACATTCAATATCTATTTTGCCTTTTCTCGCAATGCTTGAATGAGGCAATGAAGTGTAACTTTCACAGGCAATGTTTTTCTTATACGACACCTGATGTCCCAAAAGCCCAGTTTTCCCATGTCTAACAATAGAATCTAATTAATTTTCATTCACTAATTATGCCTGATGCCTGGCACGTGTATCCTATGTCCCTGATTAAAACAGGACACCGCCATATTGGGAAAAACTCCTTGAGTTGGACGGTGGGAAAGAAACTTGTGTCACACATAAATTTAACCCTCTCTTTAAAATGGGCTCCACCAGTAAAGAGGATATCTTGGGTAGTAAAGGCAATTGAATCATGTAGTTCCCTATTCAATTGAATCATGTAGTTCCTTATTTATTTGGGTATAGTTGTATATATTTTCACTTTCCAAGGGCTTTCATTTATATTTAAATGATTCAATTCCTTCTATGGTATATTGGAGAATCACAGCTAATAAAAGATGACCTTGTGTTAAAGGCCTTGAATATCTTCACCAATTATATGAATTTTGTAGGAGAATCCCTCATTAGAAAGGAAATGTGAGATCCAGTCTCAAAACTTCGATGATGAAGTACAAAGGGCCTGCATAGGTGCAATGACCCAATATATCAGCGAAATATGGCTGAAACAGTGATAAACTCCAATCTCTTCAATTGTTGTGTAAGGTAATCTACTAAATAATATGGTTGTAAGAAAGGAATGTTCAAAATTTCTATTACATATGAAGCTATAGTTTCTCAATAACCTCTTCTTGAATCAACTCTTTAAAATCAAATGTAGAATGAATAGTTCAAAACTTTGGTTAGATTTTCACTAACATTATCTCGGATTTAACCAGTGTCAGTTTAATTTTAGTAAACTGATCATTAATGACCTAATCAACTGAGAGTGTATGGTTAATTCTCCCCTTTTGGCAAAACATACAACAGAGTTTGAGAAAGTTTTGTAAAGATGGTAAAGATTAAATGTGATCTTTTTGAATAAGGTAGCAGACAAGGCTCCTCCCCTCAAAAAAATAATATTTCAGAGGCATAACCCTGATGTTTCTGGAGGGATCTTACCAGATATCAAACTTAAATGTGATATCATTGTAATAAACGTTTTCATAAGGTTTGGTTTAATTGGAAGAGACCTTTTCAGTTTAATACGGAGAATATTGTGAGAGACAAACAGACAGACATACAGACAGACAAACACTACCAGAAATACAGATTTCATAATTGGACCACAGCATATCCTATTGTTTTAATCATATAAAAATTCTAGGAATCCTTGAATGATAAATGACTATATAAAATTTACAATTATGGATTTGGAGTTGTTTATAACCTCATTGTATTTTTTGACCTGTATTTTGTGTCAAGGTGCAAACATTCAAATATGGTGAAAAAAGAATGTTACATCTTTCTTTTTTCATAATCTTCCCTTCACTTCTGTAACTTGAAATT
The DNA here is from genome assembly GCA_947846245.1 of Cerastoderma edule. Classification (NCBI taxonomy): domain Eukaryota; kingdom Metazoa; phylum Mollusca; class Bivalvia; order Cardiida; family Cardiidae; genus Cerastoderma; species Cerastoderma edule. The sequence continues at coordinate 19,477,140 of OX401418.1, read as the reverse complement.
TACAAAACAATACCACTTAAAAAGAGTTTGGAAATGTTCATAAAGAAAACTTACTATGTCTTATGGAGTTATGACAAGGTGACAATAAATTGCATTCGGAACACCTCGGCCATTTCTTAAAATAACCTCGGAGGTAATGGGGAGCCATTTTTGAAGTAGGTCAGCAACGAAGGGCCAATCGTATCTACTCGGCAATCCCCGTAACAAGCCGGGGATTGCCGAAAAGAGCCGATTGACAAAATATGAAACAAAGATGTGTTGATATGATCATCTTTAATGAAAAGGGTAAAAAACCCATTCAATTGTGATATATAACCAATTTGTGTGTATTCAATAACATATTTAGTGCCTGTGTACATTTTGCGTTATCCGCCGGAAATAAGGCGAATTACCCCAGGATTTCTGGTGTATTCATGTACTGCCTACGAGGTATATCTACCGACTTGTTACGGGGATTGCCGAGTAGATACGATTGAATAAATTGTAGAATTATGTTCAAGGGACATAATTCAAACTACAATTCTAAAGATAAGTAGAGTTACTCATCTTTATATAGCCTAGAAATACCCTATTGACCAATAGTTTTAATGATACAAAGCTTAACTTGCTTGCAATAGAAAGCTTAGTAAATCATTCAAACAAAAGACGCACAATAGACATTAAATTTGCTTTCAACACAATTATATCATTTCGAGGCACTATGATTCTAGCCTGGAGATGCTTGTATTAGACTACATTTTGTTAATAGGTTTTTTAGGTTTGGGTTTTGACCAATCATAAATTCTCAAGAACTTAAGAAGCCTGATTGCACCTTGTTAGTTTTCGTTATCACAAGATTACAATAAAAGAACAAATCTTGAAAGATTGCTATAAATCTACAAGTTAATGTACAATGTTTCTACATCATTTATCAAGCTTAACAACGAGGTGAGAGATAACTTCAGAGTTTGTTGGTTTATATCGTTTACAACATCATTGTTCCAGTGAGAATGTGTACAATCTATTCATCTAAATCGGGTTTACATCACATCAAAATTGTTCCAGTTATGTTGCAATGTTCTTTTTATAGTGATGGAGGAAAGCCTGTAAAGCCTTGAAGAACCATCAGCATGTGAATGAGTACAAAGATTATTTAACAATTGTATGAGCTAAGGGGATAAGGCCTATAAAATACCGCATGATGAGCAAATTATCCCCAGCCAGTAGTATGTACATTAAACAAGATAATTGAAAGGGTGTGGTACATTTCCGTAGATATGTTCACAAGTCTGCTTTATTCATCCTGTGCATCCCCAAGTTACTAATGTTTGATACTCACAAGAAAGAGCCATAGTTGTTTTCACAGACTCCATTATTCTGACAGAGGTTGGGATTTGATGCACATTCATCTATATCCTCCTTACACGTAGCCCCAGTAAATCCAAACACACACGAGCATGTAAAACCTGCATCATGTGACTCGCAGGTACCACCATTACTACACGTCTGCATCGCACAGAAGTCAGTCTTCTCACAGTTTGGTCCTACAAAATAGAGCTTAGTTATTATCATTGACTCTTTCTTTAAGTTCCTAGAAGTTCCCAGCTAATAACACAAGAGGGCCATGATGGCCCTAGAACCGCCCACCTGAGATTACCACCTATTTGAAGAATAGTTAGAAACATTGCTTTTAAATTTTACAGAGTTTCTTGTGCCTCTTTGCATTGACCTATTTTTCATTCCAATTTTACAAGTTTGACACTGTATGCTTGATGTGGGACATTTAAATGGTACGTAATTCTTACAATGTGGAAACTGAATATTTTACTTTTACAGATTGTGTATGTTCAAAGATCAGCCCGTACTTTTGTCCAGTATGATCTATTGTTGCCATTTTGTTGTTATCATTTTGGCATATTTGGACATCCAAATTGATATTGATGTTTTTTGTTAAAAATTCTACAATACAAGTATATAGTGGAAATGCAAACAGGTTCAAATTTCAACGCACCCTGGTGGCCATGTTTTTCGAGATATGAAAATGTTTTTATAAAATATGTTTATTAAGTTATAAATTTTACCATACATGTATATAGTGAAAACAAAAACACATCTTAAGTTCAACGCACCCTGGCGGTAATGTTTTTTTGAGATATCTATTTTTTTTAACAATCTTTATAGAAGGGCCCCTAAAGAACATTCCTGTGAAATTATCTTGAAATCTGACCAGTGGTTTTTGACAAGAAGATTTTTTAAAGGTTTTTACCAAATATGGTCATGGCAACCATTCTGGTCACATGACTGATTTTTTTTGACAAATTTTTATTCCCTCTAACTAGGGATGCTTCATATGATATCTCATTGAAATTGGCCCAAAGGTTTGGAAAAAAAGATGTTTGTAAAGTTAAAGATTTCAGCATACATGTATATAGTGAAAACAAAAAAACACTTTCAAAGTTCAACAATCCCTAGCGGCCATGTTTTTCAAGATATCTCTATTTCTTTAACATTCTTTATAGAAGGGGCCCCAAAGAATATTCATGTGAAATTATTTTTAAATCTGATCAGTGGTTTGTGACAAGAAGATTTTTTATAAGGTTTTTACCAAATATGGGCATGGCAGCCATTTTGGTCACATGACTGATTTCTTTTGACCAATCATTATTCCCTCCAACTAGGGATGCTTCACATGAATTCTCATTGGAATTGGCCCAGATGTTTGAAAAAAAAATATGTTTGTAAAGTTATAAATTTTAGCATTCATGTATATAGTGAAAACAAAAACGCGTTCAAAGTTCAACACAGCCTGGTGGTCATGATTTTTGAGATATCAAAATTCTTTGAACAACTTTTGAAAAGAGCCCCCTAAAGAACATTCCTGTGAAATTATTTTAAATTCTGAAAAGTGGTTTCAAACAAGATTTTTTAAAAATTGCAGAAATTCCCCTTTTTATATGCCACGGCAACCAAAGTTCTGCATGGAATCAACTTCTTTGAACAACTTTTGAAGAGCATCACCAAATGGACATTCCTGTGAAGTTTGGTTAAGATTGGTCCAATGGTTTAGGAGGAGAAGATGTTTAAAGAAATTGTTGACGACGCACGACGCATGACAGACATTGGGCGATCACAAAAGCTCACCTTGAGCACTTTGTGCTCAGGTGAGCTAATTAAAACCATCAACAAAAGATATTTCTATACACAGCTTTAACTGGTAAACATGGTGACAAAAGTAGGGACTGCTCATGAACAGGTTCAGTTTGTCACTGTGATTTATAAGCATTATTTCAGATATCTCTACATAAATGCTTTCAGAGAGAAGAATCTAATTGACTTTTTATCTTAAATGCTTTCTAAGAATTTTTTTTAGCTCTTGGACTTTATGGCCAAAATATAAACAAATATTGGAGCCATCAATTAAGTGACACTGAATGCCAAATACAACAAGAGTTGTTCATAAGACAGCATGCTCGACTATGCAGCAATGTTGGAAAGGGGTATAGGTCAGTGAAATATTATTTTTCCTAAAATATGAGGGTGCAAACAATGATTCCCTATAATAGCTGTTGAGAAACGAACATGCATGCAAAGTTTTAACCAACAATTTTTTAGTACAAAGGACCACATAAGTAGCTTAAATTCAAAACAAGACTTTTGAAGCTTGTCAGGTACCTCAAATTATGACCCTGAACAAATGTATAAAGTGTCAACCAATTCACTACAGTAGTTCATGAGATAAAAACTTGCACGCAAATCCTTTACCAAGATTTTCTAAGTACAAAAAGCGGCAAAATTTGCATAAATTTAAAACTAGAGGTTTGAAACTTGGTCAGGATCCTTTAATTATGACTTTGAACACATGTGTGAAGTATCAATCCATTCACTATAGTAGTTCATGAGATACAAACTTGCACGCAAAAACTTAACCAAGATTTTCGAAGTACAAAAAGCTGCATGATTAGCTTAAATTTAAAACTAGAGATATGAAACTTGGCCAGGAACCTTAAAGTATGACCCTGAACACATGTGTGAAGTATCAACCCATTCAATAAAGCAGTTAATGAGATTCATACTTGCGCATAAAAACTTAACCAACGTGTGACGCCGCCAGCGACGCAGACGCCCGGGTGAGTAGTATAGCTCTCCTTATTCTTCGAATAGTCGAGCTAAACATTCATGCCCTTTAAAACAATGAGATCTTTATCATGTATGTTTGTATTTATAAAGACTTCTAAGAATCACTTCAAGGATACCATTCTAAAGAAGGATAAGATCACCTTGTTGTGTTGTTGTTAAGTTCATACATTTAAACTAATTCATTTTCCTTCTATTGTGAACAAAGATTAACTAACTCGGGTCAAATGTGGACTAATAAATTGTGACAAAGCTGACCCCATCTCTCAACCATGCTTTGATTAATGTATAATGTATCTATCCATATTTTCTGTGTCATCAAGCCTTGTATACTGTAGAAAGATATACTGCTCAATTAATGTGATCAATTATCAGTTGCTGCAACCATGACCAATTGAGTCTGTATGCATTTGGGAGTACCCCCCCCCCCCCTCCTCTCCAATAACAAAAAGACACTTACCCATAAACCCGAGAGCACACTTGCACTCATATGCATTAAGATCATCAGGGTCGGTATTTATACATCGGCCATTGTTCAAACATGGATTAGCCTTACAAACACTTGCAGGGTTAACATATTCACACTGTGTACCTTGATAACCTGGAAATATGAGAGATATTACAGAATACCAAAAAAGCTGTTCTATACAATACTCTACAAAATTCTGATCAATTCCTTTCAACAAGATTTGTCAGTAACCAAACATACTCAATTTTTTTCTCTCTCATCAATGGAAAAATTCAAGAATGCTAACATATGACTTAACAATTATGTTTTACAACACCTCAGTGAGTTACTTGAGCATATTTTGGTTTCCAAGGAGTTCTGTAGAAGAAATATAAAAGTGGCATATTGTAGAGTTAGGAGAATCCATAAAGTCATCCTGAAAACCTATTAATCAATCTATCATGCATTAAGGAAGGGAGATAACAAAATTTAGTATTTCTAAGTTGATCATGTATAGTCTCCCTTGGTAAAATGTACACAGGTATAATATATTTCCCAATATGGTTGGTTATTTGAGATTAATGCAAAGAAACAGAATGTTTTTTTTCTCTGCAATATTGAAAAGAAATCATTGTTATAAAAGGATAAACTTTTTATTAGGACCAATGTATTCTTTTATCGTAGTATTTTCAGAGAACTTCTGTAGCAGATGTAACAAAGTAAGGAATAATGGTGTGAGGGCTAAAAAACCCTGAAACTGATGTGAGAAATAAAGAATAGATTTGGAATTAGGAATGACAATACAAAATATTTCGACAGAAAGAAGAAGGAGATTTGTCAAGCTTTGAAACCTATAACATATATATGAGACAATTCTGGGAGGGTAATGAATTAACCAATCACTCAAATTTGAAATGAAAAGCTCCTGCAGTAAGCTAACTTGATTGACAATAGCATTATGACTAAAGGGTTACAGTTGTAAGGAACTTTTTACAGTTGTAAGGAACTTTTTACAGGTGTAAGGAACTTTTTACAGTTGTAAGGAACTGTTTACAGGTGTAAGGAACTTTTTACAGTTGTAAGGAACTTTTTACAGTTGTAAGGAACTTTTTACAGTTGTAAGGAACTTTTTACAGTTGTAAGGAACTTTTTACAGGTGTAAGGAACTTTTTACAGGTGTAAGGAACTTTTTACAGTCGTAAGGAACTTTTTACAGGTGTAAGGAACTTTTTACAGTTGTACGGAACTTTTTACAGTTGTAAGGAACTTTTTACAGTTGTACGGAACTTTTTACAGTTGTAAGGAACTTTTTACAGTTGTAAGGAACTTTTTACATTTTTTTACAATTGTAAGGAACTTTTTACAGTTGTAAGGAACTTTTTACAGTTGTAAGGAACTTTTTACAGTTGTAAGGAACTTTTCACAGTTGTAAGGAACTTTTCACAGTTGTAAGGAACTTTTTACAGTTCTAAGGAACTTTTTACAGTACTTTTTACAGTTGTAAGGAACTTTTTACAGTTGTAAGGAACTTTTTACAGTTGTAAGGAACTTTTTACAGTTGTAAGGTTTTTTTCTCTAATTTGTCACGTGTTCAACTTAATCGCATGCCAGTGTTCATTTTGATGGAGAAAATGTCAATGGCAGCTACGGATGGATGGAAAAGCTAAGCCATACAAGATATCAATCATTACAATTACCAAAATGGCGTATGGAGGAAAGGGGAAGTTCGAGGGTTCAATACAAGACAATAGTAAGTGCTTCACAAAAATGAAGCACTTACTATAGTATTGCATTGAACCTTTGAGTTGTACCCCGGTGATTCCATTGATACAAACCATAAAAGGTAATATTTGCCAACATGATATTTGTAGTAGATGATGAAAATTAGCTAAAGCTATACTAAAGTTTGTGTTACCTGGTGCACAGTTACACTCAGCGACTGCCTGACCGTTATGAATGGATACCATGCATGTGCTGTTATTCACACAGACCGACACCTGACAGGGGTTTAACAGGTGACAAAACTCTCCAACATAGTCAGGAGGGCACCTGAAAATACAGACAATTACAACATAAATCTAGGGGTTAAAGTATTTATATAACAAACCATCAGATAACAGGTAAGATGTATATTTATCTTTTTGCTTATTGTATTCACAATCATCTGTAACACAAAGTAACAGGAAAAAAAGGAGTTGTTTTCCTAACTTGTTTAATTATTTTAACAAACTCCATCATGAAATATAACTCTTCTATAACAAAAACTTTTTGGAGTAGATTATCTCCCTTCCAACATGGGTAGTCTATCTATTTGTCGTCCAACTTTGGTGTTATTTCTCATTATAAGGAATCCAGTGCACAAAATAGAGATATGAATACAACAGCTTAACTGGCTGTGTATCACCTTAGTTATAATGGGGAAAATCAGAGGTCTTTGGATACAGAACCCAAAGCTTATTACATACTTCTTATATTGTCAGTTCTCATGACTAGCACCAATACCAATCTTATAATTCTCACAATTTGTTTTTTAATCCTTTCCAAAACACCAAATTTTCGACTGTCCCAAATTGAAAGTGTTTGCAGAAAGCATTTCAAAATGTGATGAAATTGTACAATAATCTACTGATAGGGAAGAAAACATTGTGGGACAAGGAGAAATTGCTCGTTACGAGCAATTTCTCCTTTTCCCACAATGTTTTCTGTAACGAAGTGGTCAAATGTCTTTATTGTTTGGGAGAGGGTTAAAAGAAATAAAGATGCAATGAAAAAACTCCTTTTCCCTGAAATTATGCATCTTTTGAATAGTACCTTCTATGTTATTGATGTCTGCCATGCTCTAGTAAAACGTCTTTATGAACAATTTCATTGGAGTTACATTTATACTGAGGCATTTGGGGACAAAGTCTGATATTTGCATAGACAAGGTAAACTATACTCTTATATGACAAAATGCACCTGAACGACATGTTCAAGTACTCAAATAGGAAGAATTTTGCCTGATAAAACTTTATATGTGTATTATAAAACATCTTTATGAACAATTTCATTGGAGTTACATTTATACTGAGGCATTTGGGGACAAAGTCTGATATTTGCATAGACAAGGTAAACTATACTCTTATATGACAAAATGCACCTGAACGACATGTTCAAGTACTCAAATAGGAAGAATTTTGCCTGATAAAACTTTATACAGTGGACCCTCGTTTATCCGAACACTTTCGTTCCCAGGAGAAATGTTCGTATTAACGAATTTTCCGAAATAAAGAATATGCGAGTTACAGCGAAATGTTTACCTTTACACGGTGTCGGTGTATCATGATCATTACTATGAAGTAAGAAATACACAATTATTTTTTTTGAAGGGAAATATAAAGTGTGTTAAGGAAGTGTTTATTTGGTCAAAACGGATTTTTTAAAAAAATGACAATATGAAGCAATGTCTTTCGAGAAGTTAAATTTCCTTAAGATAGCTCTGAAAAGAACTGTCTTCGTTTGGCTGTGGGTGTAGACATCTTCAAGTTGCATCTTCTTATTTCAATATCGAGAAATGAGATAGGTAGGGATTGTCGAGAGTTTATTTATAGGGAAAAGGAGCATATCGATTGAGTAATAATTGAAAATGATTGCCAGACATTGTCTCCCGATCGCTGTCTAAGCAGCCAATCAACACCTTTTACAAACTCAACTATCGACATGCGACCGTAATTACAATAATGTAAGACCAATCAACTGACAGAATGACCAATTAACAAACAATCAACACCTTCCAGTACACTACACTAGGTGACATGTTAAGGTCAAGCATACGTGACAGTTTGCAAAACGTGTGAATGCCGTTTACAACAGAAGACCGATCCCTTCATTCGCAACTGTAACCGCAAAATAAACGATTTTACTGGTTTCCGGACTAGCCATACGCATATACTATGAAAAGTGACTGTTGGTTCCCGAATATTTTTGTCCGGTTCCGGAACACGGATTTTCCGCATTAAACAGTTAAATTGATGAAGGTAAGATCCGTTCCCTCAAAATTCTGATCGGATGGTGAATATTCCGGATAAACGACGTTCGGATTATCGCGGGTCCACTGTATGTGTATTATAAAACGTCTTTATGAACAATTTCATTGGAGTTACATTTATACTGAGGCATTTGGGGATAAAGTCTGATATTTGCATAGACAAGGTAAACTATACTCTTATATGACAAAATGCACCTGAACGACATGTTCAAGTACTCAAATAGGAAGAATTTTGCCTGATAAAACTTTATATGTGTATTATAAAACATCTTTATGAACAATTTCATTGGAGTTACATTTATACTGAGGCATTTGGGGACAAAGTCTGATATTTGCATAGACAAGGTAAACTATACTCTTATATGACAAAATGCACCTGAACGGTAGCAGGTCAATTCGTACCCAAACCAATTCGTACCCACCCTTTTTTGGCTAATTCGTACCCACTTTTCGGTCAATTCGTACTCATCCTAATTTATAACAAGTCAATTCGTAACCATCCTATACTTCAGTATTTTAATATCATTTATTTTGTGTTGTTCATGTTTTCTTTTTGTCTATTGTGCTTTAATTGTGAGGGAAGCATTGTGAGTAGGTGTATGTGTGCTTTGTTTTACGTAAAATGGTGTTTAAAAATTAGATAAAATGATATAGCGTTTCCCTTTAAGTTATATATGTTTTCTTCATTTGATATCCAGATTTGTTTTCTTGCTTTTCACACTTACCTCATTTTAACTAACTGACATGGATTCTTTTCATCACGTGCAAACCGAAGAATGGTCGCAGGGGATGCAGCGTCAATTGTCATTAATTGTTCTATCAATTGGTGTCCTTAATTACTAGGCTAATCATAAGCCAGTTACAACAAAAGGGGGTGTTACAAAATTATAGCAAATTAAAACAAACTGTTATGGATTAATTTATGATAAGTTACTTTCAAATCAAATTGAGACCGACATGTTGTTAATGGCTAATCATAAGTGTATAGATAACATCATAAAACACGTGTGCTTGCCTTATAAAATAAACTTAACGTTTGTGGTATATTTTCATTTATAAATGATATCTTTCTATTTGTGAATGGTAACACAAAAGGTAAATTTGCCGGCACGTGTCTTCATTAATGGTTTATCATAAGTTTATAGATAATCTATATGTATATTTTCTTTTTATATGTTGTTGTTTTGTTAATTCTTTGATAAAAAGTTTTTTTTCGGAAATTCATTTATATGGCCGCCTATTTACGAAAATTGCCTATTGATAGCTAACTTACATGCCTCAAAGCTCAAAGTTTAAAAAATATATTTCATTTATTATGTACTATAATTCGTTTCAAAATATGTAAGAATTTTCATTCAATATGTACTACAATTCGTATTAAATTATAGACTGGTTACGAATTGACTTCTTTAAATTAGGATGGGTACGAATTGACCGAAATGTGGGTACGAATTAGCCAAAAAAGGGTGGGTACGAATTGGTTTGGGTACAAATTGACCGGGAAGCCACCTGAACGACATGTTCAAGTACTCAAATAGGAAGAATTTTGCCTGATAAAACTTTATATGTGTATTATAGATGTTTGTTAAAATTTCCTAGAAAAGACAATTCTAACCAGAGCCTTCAGTCAAGCATTTTGTTAAAAGATAACCATAATTTGTCAGATAACTTCATTTTATTAACATCGTGACAAATTGTTTATCCTAATGGATACCATAGACAGATCTGTTTTAATACTTTGATTTTCAGTATCAAATGTCCATCAAAACGAGGTCTATTCTTTCATTATGCATTTATATAAAGTTTACAAGTTCGCATAAGTTAAGCTTTTTCCAAAGACTATTAACTCAGCAATAAAATGGCACACAGGAAATGGGACAGACGAACTGTCAATTGCATCTTGTCTATCTTTTCTTGTCATTTAAACCTTTACTCCTTTATTCCACGAATTTGTGTTGTAACAAATCACATATAAATATCTAAAGGCTCTTTGTAGGAATGAGAGCAAATGGTTGTCATAATTGAAAAAATCTCTTCTAGTCTGATGTTCTACTCAAAGTGTAAACTTAAAGATCTAGAATCGATATATCACGAATTTTGCATAGAAAAGGGAAATCATTTGGTTATCATATCATTCATGCATAATGTAGAAGACCTAAACGTTTCTATTTCAAACAAAAACGATAACTGCCCCAGCAAATTTAGGTATATAATACACACAAAAATAATGTCCTTTTATAAAAATCATGTTGATTGCTTAGCATTACCATGAACATTCTAAGAACATTGACGGAGCAGTATGAAACAGTGATTATGTCATAAAAGTACTACATAATAGAAACATTTTACAAGTACGTTTTGGAGTTGCAACAACAGGTTAGGTTTCAAATCATTTATTACATGATCCAATACTGGAGTCATCAAATAGTGTTTTATCTGCAATGATACTGGCATAACTTACGTATCAACAAACACACTGTAGGAGAAAATTAGGATGAAAACATGTACTTTAAACCAGTAAAAAAGCTAAGCATTTATCCTAAGTTAAAATTACAACAACCTCTGACATTTTTAAGGTAATTGGTATCCAGCTTTTTGTAACTTGTGCATGTAATGGAACAACATTATCCCTTAATATATACCACAACGGATCATAGACAGACCATGTAGTAAGACAGTGTTTGGGATAGAGAAAGTTTGGAGGGTTGAGTGTCCTTCGGTAGAGTGTCAGCTTTAGAAACAAGAGTTGTGGCTCCAATGCCCAAGCTTCCCATCAAACCATGGTCTGTATAAATACTAGATATCCAGGAACCAGAATCATGATTGATTCAAAATCAATGAAAGTAAATAAGTCTTAACTAAACTAAGTTCCCCACTAGAAACACTTGAGGTTATGTAGAAAGTCTTAGATTGTTGAATTGACAGATGACACTAACATTTTTACACGAAATGTCACATGAAAACCAGTTAGCTCATAACAAACATTGACAAAAATACAAAATTCCTTAATTTTGTTAAATATAAAGAATGATTTTATGAGAAGCAGATTCTTGTTTTCAAATAGTATCTCTCATAAGGGCATTTAATCCCCCCCCCCCAAGGGGGACAAGTCATGTCAAAATCTAAAGAAAAAAGCATATCAGAGATTTTCTAAACATAACTTGAGAACAACATTGGTTTATCCTATTCTGTGGTTACTTATAAGACAATCTTTACATGAGAAATGAAGGAAATAATGCACATTATCTGGAGCTCCCATAAATCAATTGAAGGTTGCAGAACAAGAGAAAATGGGTCTCTTAAATGACCCTCCCAAAACAGCCTCTAGGCTACTTGAAGTTTTCTATTTCAGCTTTCTATAACAACACCTTTATTGGGCCCTTTTTAATGTTCCTTGAAACTCCAAGTGCCTGTAAATTTGGGGCATCTAATTATGACACCCAAGCGTAAAGAGTTAAACACTCTCCATTCAAAACCTCAACCTTTGAAAGTTTACAATGGCTTTGCGTCTATAATCAATCCTTTTAGCCCTTATGTGTGGCTTCATTGAGAATGAATGGTGTTTTAAGGCGCATCGACAGCTAAGGTCATTTAGCGCGGGCTTCATTGAGACAACTCTAACTCTGTCACCATGCCATGTTTACATCATGTAATACAATATGTTTCTAATCCTTAAAAATCAGCATATCATCATACAAAGTGTTCCATACAACATTGCACCATATAAGTGAATATCAATATCCATCTATGAATCAAATGGCCATGATAATGTATGCCTGTAGAGTCTTTTCGCACGGAGCATGACAGTCAGAGATCTTCTAGTCATATCAAACTTGCCAAATAATCTTATTGAGTACTACTTTATTTACAATAAGCCATATCTACCATTCTTGTGAGCAAGAGATTGGTCAATGGGGGATGGTCGATTCACAGCTTTTTATATATCTTAAAAAAACCTTTTAAAATCTCTTTTTTTTATAAAATTTTAACTATTTAAATAAGTTTCTATAAAGCCAAGGGTTATGTTTTGTGAGGGTAATTAAACAACAATGGATTTTACGGAAAATTGAACACTTTCAGCGAGTCTTGCATTCCTCTAACGTAAAATTTCGCTACCTGGGAAGCAGTTCAACCATTTTTCATTGTCATCCAAACGTTTTATCCTTTCCCTTAAGACAGTATAACTTTTGACAAAGTACTAGCATCAAGCTCTGGTGGGATAACACAGCCCAAATGTGATTTCCTAAGACACTTATCTTCTTGTTTTTTACTTGGACAAAATTCACAGAAATAAAGTCAATGAAATGAAGCAGGTGTGACAAAGGTTTGGTAAAAAGAGTTTGATGCACATCGCCACTTCTGTCTGATTTTTGAACTTTTAAGAGAACTCAGAAAGTTTACTGATTGACCAATGAAAACTGGTGCATGAGAGCTAGAACAAACATCCTATAGGAGTTAAGAGTAATTGCAAAAAGAACTGTCAGAACATTTAATAAATGTAGCGATAAATTGAACATGTAAAAAACCCACCATGCATCCTATCCTAACTGAGCCATCATCCGTTTACAATGATGGATTCAATAAGATTAGCTTAACCTGTCTTTCACCTCTGATCATCATTGTACACATGAGAAATCAGCCATCGAAATAATATTCCCTAGAATATGAGATGGAATATCAGAATGCATACTTAATTGCACCAACTGCCGTCATTTAAATTATAAACTGTTGAGAGCAGGATACAACACAGCGAGTCAGATTGGATCGGCGCTTCGGCCCAGGGCAGATAAAATCTCAATTTGACCGACAAATAAAAAGTCAGTAGGCCCACAGGGCCGATAAAAAATATATTCGTCAGACAAAATGACCGACACTTAAAAGTATGGATAGGTCAATCACGGAGGGGAAACTAAAAATCGGCAAATAATTGAAACAGTCTTCGCTTTACGAGTTGTTTTGGTTCATTGTTGTTGTAGAAATCGTTACATTCGGTGATATTCGGATATCTCTCTGAAATATGTTTTCGTGGTCGGCTCTAGATTGGAGTCTCATTTCAAGTCAGAATGGTAAAAATTGGAGTCTCTTTCCTTATTTGCGCCAACATTAGCGACATAGTATTTTTTCGATTTGGATGTGTTAAGGGCAAAATTAAAGACTTAGCATGGTTAAAAATGCAACAGAAAACAATAAAAAAGATAAGTTATTGAAATATAAACAAATTTTAACAGTAGTTCTTATAATGTCAAATTTGTCTCCAATGTACGTTAATGCCCTTTACCCGCATAGTCTAGTTGTCTAAAATCTGTCTCCATGGTTCAAAATCGTCAAATACCTGCCAGATGTATCATTCTACTTGTATATATAATCAGTCTCCATGGTATTTTGATGACCACTATCCCTTGTAGCCGGTTTACGATCGTATTGAAATCGATCTCCAAATAATCCCCAAATCGGTCTCCAATCCTAGTTTGTCGTGTTTTCGTAGTGTGTGCGAATCAGAATCAATGGGAGCTCTTTGAAACATGCGCAATAATAAAATCAGCAGACAATTGAAATTATAATGCAAATTGTTTTTGTTTTTGCCGTGATGGGACACAAAAATGACGGAACAAAAAGCCAAGCAGCGGTCATTATTCAATATGGGTTTTGGTATCCGTCAACTAGCGCCGGCGGTATCAACAACAACTGAAGCTGCCAGCGTGATTCTCTCTTTAAACTGTGGCATTTGATAAACAAGTATCATGGTCAAGAGTTACCAAACATGATCAAACTAGCATGCCTTGCAATTACCTGTCCCATAAACACTGCAGGCTGTGAACGTAGGTTCTCAGTGCAGAATCAAACTCTGACTGCACTGATAAATCGCCTTAACCCAGAAACACAGGACCAGATCATGAAAATCAGGATCAATGGAAATGGAAGAAATGCGTTTCCATTTGAAGCTGCCCTAGAGGCTTGGAAGGCTGTTTCAAGGAAATTGTTTTAAATGAAAATTGTATTGTTGAAATTGATAGTTGCCGAATTCTTAAATACTATTTAAAATGATCCATGTTGTTTTTAATCAAAGTTCTATTAAAGAGTTAATGAATGTAAGCCTCATAGTTTCATTTAATGTCCCAAATTTAATTTATGAAGATAAAATGTAGTGTCCGACGTTTTTCTGGCAATTCAGGACAAATGACCTGAAGAAAAATAAGCATTCAGGACATGTGTCCTAAGGAAAACAAGTCCAATCTGAGCCACTGCAACATATATCAATTTATTCATTAATATCTGGCCTTTTATGTCATGTCATTATTGTTTCAGTTATGTTCCAGACTCTTAATGATGAAGGAAGACCGTATACTCAAATAAGAGCTGGTCAAGCTGGGTAGGACTAGCAGTATTCTGTAGGTCATTCACGAGACTGCCTCTTATTAAAAATCTGTCACCGGGATTTGAACCCACTAGGATAGGGGCCATGTGATATCAAGTTATGGACTCTTACCACTAGGCCACAAAGCCCCCACCCCCTGAACATATATAAAGGAAGATGACATGTTTTTCACCAAGCCAAGATATTTCAAACATTTTGAACAGATGGCTTCTAAAAAGGAGTTAACGCCTGACATGTAAGGGTATGAGTTCATTCATATCAATGTCCATAAAAACTGGTGTAGCAAATAACCCCATGACAAAGATGTTTTTGTTCCTGGCTTGATGATTGTGCCATGACAAACTCTTATCAGTATTGCATTGTTTCAATAGATCTGATCAGAAGATACCCTGAATTAATGGGCACATTGTTTTGGGTTGCTGATATATCCTCAATCTAGACAGGCCATGTAAAAACAAGGGGAGGGCCCACCCTAAATAATCATCTGGAGGGCTTGTTTCTGGTATTTTGAGGAAAAAAATGATATCCTTGAACATAATCTTCTGTATGGGTACAAACAACAGCGATATTGTACACAACACATCAGCTAGCTGGTTCAAGAAACCTTACCAAGATGAGTCATTTGTTCTAATTCTTAACTAACCTACAGCAGTTTACAGTCACCATTCAAATCTAATGATTGATTATGATTGGTTAATATTCAAATCATTGAGTTCAAATGAGAAGTTGTTCAACCTGATCAAATTCTCCTTTTGCAACTTCATATAATTTCCTGTGTGTTCAATCCAGGCAGTCTGGTCATTAAACCTACCAACGCCCAATTTTGAGCTGTCCCAAATTGAAAGAGATTGCAGAAGACATTTCAAAATGTGATGAAATTAGAAAATAATCTTCTGATAGGGCAGAAAACATTGTAGGAAAAGGAGAATTGCTAATTAAAAGCAATTTCTCCTTTTCCCACAATGTTTTCCAGAGTCGCCTGCAATAAAGTGGCTAAATGTGGTTATTGTTTGGTAATTGGTTAATTTAATGCAGAGTTAGAGCATCCTATAAGCTATTGTGGGATCAGTTTTTACAGATTAGATTCAGATGTGCAGGCTTGTCTTAATATCTGCTTCTCCAAACACATATTGCACCCTGTTTACATGCCGTGATTCCAACTGTACTTAAGCTGTACACCAAATTAACACACACCTGGTCTGTGTACCTGCCCTGTTCAGTGTTCTTTCAGGGCAAAGCGAGCTGCCGTTGTGGAACTTAAACATTAATGATATACCTTTTGAGTATAATATTAAAAAAAAAATATTTGAAGAATTTGATGACACCTTGAGGTTGCCAGGTGAAAGTTAAAGAGAAGACAAGAGGGAAAGTTTTGGTACAATGAAACAGCTTATTCTTATCCATCCATTCGTAAGGCTGAGTGGTCCAGCTTCCTGATTAAAAGCAAGTTGCTTTCTTGAATAATTACGAAATATTCGTCATCTGTATATTTACCAAAAAGAGGCATTGATGGAAACGCCCAAACAAAGAACAGAAATCACAAATTCAATAATTCATCATGTACCAATATTACTTAACCCTTTCCCAAACGCAAAATTTTCAACTGACCCAAATTGAAAGAGATTGCAGAAGACATTTAAAAATGAAATGTAATTGAAAAACAATCCTCTCATAGGGTAGAAAACATTGTTGGAAAAGGAAAAATTGCTTGTTAAGAGCAATTTTTCCTTTTTTCATAATGTTTTCCAGAGTCATCTGGAACAAAGTGGTCAAATGTCATTATTGTTTGGTAATGGGTTAAAGAAGAGAAAAATCTAAGAGAAAAAGCACCCACTTCATTTTTACTTCATTATATGATTATCAAGAAGTCATTAACATTATTTTATCATTTGTTTTGTTTGAGCTTTAAATTTGGCCTCATCAACATAACTTTGTGAGGTATGGTTGTGTTTTATGATGCCTCAGGCATAAGAACCATTGTTTTAAATGTGGGTTTAGGATAAATTGATTTAGAATGTAATACCTTCCCGAAATCTTTACAGTCCACTGGGTTTATAAAATCATTACCTACCTGTCTTTTGTCTTATTTTGGACAAAGTTTGACTAAAGATGAATCGACAAAATTGATAAAAATCTTTATGTAATACTTAATAACTAAACTGCTCATTTTATTTACCATATTTATCATACTCTTCCCTCTGTTGTATTAAAGTATGATAGCTAGGTTATATTTTTTATCTGCCTGTTTAACAATCTCTCCGGATATTTCCATTATAAGGCCAGGTGGTCCTTAAAACAACCCATAATGCCAGAGATATCTCATAAAACAGCCTTTTTATTCTACTATAAGTATTCATTTATAAAGCAAAGCTTTCGTCATTTAGTCTACCTTATAGTTAACAAATATCAAGAACGTTATCCTGACCAGACAACATTTGTAGAAATTCGACAAAAGTATATATATCTTGGAGATTCACTAGTTTATTAAGCTTTTTCCTCTTTTCCAAAAGTGTCTCTAAACAGTTCATGTACAAGAATATATCCAAACAAAGGGGTTAAGAGAAGAAAATGTTTGTGAAAAGCATTTCCTCCTATTCTGTATAAGCAAAATGCGAGCTTGAATCAAACATGAAAGATCATTTATCTTTATCTTCTGGTGTCTTTTTTATTTGACATAATGAACCTAACTGAGATAATTCCTTCCAATAAAGGGCTACTCAGCTGGGTAAAGAGTCTGGCTGTAAAGTGTACATAGTTTGTTCATTGTGACACTTTTTTATCAACTTCTACAATCATATTATACCAGCCATAATAAATTCAATGCTTAATTACATGTAGATAAAGTATGCTGCTTGCCTGTTACTCCAGGGACACATATGTATGTAAAACACATACAACAAGACTGGAAAATAGCAAGTATTATCTTCTTTTGTCACATTAATGCTTCAACAAACTGTTATAATATTGTACATCAAACTTATCCCTAAAGTGATGAATTTGATTATAATTCCATATCTCGGCAAAAGTGTAAAATGTAATGCCTACCCTTATGTAAGTATGGCGACACTGGGTTGGGTTGGAATCAAGATAAAATCTACATTATAGCTCAAGGAATCAATTAAATACACCACATCTACAATTTCAAATTTGTCTCTAATATCATATCTTACAAAAAGAATGTTAGGTTCCGTTTATACAGTCCTATCTTATATCATTTATGGGTTTAATAACTGTGTCAACAATATTTCAGTTAAATTATCACTTTTCTGAATTTCATCAATACTAGAATAAGGCTCTGAAGTGTATTACCAAAGGATAATAAACTTGAATTGAGTATGGGGAGAAAAGGTAGAAATAATGAAGAATGTTTCTCATTTTCCAAAAGAAATTTTGTAATTTACAAGATACACCTCATACAATTATCTAATGAAAATTCTTTCAATTCCGGCCAATACAAGTCTATTATTTGGTAGTTGCCAAAATAAAACATGATTGTTGATCTGTTTTTGTCTGTACATTGAAACAGGCCAAAAAACTGACATTAATGGTACAACTTAACTTATATGACAAATTAGGAATCCCACAAACCTATAAAACACCCATCAGATTATGTGGGCTGCATAAACTGATCAGGAAAGACACAATAGACAAAAACACCTGTTCTCGTTTAGTACAACTTTAACAGTACCAAGTTGGCTATCTCTTCAGGTACAAAATGCACCAAGTTGGCTATCTCTTCAGATACAAAATGCACCATGCTGTCTATCTCTTCAGGTACAAAATGCACCATGCTGTCTATCTCTTCAGGTACAAAATGCACCATGTTGACTATCTCTTCAGGTACAAAATGCACCATGTTGACAGTCCATAGAACAATACATGTCAGGGTGTGGCCATAGTACTTTGTGAAAGAGCCAATCAGATATGGTTCACACAATGTTACATGTACATGCATTATGATATACTCTGGCAACTATCAGACAACTGAAGTTTTTTGGTGCCACCACCAAGCAATTGTGTAAATAGTAGATAAATGATATTCAGGGACAGTTTGATGATGATTTGATGATCAGTACATCTAACTGCACAAGTTCAAACAAATACAGTTGTATGTTTATTTTGGGGAGAAACAACTATTAAGTTACACAAAGATACAAATCATAATAACCATATTACTCCTTCATAAAAAAGGTACCAGCTTTAAAAAAAAAAAGGTTAACTTGTTTAAAGGTCATATGTACAGGTTGGGTTTATTTCATAAAATTAAAATATGAAGTAAAAGAATCACATTGAAATTATTTGCAACATTTTAGCATAACGCATTACGTCATAAATCACCGTCATAGCGCACCGATTAATAAAAGTTCGTATGACTTACTTCCCTTTGTTGTGACGTCACTCGTGATCCACTGAATGCGCCATGTAAAGGGCGTGAAGAGCGATCGCTGGTTAGAATTGGTGTTTTTCTTCAAATAAACGATCCTAAAGTCATTGTTTGGATTGACAGCGCATTTTCTTTATTGAATATGATTCATTTTATAAGAATATCAATTTGAAAAAAGATGAATTAATAATTTAACCCGTGAATTTGCATGGATTTGTTATTGCGTAAACCTGTTCATATGAAAGGAATTGCTTGAAATTTGGACGATTTTCCTTGAATTAAATGATTCTTAAGTCATTGTTTGGCTTGACAGTGAATTTTGTATACTGGATAGTTTTCATATTATAAGAAGATCCATTTGAAAAAATAAATTAGTGACTTAACGCGTGAATTTACAAGGATATGTCAATGCGTTCATATGAAAGGAACGGCTTGAAATTGGGACGATTTTCCTCGAAATAGCAATCCTTAAGTCAATGTTTGGATTGACAGTGCATTTTCTTTATTGAATATGTTTCATATTATAAGAATATTCTTTTGAAAAAAAAAGTAAGTGACGTAACGCGTAAATTTGAAAGGATTTGTAAATGTTTTCATATGTAAGAATCGGCTTGAAATTTTGACGATATTTGTTGAAACAGCTATTTTTATTAATATTTGTTGAAAAAAACCAAGAGTACTTTTTCGTCGATGATCGTGTATTAGAATTAAGGTTTTAATTGAGTAGTAAACAAAGACACAGGTCTGAATAAACGAATTGTCTTAACACCGTACATCGTATAACTATTAACTGTCAAATTCACCCTGCATTGTCTTATCAATACATGAAATGAAACGGGAGAAGATCATAAATTGCGAACAAACAAACCGTATTATAACCCAACTTACTTGTGATACGAAGGTTATCCTTTACCTCACATTTTCACCACACATCCAAATTTCAAAACTAAACACTGGCACATTTAAGAGTATTTGTTAAAATCATCCGGCAACTTTCCAGTAACTCCACCCCCAGTAAGAGGTCTATGATTTCGAAATTGATTCCGATGTCGTCTTTCTAGATCAACTGTTAAGAACTTAAGAATTGTTCTTCATATTCACTTTATATTAATGTTCGTTTTCTCTCGTGTAAGTAGCCTTGACATATTGAGCATTTAATTTTCGGACAGGTTTAATAGTTAACAGCTAAAACAAAAAAATCGTCATAGTTTATTTTACTAACAACCTTAAATAAACATATTTGAATTTATTTTTTATGATTTTGGAATTTAAATATCAATTTGACAAAACTTGAAATTGATGTTAAAACGTTGAAACATGTTGAAACATAGAGTTAATACCGTTTTGGTGAATACTGATTATCATATACTTATTTAAGTGTCAAACTATTCTAATAAAAAAGACAACATGTTCACTTCTTTGAATATCATAACGACAAAGTATCACACGTAAGTCACATTGAGAGATAAATATGTCCTGACACCTTATCAATCCAAACATCCTGTGAGAGTTTGGTCTTAATTGGTTATATCTTAACAATGGATTTTTAAGATAAATTTAATTGCCACGCATTGAAAGTGTGAGATTTGCCGCTTGTTATTTCATGTCTGGAATAGCAGAACGTGTCAGACCTGTTAATTAACAACAGAGATATTTAAGAGATTAACGCCAGAGGCTATCTTTCGCCTAAACAATAAAGGACTTGAGACTTGAAACATACAGTGCAAATGTGGCAGATGGGTGTTAATTTGCATCACGACCCTTAATCCTTGTAATGTCCGATGTCTGTTGATTGACCCTTTGTATGTGAGATAAAATGACAATAATCAATTAAATTGTAAACAAAGAGATTATGTTCAAATGTGTAAATTATATATTAAGTGATCTTATTACTAAATGATCAATATAAATTTGTATTAATCATGTTTGAACACCTGCATTTCAGTGTGACATACGTCATTTAAACCAATATTACCAATGGCAAAAAAATAAGATGTGTGATTTAAATAATTCCGAAAAGCAGACGCTTAAGTTAAGATCGAACCCATTATCATTTGCGTTGATGAGTTCAGAGACCGTTTGCGGATATCAAATATTCATTACTTTGAATTTTCATTCAAAGACAACGGCAGATAAAAGAAACTTGCTTGTTTTAATCGGTTTGTTATCATAGCAATCAACGTACATTTTCATTTTGTCTCATTTATGTACAATGGCAACGTTTCTACGATTATGTTAAAACATAAAACAAGTTTTGCAAATAAGAACAAGATGCATGATTGTATGCTTTATCGCTTGATTGGTGTTTGAAAGTGAGATTAGCTTTGTCTGGTTTAAATTGACAGTCTTGAAACCAATACATCAAGGTAAAGTGAATATTGTTGGTGTGTTTCAAATAAGGAAAATATAACGGTTACTCAATAAGTAGAATGAATTTGAAGCGTCTTTATCTGTATAAATTACTTTGAATTGAGTCCGATCATTTAAAGATCATTAAAATCATTTTTTTTTTGGAAACGCCAAACAATGCGTAAACTTGCCGTCTTCGAAGTGAAAGTAACACAGCCTACTGTTCTTGTTTGGGGAATATATCATTTGCTTATTTGTAAAGTAAACACGGTCCAGTTAACTTATCGAAACTTTTTGCAGCTTTTATGTTCGTCGGAAAACGGGAGAAACTCGCATCCCTGCGACCAAAAGCAGAATAACACCAGAAGACCTGTCAAAATACCATATTCAATATCCAATTTATGTTTCCCAAACACAATTCAACACTTAAAATGTCCGAAATTTGTGCAAAAACACCGTCGTTACTGAGAACTAGATTCTTCTTACTGTTAGTTCATATGACTTTGAAGCACAAATGACGTCACAACAAGGGAGATAAGTCATTCACAAAAATCGATAAAGGTGAATAAAAGTAGTCAAAAACAACATTTTTCGCTTCTATATGAGAAAAAAATCATTACCTCCGTCATAACGAAACCATAACCTAATTCAAAAACGATAATTAAAGAAAATTTTGTTTATCGGGAAATTTGACCTTTAATCTTGAAACAAATGGATACCATAGTACACAGCTATAAAATATTTTTTGTATAAAAATCTAATTAGCTTAAAGGTTATATAAGTAAATGTATTTCTTGTAGAGAAAAAGGCGCTGCTTGTCACTTAAGTGTTTTCTCTAAATAAACCTGTTTTCATGCATTGTACCCTGCATAACATGGAATTGTGATCAAAATGGGACAATAACTTGACGTTTATCCAAAAGATCAGAACAGAAAAAAAATAAAAAATAAAAAAATTCATTAAAAACTATCAAGAGGGAAAACATCTAAATCCTCCTAATGTACACATATTTCGGGCCATGGCTAATTTGCATACAGGTGGATCGTGGCACATGGCATACACGCTACAGCAAACAAACGCTCTCCCCCTCCACTCTAAATACCTGAACAGGGCATGACTAATCCCCAGGCTGTGAAACTATTATAATTACCCAAAACAGAACCATTAAAAACTCAAAGGTTTATAGCCCAATATTTAGAACCTGAACATACATAACAACACAATGAAACTTAACCATTTTTCTTTTTTAATAATTCAATACTTATAAAATTTCATTTTCTCAGTACCTAGTAATTGTAAATTACAAATGTATGTAAGATGTTTTTTAATCATGAATATATCATTCTTTCTTTTAAATGTATATATACTCCTTACTTTGTTTAAACATATTCTCCATTCTTGACTTTCAATATATATTCTCCTCACTCTGCAATGAATGTTTGCCCCTTACTTTGCTATGATTATATTAACTATCCCTTGCTATTAATATTCTGCTTACTTTTCTATGATAATATTTTCCTCACTTTATTATGAAAATATTCTCCTTACTTGGCATTCCTTTAAAACACATTCTCTTTACTTTGCTATGGATGTATTCCTATAGATTGTTATGAATGTATTTGCCCAACTTTGCTATAAATATGTTCACCTTACTTTTCTATGTATATTTTCTCCTTACTTTGCTATTAATATATTCTCCTCATTTTTTAACGAATATATTCTCATTACTTTGCTATGAACATATATTCTTCTCACTTACTTGTGAATATATTTTCCTTTCTTTGCTATGAATATCATCTCCTTACTTTCCTATGAATATATTCTTCTTACTTGACTATGAATATTCTCTCTTTCCTTTGCTATGAATATATTCTCCTTACTTTCCTATGAATATATTCTCCTAACTTGACTATGAATATATTCTCCTAACTTGACTATGAATATTCTCTCTTTCCTTTGCTATGAATATATTCTCCTTACTTTCCTAAGAATATATTCTCCTAACTTGACTATGAATAGTCTCTCTCATTTCTTTACTATGAATATACTCTCCTAGCTTTGTAAAGAATATTCTCTCCTTAATTTACTATAAATATGCTCGCCTTACTTTGCTATGAATACTCTGCTTACTTTGCTTTGAATGTATTCTCCTTACTTTGCTAGAATATACCCTCCTTTCTTTGCTATGAATACACTCTTCTTACTTTGCCATGAATATATTATCCTTACTTTACTATGAATATACGCAACGGATGTTCTCTCCTTACTTCACTATGAATGTATGGCTATTTGAGGAAACTTAAATCTAAGTTAAATTTCTTGATAATAAATGAGTTGTCAAAATCATAGAAAGCTAGGATGTCAAAAGCCATTTGGTGTATTTGTATCAACAAGTAATTCATTATTCTACAATAGGCCCATCTTATTTTGAAAACAAGTTGAAAGTGCAAAATGTATTTTAACTTTTTAGAACAAAAAATTTAGAATGTTTCCTAAATTGAACAGACCCTGCATCTGTAGACAGCCAGCCCCCTATTTTATCTCTTACAAAAACAATGACCGCAGATAGACAGAGTCTATTTAAACAGGGTCGTACTTTTGATAACAAGTTTTGGTTCAATCAGCTCAGATTAGTTACCCTTATTCACATCTCTAGATCCCATACGCATAACTTTGAAAGGTGAAATTTTGTGAAACACTTCAAAACAATAAACTAAGCAACTATTCCGTTCAAATTTTCTAAATTGAAGGACCATAGGATTTATCATAGAGAGTTAAGTGGTCTGTTGGACAAGTAATCCCAATTTGTTTACTCCAAAAGCAGCAACTTTACCCTGCATCTGGGACAGAGTTAACCCATTAACAAACAATAACGACATTTGACCAGATTGTTGCAGATGACTCTGAAAAACATGTTGGGAAAAGGAGAACTCTTAATGTGCAATTTCTCGTTTTTCCACAATGTTTTCCTGCCTTATCAGAAGATTATTTTTCAATTTAATCACATTTTGAAATATTGTCTGCAAACTCTTTCAATTTAGGACAGTCGAACATATGGCGTTTAGTAAAGGGTTAACAGATAAATCTGCCCTGTAACACACTTTAGGCAAACTTGAGTAGATTTACTCTTTACAACCATGTTGTTGTAGTGTGTCTGTCACCCGAATACCTGTACAACTTTAGTACAAACAATCACAAACTTTAATCAGGACAGTATTCAATTTTGAGGTTAACTGTAAGCTTGCTTTAAATGAGTCTGAGGTTATTCATATTTTAAAAGGTTCAAAACATATCACTAAAATCCAAAGATCACATTTCTACAAGATCTGTTTTTTCTCCAAAGAAAAAGTAGTTCTGGCAAGGTCTCTAGTCTAATATGCCGATGTAAATTGGAAATAAAACTTGACTAGCCCATTATAATATCTATGCATTAACCCTTTACCAAACAAAAACGACATTTTACCAGTTTGTTGCAGAAGACTCTGGAAAAGATTGTGAGAAAAGGAGAAATTGCTTGTGACGAGCAATTTCTCCTTTTCCCACAATGTTTTCTACCCTATCAGAAGATTATTTTTCAATTTCATTACATTTTGAAAAAATTTGGGACAGTCACAAATTTGGCGTTCGGTAAAGGGTTAAAACAGCCTGTGGAGGCACTGTTACCCGACATTAACAATTTGGATACTTTTGATCCCTGAGCTGTAATTCTTACAAATTTTGTAATGATTCCTTATTGATCAAATTAATTAAGTTTAACCATTGCATAGTGACAGCATTAGCAGACGACTTTTGTCAACTATTACAAAATATTTTTTAAAAAATCATCTGATGTCTTGTGGCCATATTCATTAAGTTTAGTCAAGAATGGTTTCACATATTGATAGCTTGGATGAAAACAATATCAAATACGGCATCTCTCACTACACTCAGTCACTCCAATGAAAGGAGATAAATAAGAATGTTACAATGTTACTTGGTACATGGAGAAACCTCTCACTGCACTCAGACACACAATGAATGGGCACTGCACTCAGTAACAAAGTGAAAGGAAATCACTCATTGCACTCAGTAACAAAGTGAAATGAAATCACTAATTGCACTCAGTAACAAAGTGAAAGGAAATCACTAATTGCACTCAGTAACAAAGGGAAAGGAAACCACTTAATGCACTCAGTAACAAATTGGAAGGAAATCACTAATTGCATTCAGTAACAAAGTGAAAGGAAACCACTCATTGCACTCAGTAACAAAGTGAAAGGAAATCACTTAATGCACTCAGTAAGAAGGTGAAAGGAGTGAGATATCTCACTGCACTCAGTCACAAAGTGAAAGGAGTGAGATATTTGACTGCACTCAGTCACAAAGTGAAAGGAAATCATTTATTGTACTCAGTCACAAAGTGAAAGGAATCGCTTATTGCACTCAGCACTCAGTTACAAGCGTATGCAGTATGATAACTTATTGCACTCAGTAAAAAAGTGAAAGGAAATCAATTATTGCACTCAGTAACAAAGTGAAAGAAAATTTATTGAAAGAAGGGAGAAAAACTTGAACAAAGAAATGTCTGTAAAGGATCTCTCTCAAGACATTTATGTAACAGGTGATAGCAAAAAGATTAATCTTGATTTATAATTATTTAATATTCTGGTACCATAACTCACTTAGCACTGCTTTATAACAGATTAATATGGGAACTTTTGGAGGTAAAAAGCTATTAACAATAAAGACATGAGTATGAATTGAAAAAAATGCAGACCCATCGGCATGACCTATTCCCTCATATTAGGTTGCAGGATTCGCTCAAACAAACATTTACAGCCGACTTATAACATGCAACATGAAAAAAAAATCCACATTTTGATAAAGATATTGTGATGAAGAGATTGTGACAATATCTGACACTGCTAGTCATGCTAGTTTCTGTTTTTATCATGACAAAATGTTCATACCATCCCCTACAGGTGTGACAGTATGAAGGTATATGAAATAATGGGCCAGACTTCAATCAGTTTGCAAATGACAGATAATCAGATTTATGATTTAATAATATTTTGTACTTCT
This sequence comes from Cerastoderma edule, assembly GCA_947846245.1. NCBI lineage: Eukaryota > Metazoa > Mollusca > Bivalvia > Cardiida > Cardiidae > Cerastoderma > Cerastoderma edule. Next base: position 19,450,382 of record OX401418.1, on the reverse strand, counting down.
GCAGCTCTACTGCATAGCAGATTATTGTGGGAACTCTCAAAAGTCAACAGTATGACTAAACCCTTAGAATGCTGGGTAATTTTCTCAAGATAGATTATTGTGCTGTCTGCTTTCCGGAACGCTAAATATCTGCTTAATTTTGATGAGAAAAGATACTCAGCCTAGCAAACAGGTTAGATCACAGGCCAGCTACCAATTTACTTGGGGGCGGGCCTGGATCTTACCTGTTTGCATATAAGCATGAAGTCAGTTCCAGCACTATAAGAGTTTAGATGACTAAAGAGAAGATGGATGAGGAAAAAAAATCTGCACCAACAGGTATTGAAAAATATTTTTAGAGCCACTCGCCCTACAGGGCAAGTGGTTCATGGAATTCACTCGCCCTGCAACCATAGCCACTTGCCCTGCATTTTCAGGAGAAAAAAAAACGGATGACTCTGCTGACCTTGCCTGTTTTATTGAATGTGAATAAAATTGTGGAAATAAAATTAAAACATTGTTAAGTCAACTTTATCATTTATTGAAATTTCTTCACATCTTTTGATGAACTTGTCTTACTACCATTTTCTTCTTCCTTTTTTTCATGGTCCCTACCTCCTTGGAGAAATTTTAGTATCGATCCTTCCATTTTTGAAGACGAAAATATAAGGGCTGCTTGTTTGGTAACCAAGGTTTACTTACCATGAATTAGAGCGATCATAAATTTCACCATTTCGCCAAGCAAACAATGAAAGAGGTGTTTTTTAAGAGTAGACACGAAATATATAGAGTTTAATTTCCAAATAATTGTGTGCGTATGTTTCACTATTAAAACAACCGACTTCGCTATAAAATGCGGTATTGATCAACTGTTTTGAAGTGTATTATATTCTCCGTGTTACACAAATCAAATGCATCCAAGTAAACACAGTGCCCGTGACGTCATCAGTTGTTTACATTAGCGATGCGGTTTTATATATATTGACAGATTTCTTATGATCGTCTGTCAAATTTTAAGCGCTTTCTGCTTGCGTATCATAAGTTCACTTCTCAGTATCAGCTCTTGATTTCTATCCCCGAACTGTAAAAAAAAGCACTCGCCCTGCAGGGCTTGCGTTGTCCAATTTCCGCTCGTCCGACCTCGAAGTTCACTCGCAAATGCGAGCGGGCGAGTGGAATTTTCAATCTCTGACCAATTATGCAGTCATAAACTACAAACATCCTGACCACTTAAAGATCATTTGTTAGTTTTGTATGGTGTTTAACGAAGTGTCAACATATTTTCATTTATGTAACAGCTTTCCTTGATCCAGCAGTACTAGGCTATGAATCTGAAATGACTTGCCAAACATCACACACACGAAACTAGAGGTGTTGGTGGGGTTCAAACCCAGGACTCCCAAGTTCTTAGACTGCCGGGGGGGGGGGGAATTATTCGGTTTAAATATTTATTTGCTGGACATGTGTCTACAGTTGGTTATTTAAAGTATAGGGTTTAAGCAAGTAAGCCAACCTTGAAGAGGACAGCTGCATTTCGGGCCTCATATAAGATGAGGTGACATTCACTATTGTTCACTATCTATCAAATGGATCATTTTGTGTCAGGTTCATTTCAACGGGATTTTTGTTCTTTATGTAAAAACCTTTTAAACTACAGAAACCCTTCACCATTTTTGTTCATAAAGTAGGAAGAGATTTAGTCACTTACAAGAAATATTGTGTAGAAATTGTCAATCTTAGTTAGGCACCAATATAGCATGTTGATAAAAACAAACTAATGTAGCTTACCTTTTAAAAGTTTTCAATGGTAAGCCATAAGTGATCCGTAAATTTTCCATTTACATGACATTCTTGACACAGTACCTAACCTTTTTCATATATCAATCTCAGTGGCTTTGTCTAATTGCACATCAACTCCCTATGCACCCAAAATAAATTGTTGTGATATCATATGGCAAAATTTCCCACATCATATTTTTTGGCTTTACAAATTGAGCCAGATTTCCCTGTTGGACATTCAGTTAAATAAACCAGTAGAACAACCCTAACAACACTTAACCAGCCCTTACCTTCAATTGAAGCCATGTTTATATTTGTTCTCTATGTAATGAAAGCTAATATTCCAGGGTTGGCAAAATCAATTGTCCCTATTGCACAGCCTGTCCAAAAACCATAATGGTCACATAAATGTTTACTGAAATTTACTATTCAACCATTATATGGACAAGTGTAAAAAAAGATTTGGTATTTACTTACAAGTGAATCAAAACAAGATTTTGCCATCCCTGCTTTTAACAACCCAAGCTGGCTTTACAGGAATGTGCCTATGCTAGACTGACTGAGGACAACATTTATAATAGTGAACTTTAAGGGTCAAATGTCATGTGTCAAACCAGGACAGATGGTCAGTACAGCTGCGTCCAGAGGCTTGACCATTCTTTCACAATGAATAACCTTACAACCCGAGCAAACTTCGGACAATAGAGTCGGTCAGAAACAAACCTGTTGTATCATACAAGCGGGCTGATCATGTGATCAATGTTTACAATATAAAACAGATTGCAAATGGGGGCACCCATGAATAAGCAGGTATTTATGCATTTTTTCAGCAGATTACTTTCGTTTTCCACTATTTTATATACGCCTTGTTCCGAGGATCAATTTTCCTCAACCCCCTGAGAATGTTGTTTCCATTTTGGCTGCAGAGAATTTCGAGTTGAGGATATGCGAATGACCTTAAAACATCATCCATCGACTGAGATTTCTCTACTGAGTGGTAACACTGTTATAAACCATCGGTTATCATATACTACCAGAACCTGAAAGTTGCTGGTCTGAACATTGCGTAAACAAAATAATGGAAAACAAAAGTAATCTGCTGAAAAAAGCAAAATATATACCTGATGGCGCGGCCATCTTGTTGGACATTTTTCGTAAACATTGGTCACGTGAAAACCCGTCTGATCATTAAGGCATAGAAAACCAAATTAAAACTGAAATCATACAAATTGTTTTAAAGTTACAATATACAACTGTATATTTTGACTAACTGAAAAAGATGAGACATTTTTGGAAAAGTTCCTGGTTGATTTTCTGTAGTACTGTATCATCTTGATAAGATGTTTTTAGTACCATACTTTACCTACAGCAACAGACTATGTATTAAATTACAAAATGTTGATACCTTAATGGATGGTTTGGGCTCAGACTGTAGGATGAGATGGCTGAGACATTTCTAAACCCCATTACTCCTTACATATATATATACAAATGTATGGAAGGATATGTCAGAATGTTGTGACAAAACAAGAAATTGCTAACAAGGAGCGATGTCTCCTTTTGTCACAATGGTTTCAACTACATGAAACCAATAAAACATTTTGAATATATTTCATAACTATTGTTTGCCCTTGCTTTCCATTTTGGGAGTCACAATATACCCACTGTGAGGTAAAATGTTACCATGGTGCCTAGCCACATACCATGTGTTTTATGGATCATAACTGTTTATATCCTCCCTGTAAACCCCAATATCCTTCATTACATCATACTCTTATAATACTTCTCATGGTCCAAGATACAACCGATAACTTAGCAATATCAATAGATATAGTATGGGAAATAAAATAGAAAAAAGTTCCCAAATTGACTGTATCTTCTTTGTACACTAACCTGTTGATATCAAAAATATCTCATGGTCCTTCTCATATCAATGTTTAAGTAATGAACAGCTTCCCTATTGGCTCAACAGCTGCTTCATAAAGCTATATCGCAGTCTAGAACACCAAGAATTGTGAAATGAGTTATCGGAGAAAGTAAAATTTAATCCTGCTGATAGTTCTCGGAAGAACAAAACTTTGATAACAAAAAGTGCTTCACTTTCCTCTGAGTTTGAACTCGAACAATTAAATGAATATAAATCTGGTATGTTAAGATCAGCTTTATTTGAATACACAGAGTGACCTTAGGCATTGAATTGTTTTGCAATTACAAAAAATAAAAACAATTTGCAAAGGAAAACATTGTTGACAGAAGTTGAAAGCAATAGGCACAATTTTTCTATGAGACCTTATGACTATTGATTTACAACAAGGAACATACAAACATCCTTTTTGTCTTTTATTACCCAAGATTTTGTATCAACATATTTTTTGGCATAAACATAGAAATAGTTTCCCTCCTAGTCTGCTATCTTGTTAATCTAAGGTTACATCATCAAAGGTTTTGGGTCAAGTTTATTTAAAAATGTTACAAAATAAAAATACCCTGTGACATCAGATCCATGCAAAAGCAATCAATCTTTATTTTCTCTTCTTGAGGAAGAGAGCCATGGAAAAAACATCAAATTTATTTGTTAGATTTGCGGGTGTTACAGCAAAGGGAATAGTATGTGGTCTTTGAACTAGTCTGCAGCTTCATAAAGGCAAAAATAAATTTGTGTAATAAATTATTTATGCCAATAAAGTACAAAATCAAACTCTTTATTCTCCAAACATGTTATATACTTTCAAAGTTTACAAATAAACTATGTAAACATAATTTGAACTTTCAAAAGAAGTCTACATTTACCCAAAAGTTCAGTTTCTCTTTACAAATTATAGCCTATTGTTATTCTTATAATAGAAAATAAGTGCCTTTTGATCACAAAATGTTTTTCAGACAATTATTAGTTCTTAGACATATGAAAAAGAAGATACTGCTGGCAGTCAGCATTATCATTGTCTTAAATTAGATTCTAAGCATGGCATCATCATTTCTTGATTCAATCATTCATCACCACCATTACCATCATTGTAACCATCATCATTTCTTGATTCAATCATTCATCACCACCATTACCATCATTGTAACCATCATCACACATCTACTAAACAGCATTTCGAGAGTTCAATGCAAGACTATAGTAAGTACTTCACAAACATGAAGCACTTACTATAGTATGGCATTGCACCCTCAATTTATAATCTGGACTTAAATAGAATGTGCTATCAATAAAAGTCGCAAGAGTTTCAAATATAGTGTGGTCAAGAGTGGTTTGGATTTTGACAGGAAATGTCTGCATTTCTCTAGTGTTTTTTCCTGCAAATGTTCCTACATAACCTGCTACTTAATGGACTAAGGGGGAAAAAGCGGCAATTTCCTCCCTATTCAAAATTAGAAATATCATAAAGACCTTTACAACCTCAATTCAGGTAAACTAACAAATGAAAATGTAAATATTTGCCCTTCTTTATTTGACAGATTTTCTTTTTTTCCATCAAGATTTATACCAACTTGTCTTAATAAAGAGGGTAAAATATCATTTTTACATTACAAAAGTTTTCAACTCTAGATTGACTTACACCTTTTCAGAGATTAATCTAGAGGCCTATTTTATCATTATACTTGAAGATGGTTTCAATTTTTCAACAAACTGTTTCATTTTAGCTTTAGTCAGTTTACAAGCAAAGGTCTAAAACATTGTTTTTAACTGTAAGACACATAACATCAAGGGGATATTTTGTAAAGGATTAAGGTAGAATATTTTAATTAACTTCTAGTGCATAACAAGCACTCCACCTCCATAAACCAGTACATGATAACACCATTTAACTTAAACCATGGCAGGTAATTATCTTTCTCCAACAGTTAACCCAACCAAACATAGATCTAGAAGGTTTGCAGCTAGAACATTTCAAGATGAACATTATTTCAAATTTCAAGTATGGTTTTTTACAACACTGAAACACATTTGTAGTTACTGCTTTGACCGTTGATGTTGACAATAAATGTGTCTATCATCTATGAATTATTTACTTCCCAAGACATGTAAGAATGGCCAGTTATGATGCAATTATATAAGATTCCATGAAAGGAAAAAGCTGAGAGCGTGTAATATGACTATCAACCTTAGTAACGGGAGCTTGATCACACCCCAATTTGTGCTGATCATATAAAATAACATTGACACAGTATAAATATCAACCTTAGAAACGGGAGCTTGATCACACCCCAATTTGTGCTGATCAACCTTAGAAACGGGAGCTTGATCACACCCCAATTTGTGCTGATCATATAAAATAACTTTGACACAGTATAAATATCAACCTTAGAAACGGGAGCTTGATCACACCCCAATTTGTGCTGATCATATAAAATAACATTGACACAGTATAAATGGAAGGGTCCTGCATGGCTCAGTGGTGAAGGTGGCGGATTTAGAACTTGGGGGTCCCAGGTTCAAGCCCCACTGACACCTCTGGTTTCGTGGGAGTATCCACTGGCAAGTCAATTCAGAGCCCATGGCTAGCTAGGACTGGTCCATCCAGGAAAGATGTAGCATAACTGAAAAGTTGATGACCATACCTAAATATTGGATGCACATAACCATGTATCAAGGATGAGGAATCATCAAAAATCAAACAGACAATGTGATAATCTCATACCCATGTAGGTTTCCTGAGATCAAGACCCATATAGATCTTAAAAACTGTTTTGTATCATCAGTCTCCTTCACATAACAGTGAGTTACAGGTCAAAAGACAACTCCTTCTCAGACCAGAACATGCTCATATCTCAATGAACAATGTACTTTCATGAAACTCATTTCTTAAATGTAAACAACCACTGTAGTTCTCTTAATGTTTCCAAGTTAGGGGATTCAAATTTTAGTATGAAGGGAATTAGTTGTACTAGTGCTGGTCAGTCATTTAGACCACCGGCTAAATATTTTCGTCTAAATAGTCCTTACTAGTTTATGACAGAATCACTCCATCTTCTGATTTACAACTTATCATAAAATTGAGAAATTTTCAGCTCTTGTAGTTTACATTAATTTGATACTTTATGGATAAGAAAAATCAAATTTCTTCTCTACTTTTTTTCCCTGAGCAATATTACTATATGACAAAAGTATTTGTGAATAAATAAAAGAAAGATCAATAAAGACAAACATTAGGTTCTACATAATGGTTTCTAATTATCGAGCCACTTGAGATTCTTTTTGTATATTCCCCTTCATCACTTAGTGTGTTTTTTCAAGTTACCACAGAGGACAATGGTCATGGAGCAGCATTGGCTTCACAACAACAAATATTGTGACATTTCATTATCCCATTACCAAGTTTACAAGAACGACATTTAACCATTTTGTTGCAGACGACCCTAGAAAACATTGTGGAAAAAGGAGAAATTGCTCGTAATGAGCCCTATCAGAAGATCATTTTCATTTTCATCATTATTTTGAAATGTCGCCTGGAAACTCATCCAATTTCAGACAGTCGAAAACTTAGCGTTTGGTAAAGGGTTAACGAACATTCTGTGTGAGTAGTGGATAAAGAGGAAGAAAAATCAAAAGTTGTAAGAATGACTTTTTTTTTCAATTTGAAATAAATGGTTCCATTCCAACAGAAAGCACAGAGTTAATCCAGAAATCAGGAGGAGCCTGCTTTACTCCAATCTAATAACACACCCATTATTGACTCAAATTGAATCTTGGACCAAATTAAACACAAAGAAAAAGATCTGTTGCAATTTAGTTCCTAGAAAAACCCTTTTCTATCTTTGTTACCATGAAGTTTTATATCTGTGAAGGGAAATATGAGAGGATTTCTCGCCCACACAATCCAAGTCATGTAGCTAGGGTGGTTTTCTTACAAATATGTCTGATGAACATTTCACTGTTATAAATGCATTCAGTAGATGAATCAATATAATATCCCAGATTAAATTCTATCCATGAAATAGCACTATTTGTTACTGACCATCAAACTCCCTGTGAATAAAAATAGAAAACCTTATAATAGGTAAATCAGTGTTTTGTGAAAAAATATTAAGTAAATTGTAGTTAAACAATCAAAACTGGGAGCATATTCTTGATATATTAATCAAAAGTAAAAAACTTTCCTTTATAAATACAATCAACATAAAATGGATTTTCAACCAAAGCAAATTGGAAATAATGTGGCAAAAGACAAACATGCTCACCAATTTTGAGAATCTTTTTCAATTCTGTTACAAATTATGATGAAAAACAGATCTAAGTAGATGTATTAAGAATAGCCATTTATTAACAATCTGACAACCAATTCAATCCAAACAAAATCTTTTTCAGTCTTTTTAACACGTAAATACATCAAAGAACTTAGCACTTTGATAGAATTCCAGTAAATGAGCTCCAAGATTTACTAATCAAGGAAGTCTGAGTCAAAACCAGGCAAATGGGTACTCAAAGATTAACCCTTATAGTGCTGGAACCGACTTCATGCTTATGCAAACCGGTTAGATCCAGGCCAGCCACCAAGTAAATTCGTAGCTGGCCTGCGATCTAACCTGTTTGCAACTCTGAGTATCTTTACTCATCAAAATTCAGCAGATATTTAAGGTTTTGGAAAGTAGACGACACAAAAAACTATTTTCAGAAAATTACCCAGCATTCTAAGGGTTAAAGAATTTCCATCAATGGAGGAGATTCTGGACTGAGTCAGATTGTGGTTGTGCTAGGTGTGAAGGATTTGAGTTAAAACGAGTTAAAATGGCAAAAACAAATCTCTCGCTAATAATGTAAAATCATGAATAATTGATAAGTTCATTTTTGTCAATCTGCTTCCCCAACATCCAGATAGTTAAGCTCATTTCAAATTGTGTCTGCCTGCTTCTTCTGTGACAGTATGAATCTTAACCTTTTGGACTTCTCAAACCAAGTTTCATTTCTCATCGGTACTGTAATGACATTGTATTAATAGTTCTGTAAATATTTTGTGTAAAATGCATAATACAGTGGATAAGGTTGAGCTGTCAACAGACAATGTCGTGTTGTTTTCAAAAAATGTTGCTGCAAAATGCTGAAGCTGTTTCTGGGTAAATAAATGCTACTAAAAAGGTATTTAGAATAATGACATGTTTGTCTTCTTTAAACCAAACTCTGTTTATGTCTCCTTTAAACCAAACTCATCTTTATATTGAATATTTTGATAGAGTATGCTTTAATTTTTGGAATTTTGTAATAGCAACTTGAACTTGTACCACTTTGCAAAATGAGAAGCATTGTCATTGACTACAAGTGAAGCAAAACCCATGTTACGTATTATTAGTAGCTACATTATGACTAATAATCAGCTTGTTTTTTTCAGCAGACGCCTTGAATGATCATTGTGACAACAACAAATAAATCACAAATATTCTACAGATGTTGATGAACTGAATAAAAACACAGGTATGGCCACATGTTAAGTCATATGATACTGATTTGAAATAAATGCACTAAGCATTAATAAAATAGTTGTTTACTTTTATTCCTGAATGCCATAAAACAGGGAGGAGTTTGTACAAGAAGCCTTCCCAGATGTGTCAGTAGAGAGGTATGTCTGCTGCAAGATTCAAGACTGCTTTCATAATCACACTTACTACAGCCAAGGATAAGTCAGAGTCACAAAACACAAAGTTTGTTTACTGACACAAGTGTTACTTCACCACAAGATAATAGCAACAAACTACAATCGGAACTACTCGGGTATTTCCGTGAGCTGTGAAATACACCTCGGATATAAGTGTAGGGTTACAATTTTTCGGGTAAATCGGCATCCGCCAATTAACACATTTTCTAAGCGTGCACGTTAAGTAGTTCAATGTGTATGGAAGTGTTGGACATCCTTTTTAATCACTTTTGATCAGTAACTCATACCAAATGGCGAACTTGTTGTTGTGACATGTATACTTGTTTCCTCAATCAAATTTAACGACTTTTTTGATTTTACATTCAAGATCTATTTTTAGAAACGAAAGAAAGTGACGTCATTCTCGCGGGAAACAATATGGCGTCAATTATTTCAGAGGTGTTTTCTATTGGATAAACCCGATGTGTTCAGATTGCAACAAACTAATCAAACCTTTCTGTAGTGTGTTTAATTATACTTGAATAACATCTCTTTCTTAATCATGTAATATTTGAAAAGCACTATTGAGTTTGCAAGTCAATTCTATATCAGTTTCCAAAACCAAGCAGATATTCAGGGGAAATGACTTCTTCATCAATAACATAAAGAATATAAATATAACTGGTCTAAAGGATCTTTGGTATTGATAGTCATTTACCTCTTCAATATTCACTAATTTGTATCCAAAAGCAAGATAGGGAAAGCAACACTGAATTAAGGGAAAATTGGTCATCATGAGCAATTTCTCCTTTTGTTTCATTGCTTACATTTCAATATAACAAAGAAAAGGACAGTCTCCAATCAAATAACCTTCATTTAAAGTTTTCTTTGCAGACAATATATGAAGTTATATCTCACTTCAGAACAACTACTTCAACTGCAAACTCTTCCTATGCAGCATAACAACAACCATCATTTGGTAAGAGTTAAGAACAAGAGTTAAATCTTCATATCCTTCATAGAATGAGAGTGTGGTTTTGTGTTATCATCTACCCTACCAATAATAGAAGCCTAGGAAAGAGTACGAACAAGCCAACACCTCTTTCAGAAATCTTGGCGACAGAGCTACAAAAGCATAATGACACTTTATCGACAATTGTCAGTGGCAAATCCAGAGACAACCCGCTGAATTAAGATCATAATCTTCATAAATAACTGCCACATTTTCCCGTTCACTGCACAAGAAAATTGAGACCGAAATTTTCAATTTTCACAAGTACCTGCCAGAGAAAAATTAGCTGACCAATTGTATTCACTTAGATCCAATTCTACTCCTTGAATACAAAGGAACTACACCAGGGTTAATGGGTAATTTATCTGTTATCTATTCCCTCTAAAAGAGGTCTTGAAACTTTCTTTTTTCTGTTGTCTATTAGAGAAGCCTTTTCATTGGTATATTCACCTTTTACCTCGCATAACAATGTTATAATTTTCGCAAGATGACTCCAGAATTAATACAAAACCAGGTAAAGCATTAAACACGAAACATTTCTCCGCCCGTTATAGCTCAAATTTGGATTCCTTTACCTAAAAAATTCAATCTTTATTCTTTTTAATGCAAAGGTTTCACTATGGAGTGGTCCTGCCACATCAGGAAAGAAAGGGTAAAAGAGTATTTCAATTGATCTACCCATCAGATATATATCTTTTAGTACAATCTTTATAACCTTGTACCATCCATCTGTCTAGTGGGGGTTTCATTGTCTTCCCCTTTATAATCTGTATTCCCTCATGCAAAAAACATATAACAAACAAGAATCAAAAACATCTTAACAAAGCCAATGTTTTTAAAATGAAACAAAATATCTTCTTTCACTTACATTATAACAGATTTTGCTTGAAAAGTTCAACTCCAATTTTTGTCAGAATGGAAACTATCAATTTGGTAAAAACAAATTTATCAATGGCTCTCGCTAAGTCATACCTTTTCTATATAAGTGCCAAAATTACTTGCAAATTGAGGTGTATTAGAAGGTTAAAGTGGAAGTTAAGGTGAATATAGGACATAGTAATCGTCAGATTGGAAGGAAAAACCTTAACAGTTAATAAGTTTTAGAAACAGTGACAGGCAAGTTATCAAGCCATTATTTGTGAGCTGCTGACATTTTTATTGAAATATAATTCTTATGGTAAGATTAAAAAAGGATGGTATGACACAACATAATTACTTTTCACTGTTATTTTGTTAGGTTCATTATTTGAAATCACTCTTCACAGAACTCTTTTTCAGTCAATTTCCTTACTACTTAGTAAGGGATAAAACCAATTTACAAGGACATCATTTGGCAGAAGCACACTCCTAGTTTTACAATGTCTTGGCAACCATTGGATGCATGATGCATGGCCTGCCAAATTCATGTGTATGGTTTGGTGCTGATCAGCAATTCTCAGTCAATGATATGCATTATGTACAACATTGTCTGCCAACAATAAAACATACACTGTAATTAAAACATTGCCATTGATTTGAAGAGTTTGTTTAGAACTACTACTTGAGACAGATTTTGAAATATTAACCTTTAAAGTATCAACACTTAACTTTTCAAATCAGACAATTACATAAATTTATGAAATTTAGATAACATGTTTTGTCTCTAATGAAGATGATGTGACCTGGTTTATTAGTTAAAGATTCTTTGTGTTTTCAACTTTATGTTTAAACCCATTACTCAATCATATCTTACTTTCACACATCAAAAGACTGAAGAAACCAAAAAAAATTAAACTGTCACAAAATAAGGTATTATAAAGAAAATGTGTTTTCTTCTTGTCATTTTCTGTCGTCTGGTGTTGGTTTAAATTTGCACCAGTCATATGGAAAGAATGGTTTGCAATGTTAATACATAAGTATACAATCATGACATTCATTCCAAACGTATTTTTTCTCAAAGATGATGAATATAATCATGCCCCCCCCCCAAAAAAAAACATCTAGGAGACAAACAATTAGTGTTTGACTTTCATCAAAAGCATTAATGAATAAATAAAGATAGGAGTCAGTGGCATTACCCAGATTATCAGTTTGCATTGCTGTAAACACATTCTTTCAAAGAGCATGGCATTCAAGTAAATTATTGAATTTATTAATTCTTCAGTAAATTCTACTTTCAGACATTATTGCCAAGACCACTATTAATTTTGGATGTAGATGTTCATGAGATACTAGAGTTTCCAATTAAATAAAAGAACAGCTCTAGACTCTATAAACATATTACAACACTGGTAATGTGAATATAATCCTGGGAACCCAAGATCAGACTGTCATCTCTATCAGGTGTCCAACCATAATCTAGCACCCATGCATATTTAATATGCAACAGAAAACCGTGGGAAAACTTGTAAGATTGGGTTAAAACTAGAAGAAAACAATCATCCAAATGAAGTGTTAATTGGTTTTATTTGGTCATTACAACAATCCTTTTGCAACAAGTCTCTTCATTAGGTTAAATTGCTCAACTCTGTAATTCCTGAATATATTACTAGTATTAACATATGTGTTTTCGTAATCTTTGAGTCTGTCACTGCATTGACTGGTCACAGACATTGTAAAGAAGGCCACTGCAAAAGAGGAAATATCAGCAGCAGAATTATGCACCTTAAATTTGATAATTACCAACTTGCCAAGAGGGATTTTCTGATATTGGGAGATCAAAGTTTCTGGTTATCCACAAAAGGTTTGTGTATGGAACCTATCACCAATCACTTTTAATAGAAAACGATGATACCAATGAGCTTGGTGAGCCTTTAATTTATCTACATCTGGTCTGGAATGGAGGCAAGTTTGAATTTTGAAAAGGAAATCTAAGAATTTGCTATTTTGTAGCAATAAATGACAAATAATACTATCTATGCATCATCCTCAAGAAAAGATTATTTTTGGCACAACTAGACTGGCAATACATATGTATGTGTATACATATGTGGCGTTTAATGACAACAAAACCACATCTGGGAGATCAAATAGAATAGAAGACAGGCTTTTTCATGAAAAGAGGAATTGTTTGCAGTCTGACTCACAGTCACAATGTTATATAAAATAATGATGGATAGGTGGCTGATCCTGTAGATGCAGGTTTAGAAAATATATGCGTCACTTTACAGAGCTATGGCATTGAAAGATGATTCAATATTACAATATGTCCAAGAAAAGCATTCAATTTCTTAAAAACTTTACATTATACATAATACAAATTTCAATAAAAAAATGTTTGCTCAATATTTAGCATCATTGTATCATTCATATGAATCAAAGATAACCCCCTAACCCCCACACCCGGCAAATGATGGAATCTTTCACAGACTATCATCTCCTAATAACAATAGGGGTATTTCAAATATGCATGAGTATCTTTCATCCTGTTACCAATAATTGGAAATTGTCTTACCCTTCAATATGAAAGATTTTTGTAATGACAGCACTGGGAAAGATTATGAAATCAAAGAATTCTACATATTGCTTGTTTTTTCAATGATTTTACAGCAAATATAAGACACATTCATAGTCTCCTACACTCAAATTAACAGTGACAATAGGAATTTGTCATTTGGAAAATGATGCACAAAAACAGATTCTCTGTAGGGTATTGTCTGCGAAATGCCATTTAATATTGCAATTTTCTTGAAGGCTACTTTGCAGTTTTAACATAACGATAATGGTATTTAGTTGAAAATGTAACAAATTGCGAGATAATCCATTATTGATTGTTTCCTAGACATAATGTTTAATTGTCTCAAGTGATTGCATAGTTGTGATGCCTGCAGCACAAAAATCAGAGAAAGTTTTAACTCTACAAGGTCACTTTGATTAAACTTGATTGGTTGGTACAAAGCATTACCAATCAAAGTATCACAAGTAATCATTTTCTAGTATTCCATCATCCTGAATAATTGAAGACAATACCTTATAATAATTGACTAAGTGCCAGGTGATTGGATAGCAGCTTAACCTATTACCAAACAATAACGACATTTGACCAGTTTGTTGCAGAGGACTCTAGAAAACATTGTGGGAAAGGGGAAATTGCTCTTTACGAGCAATTTCTCCTTTTCCCATAATGTTTTCTGTCCTGAATCTCACAATAGTCCAATGATTTATCTGCATATCATATTTCTATCATGATTAATTAGTGATTTATGGTGTTTTTATTGCAAATTGTTAGTGATATAGATGCTCACTGTAGCCTCTACATATACTTTGGCACTGAAATTATCTCTCAACCTAACTTCATAAACTAGCTTTTAACAAGTACAGGAGCAAAGTAAGTATTGAAATATAAGATGAAAAACGCAAATGATAGGAAAAAAAAAGGCTTAAAGCTTTGTTTAACGCTTTCTTCGTAGACTGAGGGAGTTGTTCTATGTCATAGATATGGACTAGGTATGAATGTTAAAATGTTCATGAAAATGGTTTGGTTTTATCTGTCGTGCAGTATTTAGTCTGTAAAGCTATTTATAGTAAGGAATATTATAATAGAATCAGAGCAAGCAGTTAATAGCACCAGCAGGAATCTGCGGAATTTGGTATACTTAACCCCAAACTTTCTCAGAATTCTTCCATGATTTTAATTTGTGTGATGAAATAGTTTTAACTTCTTATCTTATATTGATATACTGTGTTTATCAATCAGGACCTGTCCAAATATTACACAAAAGAGAACCAGTTTATCCTCATGGGGCTCAAATGAATCTTCACAAAACTTACTATGTCTATCAATCAAAACCTTTGTTAGATTAGTACAAAGCATGTATAACAGTTGCTTTAACTCTATGCATCTGCCATAATAAAAGCATAAATTGATAAATCAAATGAGTGTAAAAACATTATCTATATTTACAAAATATCTCATCCATAGTCCTTTACAAGTTGAGGTAGTTCATTAACATCAATAATTCAGGAATAAGATGTATAGAAGGCAACATAAACTGACTGTTGGTGCTCATCATCAGCCATACATTATACAATGGTGTAGCAGTTGCTCGCTGTGAGTATAGAAGGCAATATAAGCTGACTGTTGGTGCTCATCATCAGCCATACATTATACAATGGTGTACGCAGTTGCTCGCTGTGAGTATAGAAGGCAATATAAGCTGACTGTTGGTGCTCATCATCAGCCATACATTATACAATGGTGTACACAGTTCCTCGCTGTGAGTATAGAAGGCAACATAAGCTGACTGTTGGTGCTCATCATCAGCCATACATTATACAATGGTGTACACAGTTCCTCGCTGTGAGTATAGAAGGCAACATAAGCTGACTGTTGGTGCTCATCATCAGCCATACATTATACAATGGTGTACGCAGTTGCTCGCTGTGAGTATAGAAGGCAACATAAGCTGACTGTTGGTGCTCATCATCAGCCATACATTATACAATGGTGTAGCAGTTGCTCGCTGTGAGTATAGAAGGCAACATAAGCTGACTGTTGGTGCTCATCATCAGCCATACAATATACAATGGTGTACCCAGTTACTGGCTGTAAGTAGATCATGCCCAGGTTGTAAGGGAAGTTTAACCCATTACTAAATAGTAACCACATTTGACCAGTTTGTTGCAGACAACTCTGGAAAACATTGTGGGAAAAGGAGAAATTGCTCGTAACGAGCAATTTCTCCTTTTCCCACAATGTTTTCTGTCCTATCACACCATTACTTCATCACATTTTGAAATGTTGTCTGCAAACTCTTTCAATTTGGGACAGTCACAGATTTGGTGTTTGGTAAAGGTTTAAGCCCTGTGTGAGATGTACCATCTGGTGATGGGATCTAGAAGCCTCCTTAAGACAGATGGTTGGCCTCTTCTACTCATTTTGTCTTTTAATTAGAAAATCATGACAGTTTCAACACACATTCCTGATTAACCACACTCAACGTTTTTCTCCATGTTCTTCCATGTCATCCTTTTAACCGAGACCCAAGGGAATGATAAACCTCCATATAATAGATGCTTTGTAGATACTACAGAATAGAACACCAATAAAAATGTTGATTGAATTTCTGTATGCAATGTCTATTTTTTAATTCTATTGAGACTTTATTCTCAACTACGAATTCTAAATACAAGAGGGATGTCCATGGGGAAAATAAAATTTGAAAGAAGAGTGTAGAACCAGGAAACCCGTAGGGACTAGAGTGTGTAATTCATCCCACATGTATCACAACTATGACTATAATTAACAGCATACAGCCCCCTCATCCTTCCCCATAACCAACAATGCATCCCCATGTCCTGTAGAGAGCCAGAATTTGTTTCAAAGAACTACCTTGAGGAGGAAAAGCAATCAGAAACTGATGACCATAGTAACAGAAACTGATGACCATAGTAACAGAAACTGATGACCGTAGTAACAGAAACTGATGACCGTAGTAACAGAAACTGATGACCATAGTAACAGAAACTGATGACCATAGTAACAGAAACCCAAAAGAAGAATCATGATAGTTTATCTCGTTCTATCAGGAAGCAACAATAATAAAGAAAACAAACAATTAACACGATCTCACATATGGGGTTTGTTATTGTTCCTATTTGAAATCAACAACATTTGCCAAAAGGTGCAAAAATAAAAAAAATACAAAATACTTGTAATAGCAAGAAATTGAACAAGCAACCATACACCATACAAAAAAGTGAAAAGCTAAGTGAATACAAACAGAATGAGTCAATGACAAAAGGAAAAAACAGACTTAGTTGAGCAGCATCTAAAACCTTCAGTTAAATTCAATTTAAATGACAATGAATGCACTGCATATTTCTGCAGTCTTTCTATTGTTGTAGACTATGTAACGCCTTATTTCGTTGCCATGGGACCATTTCTAAATATAAATCACTGGGAATTTCTGATATCGCTGCCGAATTATTCCTGCATTGCATCACCCATATAATAATGGTACATAATAAACTCGTCATGAGCCAACATATCAATAACATGTAATGGCAATGACCTTGATTGTAGTGTGGTAATGGCGGAAACAAGGTCAATCAGAAATGTGAGCTTTATCAGGGTCTTTGCGCGTTGATGCAGGTTCTTAAATATCACTCAAGATGCCATTATGAGTAAAAAACTTATCTTAAGATAGTATCTTTATATCTTTCCAAGACAAATTCTTCTTTCTGAAAATACCTGATAGTGAGTATCAGCAGCACAAGCCAGAAATGATGCACAGTCATGGTTCTAGAATGATTCATCCACATGTACTAGGAACTTGATTATAATCTCACAGTGGAATGCAAGATTCTCCTTCACAATCAAAATGTGTTTTCCATTAAGATTGAAAAGAAATCAACCAGGAGAGCAAGAAAAAGCCCTGGTTTAATTAGTGCTTGAAGTTTTACCCACATGTAGTGTGTAAATTGATGAAATAACCTCGGTGTGTGCGAAAACTATGCAGTTACCACTGTTACCTGTTTATTCATCACTCCTTTGCCCCTTTAGCACTCAGCCAAAATCTTTGTTAAAAAGTTGATGTAGTTTCTAACAAATTCAAAATAAAGGTATTACATGAAGATATTAACTTGCAACTGGGTCAAATGTTTTATTTCCCAAATTGTCCTTTTCCTTAATTGATAGCAGTGAGCTTGAGTGCATTCAATAAGACTCAGTGATAATGGACTATGTTAAATAAAACTTTTTCTATATAAGTTTCAAAAAGTATTAAAAAAAAACTATAAAAAGGTAATGAAAACTGTTTACTATTATTTTAGTTCTGTGGCCAAGGAATTTAGAATATTTAAGCTTTGGCTTTAATCAACCATATGTGATATTCATCTTCAACTTTTCTGCACTATTGGTAACTTTGCCAAAATATCACAGCTAATTGCTATGCCCATGGGAGCGGCACCATGGGCCAAAGGAAATGATTTCTTCTCTACCTCTAATAATCAGTCTATTAACTGTTCATAACTAATGAACAACAAAACATATATAACTTTCAGGGCACACAAACTTAAAAGACTCAGTAAAATGCTCAACGGGCCATCCTACAACCCTGCCATTTTAGTATGGAGGTGGGCCATTGCAGTTTCATCTAAATGACATGATTACAGTCTGTATGACCCTTCAATTATCCGTCTGCTGCCCCATATCAACCCTTTACATAAATTGTTTGTTGCCAAGGATATCTTAATACAATATCGAGTCTAGAGAGTATTTGTGGTGAGAATAGAAATAAAATGAGAATTGCTTTTTTGCTGGTTGTTTTTTCCCCACTTTACATAAGCTTGGAATTGTTCATGTGCAATTCAGCATGTGTTATTTAGCCATTTAATGTTCATTTAGTTCATGTTTATGAACCTGAGTATGTGCAAAATGGTATTTCCACTAGCTTCAAATAGAGGAAGACAACTTTTATATAATTCACAACCTTGCTTGGAACACTATGATACCAGCCACATTATGTGATAGTTTGGTATTCTTTACCTAACAATTTATAGTTTCACCTAGAATGTGTTTACATATCAAAGATGACATCAAGCATATAACTTAAATAACTGTAAAATGTTTGATTAAAATCTAAAACATTCAATTTATTCTGATTAGACTATTCCTTTCTCTTAAACTCAAGAAAGTCATGTGAATCCCATTGGAATGCCACTTACATCAGAACAGAAACGAATCTGTTGTCTGACTCATCTGGCAATTCAAAAAACATTCTGCCATAATTATTTCCTTTGCTCTCGAACTTGTTGTAAAGGAAATGGTTTAACCAAAGCAAACATGCATTCTTGTTCATTAAATATTTGGAATGAGCCATCTTTTAAATGTGTGGATTATCCTGTAAGAATGAATGTATTACTGACATATCTGCTGCCAATTTTCAACATGCAGTGTGAAGCAATAACTTGAATTATCCTCAAACAAAAAAATTCTCTTGAAAGACTAATGAAAATTTCAATGTTTATTGAGTTGATTCCTGAAGTCTTTGTTGGCATTCATCAATCAACGTATATTATATATGCCTTCATATATGGAATTTTGTCAAATTTAAAGCACCAGCAGCTATTGGTTAAATATTTTAGTAGGATATTGAATAAAAACCTAAGTGACAAAAGGATAAATTGCTTTCAAGAAGCCTTTTAGAAGTCTTTTTATTTTTAACCTTCTTTTACAGGTTCTTCTAACCAAATATTTCAGTGAAATGGGTAAAGCCACAAATGGCGCAATTACAAAAAGTCTTGATACACTTACCGGCACTCATTTTCATTCGCTGAGTTAGTTTGACATGATCCATTGTTGAGGCAAGGATTTGGGTCACATGATGGAAATGCTGAAAAAGAGAGTAAAACAATTATCATTTGCTAAATGAATCAAATCTTTGAAAAGGTTAAAATTTCTACCATAGAAATACATAATATACTCATATGATTAGCCAAATAAAGTTTGTGATAATTTGGTTAGAAGTCTGGAACTAGAAAATCATATACTCAGTTTTAGTTAAAGCTAGACGACAAAAACATAGCCAGTTTAATATATGCATATGCTGACATTTTGTTACAGTTAAATCATTTATATGCAAGATATTTTGTATATATGACTAACCTCTGGATTATAAAATGAGTAAAATGGTTGGAATTCTGCTATGCCTACAATTAAAGAACCCTGTTACAACATTCTTTTTACAGTAAAATTTATCACTGTGTTACTTTAAGCAAAAGCGTTTAATCTTACAGCATAAATCAAGTTGAATGCTAAAGATAATTGGTTTGTCTGACCATTTGCACACTGTACCTTGATAGACATAGTAAATGGCTTTTCTACTTTAAAGGAAAATAAATAATTGTAAGGTCTAATAGTCTGTCTTCTGTGATGTAAAAGAAAAATCTAATTGACACATAACCTAAGATTTGTTGGGCTATTCTGTCCTGTATCCCATAAATCTGCCACCTGAAAATGCTTCCTTTACAACATTGTTGGCAAATATAACACAGAAAAGACTGAATCAAAAATCTTAATCTTATGGTATGCTTGATGAGAGTTCACTTGTATCTTTTGTTGCCTGGATAAAAGACAAAGATGTTTCTTCTGAAATTTCCCATGACCCTAACAAGTAGAAGAATTTTGGTTCATCAATTTGCAGGCAATTAACCCTTTTTTGATATTTTCCGTATGATATCAATCAAGTCAAATGTAATTAAAAACAAACCAAATAAAAACAAATATATAAATAAAAAATGAAACACAAAACAAAAGAATAATTAATAAAAATATTTGTGTCCAGTTTTTAAGCAGATACAATTTCCTGTGAATATTATCAAAATTGATAGGAAGGTAAATGTTGCGTGCACCTGGTAGAGTTGGCAGTTTGTAGACAATTAATTAGTTTCAGTTCAAAAGAAAGGAGACTTAGGGAAATGATCTTCAAAAGTTTTCAACATACTTCAAAATGCAATTTTACCCTTCATCTTATATATCAAGTTTTATTACTTCTGAGAAGAGGTTTAATTAAAGAATTCATTAGATTCACATATTTCCAATGTTGCTCATCTTTAAAAAAAAAGACGTTTCATACCAAGACTTACAATCTATCATATTTATACAATCATGATTTTAAAATTTAAGTGCTGCGGGGCCGGGGTGGGAAAGACCTGTCTACAATAAACAGCATTGGTGTCAACCATGTTTATCAAACACTTATGGTGTTTTTCATTGTGGCATAGTCTTTTGGCAAATAACAACAGTAGGAGAAGACAGGATATATATATATATGTGCCGACAGTTCTCAAGTCTGTGCTACTAAGATGAATGACAATACTACTCGGTTTAATTTGGAACTAACTTTCTTGTTCCAATGCTAAAAAGCACAATTCATTATAGAGACTTTTGGATTAGATACTTGTGTCAAATAACCTTTTTTGATGTTTATTAATTGAAATACAAAGTTGGCCTATAGATATATATAGCTTCCTATAAGTAAGCAAGTTCTCTTATCAAGATGATGTAGCACTGACAAAAATCTTGGTATTCCACCCTTGTTCCTTATTTTTACCAGATTTTGGATTTCTATAGCATTCCTTGCATGTATAATTGGATGAATGGAACACCTAGCTACCATACAGACTACCTTATTCTCTCTGGTAAAACCTTCGTGTTTTATGATATAATTATTACAGTAAACCTTTTGATAGATAATAATTCTGGATCCTATAGAGGCTTGATGCTACAGTCATGATGTCTTGTTTACGAGTCTGACTCAGATGATAACCATGCTGTTCTCCACAGGCCGCTGTGAAATATTAGAGATATTGCAAGGTGGAGTAGAAGAATTGCACCATGGGAAGAGTTGCCTAAAACAGCAGCAATTGCTATCAGTATTTTTAATATCTCATACAAGTTAAAAGAATTTTATTCTCAAGCAGTGAAATGTTAATTGTTAAAACTTAAACATAATGACGTCCTTTATGTGATAAGCCATGTTCCTATACTCAAACAATGGTTGATTGATTACACAACAAAAATTAACATTTATGTTTATATTTAATCTTATGACACAAAAATAAAAGGACGAACAAAAAGACCAAGGTCAAACTAAGGAGATCAAATTAGAGGAGCAATAATATTTAAAAAAAAATCATGTTTCTTTCTTCTACATGGTGCTATGCTTAAAGGTCATATGTACAGGTTGGGTTTATTTCATAAAATTAGAATATGAAGTAAAACAATCACATTGAAATTATTTGCAACATTTTAGCATAACCCATTACGTCATAAATCACCGTCATAGCGCACTGATTAATAAAAGTTTGTATGACTTACTTCCCTTTGCTGTGACTTCACTTGTGATCCACTGAATGCGCCATGTAAAGGGCGTGAAGAGCGATCGCTGGTTAGAATTGGTGTTTTTCTTCAAATAAACGATCCTAAAGTCATTGTTTAGATTGACAGCGCATTTTCTTTATTGAATATGATTCATATTATAAAAATATCAATTTGAAAAAAGATAAATTAATAACTTAACCTGTGAATTTGCATGGATTTGTCATTGCGTAAACCTGTTCATATGAAAGGAACGGCTTGAAATTTGGAAGATTTTCCTTGAAATAAATGATTCTTAAGTCATTGTTTGGATTGACAGTGAATTTTCTATACTGGATATTTTTCATATTATAAGAATATCCATTTGAAAAAAATAAATTAGTGACTTGACACGTGAATTTATAAGGATAGCCTATGTCAATGCGTTCATATGAAAGGAACGGCTTGAAATTGGGACGATTTTCCTCGAAATAGCAATCCTTTCGTCAATGTTTGGATTGACAGTGCATTTTCTTTATTGAATATGTTTCATATTATAAGAATTTTCTTCTTAAAAAAAAGTAAGTGACGTAACGCATAAATTTGAAAGGATTTGTAAATGTTTTCATATGTAAGAATCGGCTTGAAATTTTGACGATATTTGTGAAAACAGCTATTTTTATTAATATTTGTTGAAAAAAAAAAACAAGAGTACTTTTTCATCAATGATCGTGTATTAGCATTAAGGTTTTAATTGAGCAGTAAACAAAGACATAGATCTGAATAAATGAATTGTCTTAAAACCGTACATCGCATAACTATTAACTGTCAAATTCACCCTGCATTGTCTTATCAATACATGAAATGAAATGGGAGAAGATCATAAATTGCGAACAAACCAACCGTATTATAACCCAACTTACTTGTGATACGAAGGTTATCCTTTAACTCACATTTTCACCACACATCAACTTACTTGTGATACGAAGGTTATCCTTTAACTCACATTTTCACCACACATCCAAATTTCAAAACTAAACACTGGCACATTCAAGAGTATTTGTTAAAATCATCCGGCAACTTTCAAGTAACTCCACCCCTAGTAAGAGGTCTATGATTTCGAAATTGATTCCAATGTCGTCTTACGAGATCAACTGTTTTGACTTAAGAATTGTTCTTCATATTCACTATACATTTATGTTCGTTTTCTCTCGTGTAAGTAGCCTTGACATATTGAGCATTTGATTTTCGGACAGGTTTAATAATTAACAGCTAAAACAAAAAAATCGTAATAGTTTATTTTATCAACAATCTTAAATAAACATATTTGAATTTATCTTTTTATGATTTTGGAATTTAAATATCAATTTGACAAAACTTGATTTTGATGTTAAAACGCTTTTTTGTTGAAAACATAGAGTTAATACCGTTTTTGTGAATACTGATCATCATATACTTATTAAAGTGTCAAACTATTCTAATAGAAAAGACAACATGTTCACTTCTTTGAATATCATAACGACAAAGTATCATACGTAAGTCATATTGAGCGATAAATATGTCCTGACACCTTTTCAATCCAAACATCCTGTGAGAGTTTGGTCTTAATTGGTTATATCTTAACAATGGATTTTTTAGCAAAATTTAATTTCCGCGCATTGAAAGTGTGAGATTTGCCGCTTGTTATTTCATGTCTGGAATAGCAGAATGTGTCAGACCTGTTAATTAACAACAGAGATATTTAAGAGATTAACGCCAGAGGCTATCTTTCGCCTAAACAATAAAGGACTTGAGACTTGAAACAAACTGTGCAAATGTGGCAGATTGGTGTTAATTTGCATCACGACCCTGAATCCTTGTAATGTCTGATGTTTGTTGATTGACCCTTTGTATGTGAGGTAAACTGACAATAATCAATTAAATTGTAAACAAAGAGATTATGTTCAAATGTGCAAATTATATATTTAGTGATCTTATTACTAAATTATCAACATAAATTTGTAATAATCATGTTTGAACACCTGAATTTCAGTGTGACATACGTCATTTAAACCAATATAACCAATGGCAAAAAAAAATGAATTGTGTGATTTAAACAATTCCGAAAAGCAGATGCTTAAGTTAAGATCGAACCCATTATCATTTGCGTTGATGAGCTCAGAGATAGTTTGCGGATATCAAATATTCATTATTTTGAATTTTCATTCAAAGACAACGGCAGATAAAAGAAACTTGCTTGTTTTAATCGGTTTATTATGATAGCAATCAACGTACATTTTTCATTTCGTCTCATTTATGTACAATGGCAACGTTTCTACGATTATGTTAAAACATAAAACAAGTTTTGCAAATAAGAACAATATGCATTTAAGCGTTTAAAACCCAAAGACATGGCAATACAATAACTTATGATGTTGGATGGAATTAACATATTCTTGCAACCATTGAATTCTTATGTAATATAATCGTAAAGCAGCCTAATTAAGTATTCCTAACTAAGTATGTAGCATAGTTAATCTGTTCCAAACAAAACTAGCTTGGCGAGTAAGAGAGTCATTCATTTAAACTTTCTCTTTAAAACCGTTAGCATATGTATTTTCTCAATGGAATGACAAATAGAGAGATAGTGATATAGGGAGATAGTGATATATGAAAGATGATATAGAGGAAGAGATAGAGAGATAAAAATAGAGAGGTAGAGATAGAGAGGTAGAGACCAGTGAGAATTACAAAGCAGACGCCTCGTTTACATTATGTTTCATGTTATTTTAACCTCATATCTTCTGTAAAAGGAATTGAGTGAAATAAAGATTTTGTATTGTATTGTATTGTATTGTATTATTATTAAATGATGAAAGGAAATTAACTTTCAAAAAAGGTGTAATCAACGTGATTTATCCTTTTTTGAATTTATCTACATTTACACAGTGCAAATTCTATATAAAGGTCTAGCAAGACTACACGAAACTCTAACACCCCAAACTAACAGTCAGGAATTGTTTTAATCACGAACATCAGTTCACCACAACGTTAATTTTTCGGAGCGAGTGTACGCACGTGCGTACAGTGCGTTAAGGCAGGTACGCCCCTGTCTGTCATCTTTACCAACTCTTCCCTTCACCTACAACAGATCAACCCTGCAATAGGTTTGTCACTAACTCTTCAACATTGTGGAAATAGCAAATATTGCTTTCATTAATAAATATATTCATTATTTTCCATCTTATCATTTTGTTAAGCAGTTATGGTTATTCAATAAAAAATAAATCTTTTAAAAGAACAAAAGTTTAATTTTAGAGTAATTTTTAATTGTGCTCATTTGACAGTCCTGATGAGAAAATTCATCGAGCAAACTGCAGATAGGTTCACCTAAAGATGATTATACCTATGTGTTCTATTCTAAATCTGCGTCTGCAATGATGATTTCAGAAAAGAAGGTCACACAGGAATACCAATCCAAGTGTTTTTTGGCAGCATAATCAACTTTTTTCCTAACAACTCTTAACTTTGCATGAATACCGTTCAAACCCTACAAATTAAGTAGAAAAAGTACCGAAGATCAACATCTCATCTTTAAAAGAGCACTGAAACATGTTCTTGGATATTGAACATTATCCAGAGGATCAATAACAGTTATATTACTGGAATTTCAGGCTATCTTTTTGAATTCAGGAGAAAATGTACAATATGACAAACATAAAGTTTAGTGTAGAAAGACTGTTCATGTTACAAAAATCTAGGATTAATCAAAAATGTGAAGACCCACTGAGAACATTATGGAACAACCAGACAGCACATCCCAGACACAACAAACCAAATGTGCTCAGAATATTATGTTGGATTTTTTTTTAAAAGTTTTTACCATCATCATTTTGTATCTTTTTGTCAGAAGGCCAAATATCATTGAAAACAAGGATATTTGCTGACTTGTCAAATACAAATATGATCAATTATCACTTATAAATTTATAGTAAACAATTATGTTACTCTGAGTGACTACTAAACAATATCAAATTTTTGCCTTTACTGAGTTTTAAAAGAGAAGGATTCAGGGCTCACGCTGTCGGTCGCCAAATGCGAATATTATTGCATTCTGGCGAAAGATTTCCCGATTTGGCGAATTTGCTTGGCGCATGTTTTTTTTTATTCAACTTTACCATTTTTCGACCTGTCCGGACATTAAAGACAGTTATATCTTTTGACACACTTAACAGTATCTCCGAAAACCCCCAAGTTAATCCGCTAATTGTTATCCCCGTGTCAAACAATGCCTGAGGCGTGTATTAATCGGGTCTTGATTATGTGTAAGCAACTCGACACACTTGATTGGTATTTACCCCATTCCGTCCAGTGTGTTATCATGCATGGCAGAATGCGAGAATTAAAAGAGGGTTAATTTGTAAAGTATTTTGATATTGACAGTTTGCCTCCTTTGCTGATGCAACGGTACTATTCAAATTGCGATCCTCTATCATTAATCATTGACATCATCAGACCGGAGTCTTGACGAGAGTAAAAACAAATAGACCTTAAAAATCATATTTACTTTTCATTTATCTATTGGACATTATAAAATAAATAACAAAACTGAGAATTCAGAAATGTTTAGTCTTCAATATGATTTGCCTCTTGGCTCTTTTTTTTTACATGATATTTTTATTGGCATTACACATTATATTTTTATTGGCATTACACATTACATATTTATGACAATACAATTTTAATACAAATGGTGAAACATAACAAACAAAAATAATTTACCAAAAGGATTTAACACATATGTACATATAACATAAAAAGCTCCTACTTCTTTAATTCGGCTCCTTTTTTTGTCATTTGGCGAATGTGCTGGCGCAGACTTTTTTCCAGCCAGGCTGAGCCCTGGGATTGATAAATCATAAAAGCAAGAATGGCAAGTCGAAAAATAATAATTGTTACAAGTGATGCTGTTGTTAGGTTAACCCTTTACCAAACGCCAAATTTTCGACTGTCCCAAATTCAAAGAGTTTACAGAGGACATCTAAGATTGCTATGAGATTGAAAAATAATCTTCTGATAGGGCTGAAAACATTGTGGCAAAAGGAGAAATTGCTCGTTATGAGCAATTTCTCCTTTTCCCACAATGTTTTCCAGAGTCGTCTGCAACAAACTGGTCAAATGTCGTTATTGATTGGTAATGGGTAAGGTGTGTCATATTCAGTTATGTTTGATAGTCAATCCGTTTGGACAGATCTCTCAAAAGCCATGTATTAAAGTAAAAATTCATTGATAAAGTTAGTTGAACACAAAGATCTGCCTATGCTGTTTTATGATTTGTAGGTTTCTACAGATTGTTTGCACTGTTTTACAGGGGAGGGGTGTAACTAGAGAACAAACAGGTATGCACTTTTTTTTTTATCTCAACAGCATTTAGTGAGCTAATGACAGGGTAGCATTGTGTAAAGAAAATGCCCGCTAATTACTTTTATCATGCTTTGGATCTTTGTGAAGGTCTGTATTCATTTAGGCAAACTCTACTCTCTCCATATAAAATCACACCAAATTAAAGATAGCAAAATACCCCAACTAATAACAGAATTTAATCTTATGGGTGTTATGTAATGCATAATGTCATGATGTTAAACTGATTGGCATTTAAAAGCAAACATCTGTATGTAAGGTACCAAATCTTAATTGAGATCTATAACATATATACATATATTCCACCACTGTTACACTTCTCTTCAATCAATTTTTATCTCAGAGAGGGGGGGGTGTAAATCCTGCTAATTAAATATTTCATTAACATAAACAAAAATTATTGACTAAAGACACACACTAAGAACTCCTGTATGTATTGTGATATCATACTTTTAATCAATGAATGTCTATAAAAACGGTATGTTAAGACATTATTTATCGGCTAAGACATCATTGCCTGGATATCAGATTTCCACAAGTCCCTTCACTACCACTTGTTAGGCAATGAGGCATATCTAATACCCGTCTTATCAATTGGGGTCAAGATTTAACCATCAGTGCAAAGATCTTTAACACTTTTATTCTAAGGTCAGATTATTTAGGAAGTTGGATTTTTAATTCGACAATGAGAAATGCTATAAAAAGTTATTAGTTCCAGGCATTTTGAACAAGCACAAAGCCTTTATACCTACTTCCTCATGAAAAATCATTTATCAAAATACTCTAAACACATACATACATAATGAAGAATGAAACAAACGTATCAGAATTCATTCATTTAAAAATGAGAAAACAATGAGACTAATATCAAAGACATAATGGTATTCAGAACATCAAAGTAATTCCTGATTGTCTTTTTTTGTTGGAAAATGTTAATATCTAATTTTCTAAAAATAAAATGAAACATGTCAAATGTGTTTTGCTGGCTCTACTCCATTTGTACGCAGAGGAATTAGTAATTTTATTCAAATAAGTATTCTTTGCATGCTTCATAAAAATTCGTTTAACACAATCAAAGCAGAAAAATTAAAAAACAAAACACTGCGACAAAAGATGCTTATAATGACATCCTTTTTAAACAATATTTTCTATCCAATAATTATAGTCCTGTGATCATCTCTAGTGAATGGTTTCATTCCATGTTTCAATTTATTATGTGTTACATCGATTGTGAAACAAATTCTTACAATATCTGTTCCAATCTAAATTCTACTTCCAGGACACATTACAAGAACTCATGCTGATTGTGGATTAATCATAAATCCCAAAATGGACCCTGCCTCTTACGGGATTTGAACCCACCACCCCATCAGACGCCGATGCTCTACCCCTAAACCACCGCCTTCTGAATGAAAGGGTATATCGAGAATATAGTGTAAAAAGGCAAATGCAGTGGTTATGATTTAGTGGCATAATTAGGTCTTATATGGTACATACAGTATTTCTTAAAACTCATAAAATAAATCCAAATGTGTGGGTACTCAGTAAAATCTGCTCAGCAAGACCATTTGAATGATAACCCACTATTCAAACTTTAGAGAAGCAATAAAGAAGTTTGATAGGAGAACTCACTGCTTAAAGAGACACCTTGTACCAGAATTGTTACAATACTGCAGCCATAGGTCCTAAGCAAGAAATGTAATGAAATGTTTTTTCAATGAGGCATTCAACATTATTCATAAATATATACTGATCATAAACCTAGGAAATAATGTTTAACTGCAATTCATAATTTGGTATACTGTATATTATTTCCAATGTTATAGCAACTGACTTCAGGGCTTTCCCTTATAACAGGGACTTATAAAGGCACCCATGTATCCCAAATGAAAACTCCTTTTAAATTATGAACATTTCCAAAAAATTCAAAGTCACAGCAGCTTGTTGGTTACCCATGTAAGAAATTTCAGATATATAACTGCCTAAAAATTAACAACCTCTTCCAAATTAAAGGGAAAAGACACTGGACTATAGATTTCCTAAACCTCTAACCAAGAAATCTCTGGATAGGAAAATCTGTCTTTTGCTGGTTTTGAAAGAAGGAAGTAACCCTGTGAAAAAAATTCTTACAATAATTTGTATCCTTTTAGAGAGCCATCATAGGAATTTGTGGTCTACAGTTTCTGTTAATTAGTATGTCAAATAAACATATTTCATGGTAAATAGTTGAAAAGCCACTTTTAATTATATCTAAGTCAATGTGACTATTTTTCTTACTCATTAGAATGCCACATTATGAGAAATTGTGATTCAAAACTATGCCACTACCCCGTGAAGCAATAATTATTCTCAGCGCCAGGCCTGCACCTGAAATACCTTTACCTGATCTAACAATTAGGGTGAGCAAGTTGGTTATACACAAAAACATTTCATATCTGTATTAATAATAATAGAAGAAAGGAAAAGAAAACAATTCATACAACAACATGTTGACTAAATTAGACAAATATGGACCAGTCTCTCTAAAACAACTAAGATAGTAATATTTTTATCACATTTGATAGCTGTCGTCTGCTTCAATTAACGTCTGCTCGTGCAGAAAAATAGTCATGGGTTTGTTTTCAACTTAGCTTGCAAACGGATGTATCAAAACGGGGCGCATTTCTGACGTTGCTCTCAAAATATAGATATAATCCATTAAAGTATAAATAAGCATGTGCATAATTTACCTTGCGAAGTTAAACACAATATTAATTGGATCGCCCCGTAAATCCAGAACCGCCGCATCGCGCTGGTCTGCATCTACACTGTTATAATACCGACACTAAACACATACTTCCAAAACCAAATATTCTACCGAATTAAACGGAAATGCATAATTCCACAAACAGTCGCGTTATATTTCACTCCCCCACATCGGTTCACGACTCAACACAATCTACCCAAAAAGTTAAACAAGCTACTCGTGCCAGTGTAGTAAAATTGTGTGCATCTGTATTCATCCGCGCCCCAATATTTCGGTAATGTTTATCTCTAATTTCGATTAGAAAATTAGAGCTTTATTCGCTGCCTATCGAATCAATTTATAGCCCAACTATTAAGAATTACTTGCAGAATTTATAGTTTCATTTGATTGGATTTTGTTGAGCTTCTCGAATAGAAACATGCACGTTTGAGTGGTACTATTTTTTCAACGATACCAAACAGGCAGTAGATAATACATCTGTAAAGCGGTCGTTTGATAAATCACCGCACTTGACTGAGATGGAAGGCGCGCGTGATTCGAGGCTAGATCTCTACGCATGGCTGAAAACTGTACCTTTTACCTTTGTTTTAGACGAAATATGTAAATCCACACGCGCCGAGATTACGCACATACATGTGATTAATTATTCATCGTATTTTAAGTATTCTCTATAAGATTTATTATGACGTATTGGTCTAAAGACGAGTTTAAGAGCGGGTTAAGCACAAGTTTAATATTTCAGCGTGTGTGTTATGAATTGACAATTCTAATCTCATATTTACCCCTGTACGATATTCGATAAATTTATACACACTCACTCTCAGACACGACATTTTACACTAATTTATACACACAGAGATTTTGATAACAAGATCCATTCACGGCGAAAGTAAGAACACTTATGAATTTTATTTTCAAATGGTAGAAGAGACATTTACACGGCGTATATAAGTGAAGAAGTACGCACCAAAAAGAAAAACCCATCGCCACACGCCAGACATCAACAATCCGGTGAAAACGCATCACTTACACGGTTTCAAATACATATCGTTTTTGTCGAAATATTAAAACTTTGTATTATCCCGAGAATAAGCCAGTCATATCCCGTGTGCAGACATGTTGGTTCCGAATCAGCGAGATGAGACTGCGTATGTTGTTGCATGCCGATACCCCGTCACCCTCCCCGGCTAATCTGGTGCGGATCCGAGGGTGTCGGGAATACCCTTGTCATCGTCAGACCCCTCTTACACAGAGTCGTCTGCTTCAATACGAACTGTTCTGAACAGGAATGTGTGATCCATTTGTATTGTTTGCTACCAAGGCAATGGTTTCTTGTATAAATGGTGATTAATATTTCAACTTCTCTTTTGAAACATCTGTAAACGATCTATATTCAAATGAAATACTCAACCTAAAGCAGCCTAAAAACACATGTAGCACGATGAAGCAAGGAAAGTGTTATGCGATGTTTGATTCATCGATTATAATAATGTATTGTCCTTTAAATGCCCCTAATTGATAATAAAATTTTATAAATTACCGATACTCAATTGTGTTCGGCAACTTTATGTATTTTCAAAACTGAGCGTTCATTTTAAACATCACCCAATCAAAGGCACTGATCTTTACGTGCGACTGACTTGTTTCAATTTTGTGATCAGATAAGCAAATAATCGAGACAATTTTCTTTCTAAACGTAGCAAATAAGCATCCATTACATCAAAAGAATGCGATCGTGAATATACACGGAGTTTAAGGGAATCTTAATCATGCTTGCTCTCTCGTACAGTCGGGATGTGAGAAAATGCGACTCAATCATTCGTGTAAACTGTATAGTATTGTTTGGTGGAGTATAGAATGATTGACCAACACCTTCGCTTTAACTCATTACCAAACAATAACGACATTTAACCAGTTTATTACAGACTCTTGAAAACATTGTGGGGAAAGGAGAAATTGCTCTTAACGAGCAATTTCTCCTTTTCCCACAATGTTTTCTACTCTATTAGAAGATTATTTTTCAATTTCATCACATTTTGAAAAGTCGTCTGCAAACTCTTTTAATTTGGGACAGTTGAAAATTTGGCGTTTGGTAAAGGGTTAAATTCCCGTGAGAAACGATGGGTATGATACATTACTGGTAGTTATAAAGGCAACCTTGGTTCTATCGTGATTACACCACGA
Organism: Cerastoderma edule; assembly: GCA_947846245.1. Taxonomy (NCBI): domain Eukaryota; kingdom Metazoa; phylum Mollusca; class Bivalvia; order Cardiida; family Cardiidae; genus Cerastoderma; species Cerastoderma edule. The sequence continues at coordinate 19,417,929 of OX401418.1, read as the reverse complement.
ATAGGTTTACGGGTGAGTTTTCTACGCAGGTTGATCTGGTGCCTACACCTACCCGAAGCCTGCATAACGGTTCATACGAAAAGGGTTGTCGCACGGCTTATGATATTTGATGAGGGCAATTTGACGTATCGGCCTCCACAATTATGATGGTTTGATCGTGAAGCCTGAACGATCGTATCGCATAGCTGGCTCCTCATTTAAAACAATTTCCCTGCTTCGCTTCATATTGTTTGGGGCACATTTCGATGTACTTTTGCATTGACGATTGGCAAAACTTATTACGTTGTAGTACATACATGTATTTAGCATATACAAGTCTTACATAATGTAAAACAACACGAGTTCACATTCTTGCACGCTGCACTCATGTCGAATGCACTCTTTCTTTTAACAAATTTGGGTTTAGATTCTTTCTACTGTATCTAAACTAAAAATTAACTACAGATTCAATTCAAATATCTTTTATTCGCTCACGTCTGAATTTGTCAGACGTATGAGTATAGTAGTACTCTTTTAATTTGGGACAGTTTAAAATTTGGCGTTTGGCATTCCTACAACTTATATATGTACATTACTATTGTCTATGTGAATCATCAATGAATGTTATATTATTGAATGTTATTTCATTATATAACATTCATTGATGATTCACATAGACAATAGTAATGTACATATATAAGTTGTAGGAATTGGACGGGCTAAACAGTCCACTTCTTTACGAAAATTCATTTAAGATTTTGGCAATTCGGAATCCCAAATTAAGATAAGGAAATAGGAAGAACGTGAATTGGTTCATGTAAGATACACTTGATAGAACTGATATACTGACGAAAATGACGTAAAACGCACACACTTTCCTATTGTTTACAGACAGGTAGGCATACTTGCAATCCTTTGGTATCATCGAATGTTGATCGGATACCTTATGACAAATTGGACCGAATTTGCGTTCTTGGAATACATCTTAACGCTTCTCTCTCGACAGATGTAGCAATGAGCGCAGATTCATCATGTTAGGTAAACGTGGTCTTTGGCAAAACCAACAGGTAACCATGTAATAGATCTATATTCAGCACAAGGGCTGTGAGACTAAATCAATCTATCGACAGTTACTTCCCTTGCTCTATCAAAGATTTACATTCATATAGTGATACAATCCATTCTTAGCGGAATTTATGTCAAATGAAGCTAAATTATGCTGTCACTTGATTATTTCAAATTATTGATATGGAAATTTAAAGTGTTTCTGTATCATGTATGCCCTATAGTGTAACACACCGAGTAGAAAAAGCCCTTTCATAGACACAATCACATCTGGTCAGTGAAAAACACTGAGTAGTTGTGATGTCTACTTATATACCCACATGTTCTCTATAACAATGCATTGGGTTCCCTAAATTGCATTAACGTTTCACGAACGTTACATAACCCCCACCTCCGAAAAGACTCGTCTCGAGTCTTGCCAAATGTTTACCACACAACACAAAATTGATCATCCATGATAAAAAGAAGTTTTGTTGAATAAATGGCTTAATGATCTTATAAAAACCTCTCGAAATCCGACAATGACAATCTTTACCACACACACACGATTGGTATTCTGTTTGACAAAGACTTTTTCGGAGGTTGCGATTCGTACTTGGGACCATGCGATTACTGCTCAATCAAAATGATATATCGTCTTCACTTTAACAAGAAATAACCGGAGACATAGAAATCATCTGGTAAAAGAACAATCTCGCTATTGTTGTATATATTGAGATATCTGCTGCACTATCCTGGGATAAGAATTGTGTGAACGCAATATATGACACTACCCTTGGGATAAGAATTGTGTGTACGCAATATATGGCACTATCCTTGAGAAAAGAATTGTTTGTACGCAATATATGGCACTATCCTGGAATGAGAATTGTATGTACGCAATATATGGCACTATCCTGGAATGAGAATTGTATGTAAGCACTATATGGCACTGTCCTGGAATGAGAATTGTATGTACGCGCTATGTGGCACTTTTCTGGAATGAGAATTGTATGTACGCGCTATATGGCACTTTTCTTGAATGAGAATTGTATGTAAGCACTATATGGCACTGTCCTGGAATGAGAATTGTATGTACGCAATAAATGGCTTTGTCTTTGGATGAGAATTGTATGTACGCACTATATGGCTATGTCCTGGAATGAGAATTGTATGAGCGCAATATATGTCTATGTCCCGGCATGAGAATTGTATGTACGCACTATATGGCTATGTCCTGGAATGAGAATTGTATGTAGGCACTATATGGCTATGTCCTGGAATGAGAATTGTATGTACGCACTATATGGCTATGTCCCGGCATGAGAATTGTATGTACGCACTATATGGCTATGTCCTGGAATGAGAATTGTATGTACGCAAAATATGTTTATGCCCCGGCATGAGAATTGTATGTACGCACTATATGGCTATGTCTTGGAATGAGAATTGTATGTACGCAATATATGTCTATGCCCCGGCATGAAAATTGTATGTACGCACTATATGGTACTATCCTGGAATGAGAATTGTATGTACGCAATAAATGGCTTTGTCTTGGGATGAGAATTGTATTTACGCACTATATGGCTATGTTCTGGAATGAGAATTGTATGTACGCAATGCATGGAACTACCCTGATCAACGGTATTTGCGGTTAAAAGAAATATGTTTAACTTCACATATTTTACTTTGACTGGCGATTGATGAATTTTATTGCCAATTTGGACTTTTTTTATTATCATTTTTTTCATTTTCCTGGACAATATGTACGCAGCTAAGTTTCTTGCGTACAGATAGAAGTCCGATCTTTTTCAAAAGAGGTCGGACAATTGCCTTTTTACATTTATGTGGGAAAACGCCACCTGAGAGAGATAGATTTACAACATAAGCAGTTCATGTTCTAGGCAGATTGGTTGGTAGAATGTCTTGTCTAACTCGCATAAATTGATATTCAATCATTTTATCACTAGTTTTATTTCATCATATGTCAGCTTTTGAAATTGCTCAAACATGGGTACTAAAATGTCATGTTGCTCTAAGGATTTTCTGATTATTTTCATTATTGTCCATGAAATAATCAGATTTTTTTTTCTACCAACGCATTTTCATTTGTACATTGTGGCATTGGATTTTCCACTTTTGATCCATTAACGTTCTTAAAAATTTTCCTTTGACTCGACAACTATTTGTCTTCTAAAGGCGTGTCATATTTTCTTTCTAAGCGTTGTCGCTACATACACATGTATCTGTTTCGTGCCATTTTGAAAGCTTCAAAGAGATGTGCCTTTTTATGACGGCGCCATAAATTAATGTTTCAGCCCTGCACAAGGAATATTTTTAACGCTTTATGTCTTTAGTGAACCAAAATGAAGATATTGTAGTTTTTCACTGTTTGTGTTGCTTGCTTTGTCTTGCTTAATCACTAGACTAACACCATCTAAGTTTGGATTAAAGATCAATCTTTCTTTGTCAATGTAAAACATGATTAGGAAAGGGCATGGTTTATAATATCATACTTTATGATTTATCGATTTTCTTTTTGTGACAGTGCCTGAATTATTGTAACGAACCTTTCTCTAATTTTGGTGATATATTTCAATATCAGGACACGTATGTCTATAAAGGACACTTAATACTATAGTTGTAATAAAATATCTTAGTTATAAGGCTGCAAGGTCATATAAAAAGAACATGGTGAAACTGTTAACATTCGACAAGATAATCTTGTAATATAAGTCATCTGTTTGGCCACAGTAATGAACCTTTTATTTTAGATAATTGCCATAGATCTAGAAGCCTTTGTCTAAACATAAATAATCGGTTAACGATAGTTAACAAAACAATGACAAAAATGGATCTATTGCTTTGCAGTCTTAGCGAATCGCATCAATCACACAAAATATCGGAATTATTTTTTCTTCCTCTTTTTACAGCAAATGGAAAATTACCCTCTCGCATTTTCAATTATAATCCGTAGATTAAACAAATGTGATGAATCGAGTTACTGCCCCTTGTTCAACTTTCTACTTCCTGTATAAACAAACAACACGTGAACTCTTTTAATCTAAAACAATGGTACGAAAACTAAAATTTCACGAGAAAAAACTCCTGAAAAAGGTAGACTTCATTTCGTGGGATATTGACAACAATCTACACGAGATCAAAGTGATGAAAAGATACCACATACAGAAAAGAGAGGATTATACAAAGTAGGTCGCATGTCTATGTTGACTAAATGATTTCCATAAACGGCCTAGTATCAGTTTTAAAGCACATGCGATAGATGTTCTTAAAGTAAGGGTCAATTTTACATTTATTTTTTCCACGAAAGGCTTGGCATGAATGACCTTTACCTCTACAATGCAAAGAGTTTAACTACTCGTACCCTAGGTAACTCGTACCTTAGACTGTATCTCATGCCCTATTTGGTTAATCGCACCCAAGGGTGCTTGACACAATCTTCTGTAATGATCCAAGTGTGTACAAATTGATTTGAAAAACAGCAGAATTAGTTAGTCAAAATGATTTGACGCGAAGATTGCTTTTATTTTCTGATGAGGCAATCTAAGATCAACATTTCCAACGATCCTAACAGTGGAGGAAAAAATCAAAATCAGATTTTTGGTTTTAATCTAAAGCACAAAATGGCTATTCCATGTCAATTGATAAGACAAGATATGTAAAATAAACAAGCCTGTCTTTTGGTTTCAACCCCCTTAGCTTCTAATTTGGTGTATGTGCAGAAGGAGTATAAGTTAGGGTAGATTACTTTGGCTAATGAATAACCCCAAACAATTCTTTAGTTCATGAAACAATTCAATAACCATCAAACTTATAGAAAAGTAACGATTTGTTTACTTTTATGAGTCAAGGTCAGTGTTCCGGTTAGCCAGATGCTTTCCTCTACATTCAACCCCCTGATATAAAATGAGCCACAAGGACAAGATAACAAAGAGAAAAAAATATTATAGACTGTTTCACAATATGATGAACATCCAGAAAAAGAGGGAACATGTTTTTAAATAATTCTACAAAATAAATATTGATTTTTCTGCCAATACTTTGATCAGCTATTTACAGATTTAGGTGAAATATGCTTGCTGGGATCACAGTATGTTAAAATTGTAGTTTAGATACATTTTTCCTGTTTTTAACCCATTGTTCTTGCGTTAGATGATAAAAACGAGCGAATAGAGTAAATTCGACTTTTCATGATTCCGTAACACGGGACTCCGGGTGCAAGAATTCCGATTTTGCTAAGGGGTCGGATTGAGAAGACGGGTTGAAACCAAAGGAATCAAGGATAATATACCAACCAAATAATGACTTCAATTGCCGTTAAACAATTGAAAAACGCTAAATTAGGTTTTTCACACTCCAGTGCAAGTGCGCAATGGAGGTTTGTCGGGAGCAGATAAATCGTCACCTAGTGTCAATTAAACCGTTCTTACATTTAGTAAATATGAGGAATACCAACAAGTTTCATGTTTAGATCGATTGAAAAGGGATTAATTCATAATTGTGAGTAAAGTCATTTGATATTTTACTGTAATCATGGAAATTTTGGTCTTCAAACGTTGCGACAGCAGCCTCCTCCATTAAGTGAATGGTTCGAAAGATTGCTGTGACGGGAGATATTGCCCGATTAAAAAATGTCTCAGTATTTTCCGTTCGGGTCAAATTAGTTTGACTACAGAATAAGATACCCTGTAGTAAGTCAAACTAATTTGACTTGATCAGAAATTATTGAGAAATTTTTGTATAGGGCAATATCTCCCATCACATCAAACTTTCAAATGATTTATTAGTGGAAGACAAATCATTTGAAATGCGACAAAATTTTTGTCACACCTTTGAAGACCCATATTGCCATTGTTATTGAAACATAGCAAATCATTTTATTCACAGCTGTAAAATAATCCTTCTTTAATCAATCCTGTATTCCACATATTTACTTTGCACGAACAATTCAATTAACACTAGAGTACGATTTTTGCACCCGATAAGTTTTCTCTGCTCACTGGAATTGAAAAACCTATAAAGCGTCTTTTTAATTGTTTAAGGGCAATTGATGCCATCATTTGATGGTATGTACGGAATATTACATCATAGTATCTTTCCCAGGGTTTGTATTTACTCTGAGTCGTGTGAGAAAAGGTGTATTGGTCGAGCTACATGCACATTTTTCTCACGCAATTAGAGGTAAATACAAATCCTAGGAAAGATACTACAATGTAGAATTCCTTATATTATATACATCTTATTTATCAACTACAAAACCAGTATCTTTTTTATCAACATTTATTGTTGAACTCTTTACCAAACAATAACAACATTTGACCAGGTTGGCATTTTTTTTCATTCAAGTACAATACGTCCTTGACCTATTGGTTTTCTTCCTTTCTTTACTATGTCACCGCAAACAATAATCGAGCACCAATAAAAGAATTTTTTAGGGGTGTGGCTTAAAAATAATCCTTGGCAAATCCAAAAATAGAAAGTCTGAAAACTCTACAGTGTTCTACAGATTTTTAGCTCACCTGAGCACAAAGTGCTCAAGGTGAGCTTTTGTGATCGCCCAGTGTCCGTCGTGCGCTGTGTGTTGCGCTGTCAGCAATTTCTTTCAACATCTTCTCCTCCTATACCATCGAGCCAATCTTAACCAAACTTCATAGGAATGTCCGTTGCATGATGTCCTTCAAGAGTTGTCCAAGAAATTGATTCCATGCAGAAATTTGGTTGCCGTGGCATGAAAAAGGGGGAATTTCTGCAATTTTAAAAAATCTTCTTGTCTGAAACCACTGGTCATAATTCAAATTATTTCACAGCATTGTTCTTTGGGGGCCTCTTTTCAAAAGTTGTTCAAAGAATTATGATATCTCGAAAAACATGGTAGGCGGGTCTCTGGCCCCGGAAAATATTTTTTTCTTTTACCCCGAAAGGTAGAAAATTTTTCTTGTGCCAGGGTGTAGTAGAGGTATATAGATGTCCATTTAGGGGGGATGCCAAAAATGAAAGTGGTGCAGATTTTTTCTACGGCCCATTTTGTTACCCCACCCACCCGTAAACAATGATATTTTTGAAAAATCAAAAAATCTATTTGTTTTTTCCCATGAACCAATACAAACAGACTTTACATTGTGTCTAAAGATATTTTACTTTATTTTCGGGTAAAAATAAGTAGTTTTGATGAAAAAAATGGATATGAGTCCTATGTATGTGAAACACTTAAAACAAAGCGTGAAGCATACTCATGCATAATTTACCAAAATGACACCTATGGGCCTATTAGAAATCCATCCAGTCAAGGAGCAGAAAGCTTTTTAGATAAACTACAGAGCTGAAATGAAGCCAGTGATAGTGATTCAAAAAGATTCTTTGACAACATTGTTGAAAAATTACGTTGTGGCCTGAAAATGAGTGACCCAAATAAGGAAATCATTTTGCACAAAATCTGCTACAGTAGCCTTCATTTACAAGTACCATATATCGAGTCTGAAAAAAACAACAGAATAACGATTTCCATTGTCCATAATCTTCTACAAAGGTGTTCATTCATGTTTGTGAAAAAAATCGTACAGAAAAGCAAGCAGTTGATCGATGTTGCAACATTCGAATTTTGCAAAATATTAGAGAGCAGAACGAGAGAACGGTGTGATACACATTTTGACTGGAAAGTGCCGAAAGTGGGTGATTATAGCAAACTAATTGCCAATGAAGCTTAGAATCACAGGGAATGTCACAGCAGGTACTTTAAGCAAGGTGGAGGAGGGCAGTGGTCAAGGTGTAGAGCATCAGCTTTGGCACATGAGGGTCGTGGGTTTGAATCCCGTAAGGAGTGGGATCTGCCTTACGACTTTTCATAAATCCACATTCAGCATAAGTACTGGTTATGTATCCAGGAAGCAGAATCGAGAATAATTTATTAAAGTTGTAAAAACTTGTTTCACAATCGATGAAAAATAAATAAGTTTAAACTAAGCAAGATGGCAAATAGTGCAGCAGCATTGACCATGGAAATGTGTACAATACAGCACTGAAGAGACTTATCAGTGATGTACATCCAGATCTTAAAGCAGGAAAGGCTTTTTTATAACTGATTTGCTGCATAAGTACCACACACTGTTGAGTAAAGCAATGCCAATAGAGGAAGGAAAAAGTCGGGTACAATAATCCCAAAGCCAAACTTGAGTCAATTTTTGCTCACAGCTTGCAATTACTTATATTACAACTTAAAGAGAATCCTTACATAACTGTTGATAATGATCTTAGACTTGAAAACGTTATCAACCATGCAACAAACCTTAAAGAGGCCAAAGACTTTACAAAGCTAAATGCTGATCTGCTAGGAGAGAATGAAACAATACCTTAGGGGATTTTGTTTTACACTGCACTGTTACTGCAATCAAAGAAATGTGACTTAAATTGAATTGTATTCTTGACCCTTCTATGATAACCATTGAACAAAAAGAGAAAATAGTCCCACATGAGCTGTTTGTTTTTCTTGCTTGAATACTTTTGGCAGAGGAAAATGAGAAACCAGAAAAAAACCAGACAAGTCCTACAAAAGGAGAAGTGTCCCTCACTGCATCAAAACGTGTTGTTGATATGTCAAATGCATTTGGCAAATGCAAGATATCAAAGCATATACATGTGTAGGGCTTGGTTTCGCAATCCACAAGCTTACACAGTCCAAAGAAGCGATCGTATTGATGAATTAAAATGGGCATAGCATCAGCTATGATGAATTGGAACGCATAGACACTTCATCATCATCATCACCATCATCATCATTAAATACAGCGCTCCATCATGATTGACAATTTTGCGCCGGCGCCTAAAATATTTACGAAAAGATAGAGTGAATTTATACAATTGTGCTCAGTAAAGATGGCAATCATTTTAAAAGTATGTGCAAAACAAGTGTCTAATGTTGGATAAGGGTGATGGGGGGCGATGCCATCACTTGTTGGGCTATTACTGTGGAGAAAAAATAGCAGTCCCCGTAGCTGCAAACATAACATCATGTGTTACAATTTGGGCAGCTGGAGATAACTTCAACAGAGCTACAGAGTCGCTTGATGGTAAACACCTGAACATCGTGGACATGGTTATGTATCAAGTTGAAAACAACAATAACACACCTGGGCACATTGAACCAACAACCCAATGGATGACAACAGCAGGCCACCCGAGAAGACCTCTTAGATACTGGAATATCCAAATATGGTATGAAAATTACCTGGGTCATTGCATTTGTTGGGAAAGGCCAACATACAGTGGTTCTTTTTCCGCTTAAAGGTGTACAGAGATAAAAGAGCCTTAGACAACATATTTACTGAATTGCTAATGACGCCTACCATACTGTTTAAAATGGACATTGATTGCCTTGAAAATCAACTGTCGGGATGGACAGTGTTTTATGCAAAAGTGAGTCACAAGTCAAGCAATCGTAAAATCCCAAACTGCTTATTATTCATTGATCCCAGCCTCTGCCACAAAATACAATACCATCTATACAATGATAGAAACTTTGAAGAGAATGCTCCTAGCCCTTGATCCAAACTGTCCCTAAGTCACATATGATAAAGCCATACAGCAAAGCTTGGTTGATCAAATGGAAGAATATTAATGAGTTCCAAAATGATGAGTTGGAAAACAGGGGAATGCACATGGCCATGAACTCTATGGGTGATAAGGGAAAGATTATGGATGAGAATGGATTGGAAGATGTATTTGTGGAATCAAATGTGTATGACCCTAATGTTGGACAGGTCATCCTAAAAAGAAAATCAAACAACAGAGGAACAATGGCTCAGAGATTCTTAAATAAATCCATGAACTGATAGAAATGAAAGGAATATGACAAATGGTGCTCATGCAAAACAGACTGCCTGTCGCGACGATGCAGTTGCTGAAAGCAAAACATCTGGTATTCCGGTTTTCCAATGCATGTCTGTGTGACGATGAAACCTGTATGAATAGACTAGAAAATGACTTGTATTCAAAGAGTGATGAAGATGATTAAGCATCAAACATGAAGTGAAATCAACACAAAAACACAAAAGGAAACCTTATGACAGAATGATATATATAAAGTAACCAGGTTTGAAATGGCTTACAATGACAAAACCAACGACTGCAAATGATAATTCATTTGGAAATGAATGTAAGCTTTGCAAATAATGTGTATATAAAGTGTGTTTGTAAGATACTCATATAATTGCAAACATGATGCTATATTTGATAGGGAACTACATGCAGTACACAATGCGGAAGCATTTTAATGCCTATTATTGTCTCCTCTGCTGACTTGACATGATCTCTAATTAATCTTAGGCGAAGTGTTGCTTTATACATTGTAAAAACAAACCACATGAAGAATGCCTTGAGCATTTAACATCAATTTAGCACTATATTATGAGACCATGATTTTCATCAACCTTATGTGACCATTCATGGAGGCCGTTGGTTTTAATTAACATACGTTGTGGTTCATAAATGGTTTCAAACATAATCTAATGTTGTGACCATTTTTTTTAACAATATCTGTCAGAAAACAAATAAAGATTGTCACAAATAGAATATGTTGATTTTATACAGTGACATTAGAGCAAATGCAAACAACAAGTTCCCGTCCTCTTGCTATACATTTGAGTTCAAGTGAGTCAAAAAGTAGGCCTTTATGCATAACATTGGCAAGCATATAACGTTGACCCTAGCAAACTAAATAAAATTAAACTGTCTTAAGGTAATTACCATAAATCTAGATCAGAAGCTACATGACTTGGTCTTTTTCTCAATATATTACTCAATATATTGTAAATATATAGTGCTCATGTAAAATTGTTGAATAACGTTTTACAAATAGACGCAACAAAAGTAGCAGGAAAATGTCAAAATTGATATTTAAATATCTTTTTTTGATTGACAATGCCTCAAAATGCCAATATATCTTATAATCCATGCAAACTAATTTGTTTTAATGATGTTAATGGATGATAAGTAGGGTAGAATGAGCAATTTGTATATATAAGTGATATTAAGAAAAAGAACAAAAGCAAATGACGGTCATGTTACAAAACTTCATTTTTTAAAAATCTGCACCACTTTCAGAACTGGCATCCCCTATAAGACTTTCAAGGATACTTCAGGCTATTTTAAAACACCAAGGAAAATTTTCTACCCTTTGGGGTAAAAGAACTTCTTTTTTAAGCCTCTTTTCTGGCCTCAAATTCCCGCCTATGGCCACACGGCTGCGTTGAACTTTGAACTCGTTTTTGTTTTCACTATCTACATGTATGCTAAAATTAATAACTTTTCAAACATCTTTTTTTCCAAACCTCTGAGCCAGTTTTAATGAGATATTATGTGAAGCATTCCTAGTTTGAGGGGAGAAAGATTTGTCAAAAAAGTTTTAGTAATGTGACCAAAATGGCTGCAATGCCCATATTTGGTAAAAACCTTAAAAAAATCTTCTTGTCAAAAACCACTGGTCAGATTTCAAAATAATTTCACAGGAATGTTCTTAAGGGAGATTGTTAAAAAAACCCGGATTTCTCGAAAAACATGTCCGCCAGGGTGTGTTGATCTTTGAATGTGTTTTTGTTTTCACGATATACATGTATGCTAAAATTTATAACTGAATAAACATATTTTATAAAAACATGAATTTTTATATCTCGAAAAACATGGCCACCAGGGTGCGTTGAAATTTGAACCTGTTTGCATTTCCACTATATACTTGTATTGTAGAATTTTTAACAAAATACATCAGTATCAACTGGATGTCCAAATATGCCAAAATAATATCTACAAAATGGCAACAATAGTTCATGCTGGACAAAAGTACGGGCTGATCTTTGTACATACACAATCTGTAAAAGTAAAAAATTCAGTTTCTACATTGTAAGAATTATGTACCAATTTAATGTCCCACATCAAGCATACAGTGTCAAACTTGTAAAATTGGAATGAAAAATAGGTCAATGCATAGAGGCATAAGAAACTCTGTAAAAGTTAAAAGCAATGTTTCTAACTATTCTTCAAATAGGTGGTAAGCTCAGGTGAGCAGTTCTAGGGCCATTATGGCCCTCTTGTTTGAAGTCTGTTCTATTTGATTCATGCATGGCATTCTCTTTTTTGAAGTATTTTCTATTTTATTCATGAAGAGCATTCTCCTTGTTAGAGTTCATTCTATTTGATTCGTGAACGGCATTCTCTTTTTTTAAGACCATTCTATTTGATCCATGAATGGCATTCTCTATTTTTGAAGTCTGTTCTATTTGATTTATGAAGGGCATTCTCTTTTTTGAAGTCTGTTCTATTTATTCATGGAGGGCATTCTCTTGTTGAAGTGTCTTTTATTAGATTCATGCATGGCATTCTCTTTTTTAAAGTCCATTCTACTTGATTCGTGAATGGCATTCTCTTTTTTTTTAAGACTGTTCTATTTGATCCATGAATGGCATTCTCTTTTTAGCTCACCTGAGCTCTGCTCAGGGTGAGCTTTTAGGATACTTGAATGTCCGTCGTCTGTCGTGTGTGCGTGCGTGCGTGCGTGCGTCGTCAACAATTTCAGCGTTTACACTCTAGAAGCCACATATTTGGCCCATTCTTCCTGATACTTGCTCAGGATGTTTACCTTGATGATATCTCGATTGAGTTCGATCATGGGTGGGTTGGGGTCAAAAAGTAGGTCACTAGGTCAAATCTTAGTAAAATCTTGTTTACACTCTAGAAGCCACATTTTCTGCCTAATCTTGATCAAAATTGCTCAGGATAATAACCTTGATGATATCTCGATCGAGTTGGATCATGGGTGGAGTGGGGTCAAAAAGTAGGTCACTAGGTCAAATCTTAGTAAAAGGGTGTTTACACTCAAGAAGCCACATTTTTGGCCCATTCTTCCTGATACTTGCTCAGGATGTTAACCTTGATGATATCTCGATCGAGTTCGATCATGGGTGGGTTGGGGTCAAAAAGTAGGTCACTAGGTCAAATCTTAGTAAAATCTTGTTTACACTCGAGAAGCCACATTTTCTGCCTAATCTTGATCAAACTTGCTCAGGATAATAACCTTGATGATATCTCAATAGAGTTTGATCATGGTTGGTGTGGGGTCATAAAAGTAGGTCACTAGGTCAAATCTTTGAAATACCTTGTTTACACTCTAGAAGCCACATTTTTGGCCCATTCATCCTGATACTTGCTCAGGATGTTTACCTTGATGATATCTCGATCAAGTTCGATCATGGGTGGGGTCAAAAAGTAGGTCACTAGGTCAAATCTTAGTTAAATCTTGTTTATACTCTAGAAGCCTACAGTCTAGAAGCCACATTTTCTGCACACAAATCTTTCAAAAATCTTGTTTACACTATAGAAGTCACATTTTCTGACCAATCTTGATAAAACTTGCTCAGACTGTTAACCTTGATGGTATCTTGATCAAGTTCGAACATAGGTAGTGTGGGGTCAAAAAGTAGGTCACTAGGTCAAATCTTAGAAAAATCTTGTTTACATTCTAGAAGCCACATTTTCTACCCAATCTTGATAGAACTTTCTCAGAGTGTTAAAGGTCATATGTACAGGTTGGGTTTATTTCATAAAATTAAAATATGAAGTAAAAGAATCACATTGAAATTATTTGCAACATTTTAGCATAACGCATTACGTCATAAATCACCGTCATAGCGCACCGATTAATAAAAGTTCGTATGACTTACTTCCCTTTGCTGTGACGTCACTCGTGATCCACTGAATGCGCCATGTAAAGGGCGTGAAGAGCGATCGCTGGTTAGAATTAGTGTTTTTCTTCAAATAAGCGATCCTAAAGTCATTGTTTGGATTGACAGCGCATTTTCTTTATTGAATACGATTCATTTTATAAGAATATCAATTTGAAAAAAGATAAATAAATAACTTAACCCGTGAATTTGCATGGATTTGTCAATGCGTAAACCTTTTCATATGAAAGGAACGGCTTGAAATTTGGACGATTTTCCTTGAAATAAATGATTCTTAAGTCATTGTTTGGATTGACAGTGAATTTTCTATACTGAATATTTTTCATATTATAAGAAAATCCATTTGAAAAAAATAAATTAGTGACTTAACGCGTGAATTTACAAGGATATGTCAATGCGTTCATATGAAAGGAACGGCTTGAAATTGGGACGATTTTCCTCGAAATAGCAATCCTTAAGTCAATGTTTGGATTGACAGTGCATTTTCTTTATTGAATATGTTTCATATTATAAGAATATTCTTCTGAAAAATAGAGTAAGTGACGTAACGCGTAAATTTGAAAGGATTTGTAAATGTTTTCATATGTAAGAATCAGCTTGAAATTTTGACGATATTTGTGAAAACAGCTATTTTTATTAATATTTGTTGAAAAAAAAACACGAGTACTTTTTCGTCAATGATCGTGTATTAGCATTAAGGTTTTAATTGAGTAGTAAACAAAGACATAGATCTGAATAAACGAATTGTCTTAAAACCGTACATCGTATAACTATTGACTGTCAAATTCACCCTTCATTGTCTTATCAATACATGAAACGGGAGAAGATAATAAATTGCGAACAAACAAACCGTATTATAACCCAACTTACTTTTGATACGAAGGTTATCCTTTAACTCACATTTTCACCACACATCCAAATTTCAAAACTAAACACTGGCACATTCAAGAGTATTTGTTAAAATCATCCGGCAACTTTCCAGTAACTCCACCCCCAGTAAGAGGTCTATGATTTCGAATTTGATTCCGATGTCGTCTTTCTAGATCAACTGTTTTGACTTAAGAATTGTTCTTCACATTCACTTTACATTTATGGTCGTTTTCTATCGTGTAAGTAGCCTTGACATATTGAGCATTTAATTTTCGGACAGGTTTATTAATTAACAGCTTAAACAAAAAAATCGTCATAGTTTATTTTACTAACAACCTTAAATAAACATATTTGGATTTGTTTTTTATGATTTTGGAATTTAAATATCAATTTGACAAAACTTGGTTTTGATGTCAAAACGTTTTTTTGTTGTAAACATAAAGTTAATACCGTTTTGGTGAATACAGATTATCATATACTTATTGAAGTGTCAAACTATTCTAATAGAAAAGACAACATGTTCACTTCTTTAAATATCATAACGACAAAGTATCAGACGTAAGTCACATTGAGAGATAAATATGTCCTGACACCATATCAATCCAAATATCCTGTGAGAGTTTGGTCTTAATTGGTTATATCTTAACAATGGATTTTTTAGATAAATTTAATTGCCACGCATTGAAAGTGTGAGATTTGCCGCTTGTTATTTCATGTCTGGAATAGCAGAACGTGTCAGACCTGTTAATTAACAACAGAGATATTTAAGAGATTAACAACGCCAGAGGCTACCTTTCGCCTAAACAATAAAGGACTTGAGACTTGAAACGTACTGTGCAAATGTGGCAGTTTGGTGTTAATTTGCATAACGACCCTTAATCCTTGTAATGTCCGATGTTTGTTGATTGACCCTTTGTATGTGAGGTAAACTGACAATAATCAATTAAATTGTAAACAAAGAAATTATGTTCAAATGTATAAATTATATATTTAGTGATCTTATTACTAAATTATCAATATTTTGTAATAATCATGTTTGAACACCTGCATTTCAGTTTAACATATGTCATTTAAACCAATATTACCAATGGCAAACAAATGAGGTGTGTGATTTAAATAATTCCGAAAAGCAGACGCTTAAGTTAAGATCGAACCCATTATCATTTACGTTGATGAGTTCAGAGACAGTTTGCGGATATCAAATATTCATTATTTTCAATTTTCATTCAAAGACAACGGCAGATAAAAGAAACTTGCTTGTTTTAATCGGTTTGTTATCATAGCAATCAACATACATTTTTCATTTTGTCTCATTTATGTAAAATGGCAACGTTTCTACGATTATGTTAAAACATAAAACAAGTTTTGCAAATAAGAACAAGAAGCATTTAAGCGTTTCAAACCCAAAGACATGGTAATACAATAACTTAAGATGTTGGATGAAATTAACATATTCTTGCAACCCTTTGAATTCTTACGTAATATAATCGTAAAGCAGCCAAATTAAGTATTCCTGACTAAGTATGTAGCATAGTTAATCTGTTCCAAACAAAACTAGCTTGGCAATAAGAGAGTCATTCAAGGAAATTAACTTTCAAAAAGGTGTAATCAACGTGATTTATCCTTTTCTTGAATTTATCTACATTTACACAGTGCACATTCTATATAAAGATCTAGCAAGACTACACGAGGCTCTAACACCCCAAACTAACAGTCAGGAATTGTTTTAATCACAAACATCAGTTCAGGGAAATATAACTGTTACTCAATAAGTAGAATGAATTTGAAGCGTCTTCACCTGTATGAATTACTTTGAATTGAGTCCGATCATTTAAAGATCAATAAAATCAATTCTCTGGAAACGCCTAACAATGCGTAAACTTGCCGTCTTCAAAGTGAAAGTAACACAGCCTACTGTTCTTGTTTGGGGAATATATCTTTTGCTTATTTGTAAAGTAAACACGGTCCAGTTTACTTATCGAAACTTTTTGCAGATTTTATGTTCGTCGGAAAACGGGAGAAACTAGCATCCCTGCGACCAAAAGCAGAATAACACCAGAAGACCTGTCAAAATACCATATTCAATATCCAATTTACGTTTCCCAAAACACAATTCAGCACTTAAAATGTCCGAAATTTGTTCAAAAACACCGTCGTTACTGAGAACTAGATTCTTCTTACTGATAGTTCATATGGCTTTGAAGCACAAATGACGTCACAACAAGGGAGATAAGTCATTCACAAAAATCGATAAAGGTGAATAAAAGTAGTCAAAAACAACATTTTTCGCTTCCGTATGAGAAAAAAATCATTACCTCCGTCATAACGAAACCATAACCTAATTCAAAAACCATAATTAAAGAAAATTTTGTTTATCGGGAAATATGACCTTTAACCTTGATGATATCTCTATCTCGATAGAGTTTGATCATGGGTGGTGCGGGGTCATAAAGTTGGTCACTAGGTCAAATCTTTGAAAAATCTTGTTTACACTCTAGAAGTCACATTTTCTGCCCAATCTTGATAAAACTTGCTCAGACTGTTAACCATGACGATATCTCGATCGAGTGTGATCATGGGTGGGCTGGGGTTAAAAGTAGGTCACTAGGTCAAATCTTAGAAAAATCTTGTTTACACTCTGGGAGCCACATTTTCGACCCAATCTTGATCAAACTTGCTTAGAATGATAACCTTGATAATATTTCTATAGAGTTTGATCATGTGTGGTGTGGGGTCAAAAAGAAGGTCACTAGAGAAATATTACCTTGATGATATCTTGACCGAATTTGATCATGGGTTGGGTAGGGTAAAAAAGTTCACTAGATCCACTCTTTGAAAATCTGGTTTACACATTAGAAGCCACATGTCAGGATGTTTACCTTGATGATATATTGATCAACTTCGATCATGGTTAGGTGGAGTCAAAAAGTAGGTCAGATCTGCTTTAAAATGGCATATAATGTTTTCTTGATGATATGTGGGTCGAATTAGATCATAGAAGATGGGATGGGTTTAGAAAAATGGTCACTTTGTCACATCATAAATTACTATTGTTTACTATATTATGGTAAAAAATTCGACCCAATCTGTCTGGAACTCGCTTTCTCTTACCCTTCAAAGTTTCTTAGAATATTTGCGTAAGTTTGATAAATCTTGTTTACATTCTAAAGGCAACACTGTTTGTACAATGTATATCAAAGAGGTCTACAGCTTAATTTTTTAAGACATCCAGAGTGCTGATCAAACTTGCTCAAAATGTTAACCTTGATAATATCTTGATTAACTTTGATCATGGGTGGAATGGAATCAAAAAGTAGTTCACAAAGTCAAATCTTAGAAAACACCCGATTACACTCTGAAAGCTACATTTTCAGCCCAATTTGATCAAACTTGCTCAAAATGATCAACCTGTTATATCTCAACCAAGTCAGTTTATGAGTAACTTGGGGTCAAAAGTAGATCACTGTCAAATTTAGACAAATCTTGTCCATTACTCATGTGTAACATTGTTGTAACCAACACTTTACAAGTGGCAGGTGAGCGATCCAGGACCCTCAGGGTCCTCTTGTTTGAAGTCTGTTCTATTTGATTTATGATTTATGATTCATGGAGGGCATTCTCTTGTTGATTCATAAATGATATCCTCTTTTCTGAGTCTGACTTTTTTTTATTCATAAATAGCATCCTATTTTCTGAGGTGGGCTCTTTTTGATTCATACATGGCATCCTCTTTTCTAAGGTGGACTTTTTGATTAAAAAATTGTATCCTCTTTTCTTAGATGGGCTCTTTTTAATTCATATAGGACATCCTCTTTTCTGAGGTAGGCTCTTTTTGATTCATATAGGACATCCTCTTTTCTGAGGTGGGCTCTTTTTGATTCATATATGGCATACCCTTTTCTGAGAAAGGCTCTTTTAGATTCATAAATGGCATCCCCTTTTCTGAGATGGGCTTTTTTTTTTATTCATTAATGATATCCTCTTTTCTGAGAAGGGCTCTTTTAGATTCATAAATGACATCCCCTTTTCTGAGGTGGGCTCTTTTTGATTCATAAATGGCATCCCATTTTCTGAGGTGGGCTCTTTTAGATTCATAAATGACATCCCCTTTTCTGAGGTGGGCTCTTTTTGATTCATAAATGGCATCCTCTTTTCTGAGGTTGGCTCTTTTTGATTCATAAATGGCATCCCCTTTTCTGAGATTGCCTTTTTTTTATTCATAAATGGTACCTCTTTTCTGAGGTGGGCTCTTTTTTATTCATAAATGGCATCCTCTTTTCTGAAATGGACTCTTTTATATTCATAAATGGCATTCTCTTTTCTGAAGAGGGCTTTTTTTTATTCATAAATGGCATCCTCTTTTCTGAAGAGGACATTATTTGATCTTTAACGAGAATTCACTTCTAGCTGAAGAACTCATGCATATAACTCGCATTTCACTTATATTTGCTTTGGCATTAATTTCCTTGATTTTTTTTTTCCATACAGGGGTGGTAAAATCTTATTTTGAACTACTTGTCCATAAATGCATTCTCCTTTTCTGCACTTGTTCATATGATTGTCATATATTAGTAGTAGATTTCAGTAAAAAATCACTAGTCCGTTTAGGCTTTTGGACAACCTAGGCAATACTGACAAATGATATTGCCACCCTTGTTAGAGAATCAGAATGTAAAAAAAGGAATAACATTGAGTAATTTTCACCATGTGTACATTTTCTGTCATATGCATTTCAGATTGTTTTCTTTAAGTTAATTCTCTGCTATACCTAGAAAAAGGCTCTTACTTTTAATTCAAGCTTTATTCCTTTTAAACTGTATCTTTTAACCCTTTAAGGTATAGAGATAAGGCTTATCAGTGACACTATAGGTATAAACCGTCCGATTATCAAAGACCATTAACACATACATAATTAGTCACCCGGAGTACCTATTTGCACAGGATTATCTCCGATAATTGTTATTGATTGGGGTACTGTTAATCAAACCCAAATTAATGCATTTTACATTCATCTAATAGATTTTTTCAAAGAATAAAAGACGACGAGAACAAAATTTCCTTTAAGTTGATGTTTTTTTCTTTATTTAGTGATACATTCATATCAGGATTAAGTTGTAGAAAATTAAACCAACAATGAAAATGTATATTACGGTGTTAATTATACAAAATCAAAAATAATAAAATGACTTATGTGTTCTCCCAGAGAGATCCCTAATTTGTTTTTCTGTTTTGTCATCAATTGCAGGGAATTTTGCTGCCGAAAAATACCATTCATGACTCGAGATACATACTTTGTCTTTGCATATTTCTCAACAAAGCTGAATCGTTTTACTTCAATTCCCATTAAAACCGTTTCCAAAATGAAGAAAAGAATGTTTTTCAACGCAATATTGCTTTGTAAAGTAGTTAAGCCTGGTCCTTCTTATAAATGTAAATCAGTAAAAATCAATTCATTTTGGCAACGAAACATGCTCATTTTTCCGTAAATTTTGTGTCCATGGGTGATGAATTTACCAAAAGCTCGTAGTTGTAGTCAAAATCGGAGGAATAATCTAATTTGCTTGTTCGTGAATTGGTAATATTTATCAACATTTCATCATCTTCAGGCTTAAAAAGCGATCAAATTACTGCTCTGAATCTATATTGATGTCTGACTTGCAATCGGAAACACCAAAATTGGCTAAATATTTTAAAAAAGCCGTCTTTATAATGTCAATTATTTGACGGCTTTATTTTCAATCGCCTTTAAACTTTGAACTATAGCTCTGTGTCATAAACATCCTTTACAGGTCGCGTGCCGTATGCTCTCGTTTTGATTGGATAGTATTTTTAGAAATGTGTTAAGTTACTTAAGAATTGCATGAAATCCTGATCGAGTCTTTACAAATCGGCATTGTTTTTATCTTTTATGACCAGAAGGCTTCTCATTAATTGGGTTGGTAATTCGGATTCCCTTCATCTCAATTAGATAGCGTTATTTCCATAAGCGCGTCGTGAGACCATTATCAAAAGATTGCTCTAGAGCAAAAGTTTAAACTTTGACCCTATGATTTTATCATCGGAAATGAAAGAACACATATTTATTTTTGAGGAAAATAAAATTTGAAGAAAATGACGTGTGTGCAAAGATGTGTTATTAAGGGCCAATGTTGAATCAATTTTTCAACTGTCAAAAAGCGTTCTATGCGGTCATCGATAGAACGTCAAAATAGGTTTTTATATGGTAATAGGTATAACCACGAAAAGGGTTTTATACGGTAATCGATAAGGCGGCGAACGGAGCTATATACCGTAAAGGGTTAAGTGGGACATTAAATCTTGAAGTATAATAATAAAAAAAATGCAAAGAGGAATCATGATATAGAACCGTTTTCATGGTCTTCCCCAGGATGTTTTTCGGGCGCTGGGGAGGGGAAGGGTTATGGTAGGGGGCAACCACCTCACTTGAGTCAATTTTTTTTAAACATGCTCATCAGAATGGTGAGTTCTTAAGTATATTTGAAATTAAAAATAACAGAATATAGTGATGCATGTATTTAATAAACAAGTATAGACAAAAACAGCAAAATGATTGATACATTATATTTTTTCCTACCATCCAAATTTCTAATGAACAGTTTTTACATGAAAATGGAACTTCTCCTTGGTTTCATCTTAAACCACTCATCTGCAGCTTCTCTAAAGCTGAAGTTTTGTTACATCAAAATGAAATCTTGATCTGTAGGCTTTTTTGTGCAAAATGTTGAAAATCCTAAGAAATGGTTGGAGTTCATTGCTGTTTTTTCATTCTCCTAAATAAAACCATATAAAAACAACCAAAGACATTTTTCTTTCATTGATTTGAGGCAATAGAGTCTGCTCATGAAAAGGCTAACCATTTTGGAGCTTCTTTTCTGGGAGAGAATTATTGCTTTTATATGTGCTTCAAGTTGTTTTAAAGTAGTGTTTAAAAAGAGGTTTATGAATTTATATGTTTAACTAAGTAAATCTTGACATGTTGTTTTATTAGTAATTAAGTGAATTAATCCAATAGAATTATACTTTATTCACTACCATACCAATCTGGCCAAATTCTACAATATTGCAATTGTCTGATTTAGCATTATGATTCTTAAAACCTCATAATATTATGTACTGTTTCATGCTTTGGTAACATCTGAATTTCAACCCAAAAGAACTTCACCTCTTTAATTGTTTTGTTTTCATGTTACCTTGAGATTTTGGTAGTTTTTCAGTATCAAGGTTGATATAAGATATTGTTGAGAGCTATGTTTGCCTTTATTTATATGATGGTATTGTTTATTTTCAGATACAACAAACTATCCCGCCAAGTGAGAGAACTAGCCAAAAAAGTAAAAGATCTTGATGCTAAAGATCCTTTTAGGTTGGAAGCGACTAACCAGTTATTGGAGAAATTGTAAGGGCACATTGTTTGTTGTTCTACACTTGTAATTCTACTTGTCTTTGTCTCTCATTACTAATCTTCCAGTAGATTGTTAATGTTGGAAAGCTGTCAGAGGTTTTCAAACACCATTTTATGGTATTGGTGGATAAATACCAGGATCCATGGACAGAAGCACTTACTGCTCTGATATAACTGAAACAATGTTTAAATCAACCAAACCTAAAGCAACATCTTTAGATCATTATTCAACAATATTTGTATTTGGTAACAGAGAATATTGTATTTCTTGAATGGGTGTTAAAGAGGTGACCCATAATTCTTTTGTTCATTTTTTGTTTAATTTCATTTTGTTTACGAAGCCTCTGTATTTGAGTTTTTGTTTCCTTGGTTTTCAGCCATTGTGGTTGAATGACAAATGAGAGAGATTAACCCCTAGCCAGGGCTTTGAGTGGCATTACCAAGCTATTTGTACAAATGGTGTAGAAGACAACTTCTATTGTAAGAAAATTTGAGCTAGTGGTTACATTCTGCCCTTAGTCCATATACACTATTGACATTGAGTAAGTCACTTAACATGTTCATCCATCGCATGTTTAACCCTTTCCCAAACAACCAATTTTCGACTGTCTCAAATTGAAAGAGTTAGCAGACCACATTTCAAAATTTGATGAAATTAAAAAATTTCGCCAGATAGAGCAGAAAACCTTGTGGGAAAAGTAAAAATTGCTCATTATGATGTTACAATGTTTTTAAGAATCGTCTGAAACAAAGTGGTCAAATTTCTTTATTGTTTGGGAAAGGGTTAAAAAGGCTGAGGAATATGAGATAAAAGATAAAAAGCTTCCAAATTACAACACTCTTAAGTTCTTATATGATAATTCAAAATACATTTTGTGCAAGGATGCAATGTACCGATAACATCTGCATTATACTGACATAGCATCATTAAGCACGGATGCTTTTCTTGTGACACATTTTATGAGATTTTTAAATTATTCATTGATATGCACCCTGGTTCATTGTCAAACAACTTTTGTTTACTTTTCTATTGCTATCTGTCATTCCTTATAGGGCCATATGATGGACATGATTGATAGAGATTTAAATGATTGTTCTCTTGAAAAAGCCGTATTTGAACATTTGCAGAGAATTGTGTGTGGATACGTGAATGAGGGAGTTATTATTAAATGAACCATTTTGAATAATTACTTTGTAACTTACAACCCAATCCTATGTTTATAATCAAGGAACTTGGAAGTTGGTAGATAAAAATGGGACACTTTTGGCTTGTTCATACTTTAATTAGAAAAAACGTTTCCTTTCAAACTCTTCCTCTTATCAAATTTTATGAAAATGTTTGTGGTTATAGAATCTGGCTAATTATGGATAAGGAGCAACATCACCCAAAGAACTACAAAAAATTGGCCTTTGACTTAATTAAATTATAAAGATTAAAAAAGCTAGAATTAAATCTTTACCAATATGAAAAGGTCTTTTCTCACAAAACCTTTCATATGGTTGATATCCAGCCCGCTCACTCCTATACCTTATGAGTAACAGCCATTCAAAGATAAAAAATAAACTAATTAAAAACTTTCAACATTATGAAAATGTTTCTTGTGAGTACATGTAACCCGAAGCTGGTAATGTTACTATAGAGTTTTGGCCTTGTGAATTATAATGAATTGACATCTAACTCATTCAAGCAGTTAGGAGACATGTGTTATTCTCAAAAACAAGTTCTAGTTTCTGATTATACTTGGATGTTGATGCTTTCACTTTAGAAGATTACCAGAATCAATAACGAGTGTCATCTACTGATGCCTTTATTGAGAAACCACAGGGTTTGATCCAAATAATTTGACAGGTTGGTCATTTGAGCTATCTGAAACATAAATATGAGTTACAAAAAAAAATGTTTCATTGTTTTTTCCAAGGTTCAGTTTGCCTTTGATAATAATTGATTATTTTGATCTATGGTGGGCTTCTAAAGGATTCATTATTCAACATTTTGTTTTATTAAGGAGTAGAAATAATATGTACCATTTACAGAATGAGAATGTTCCCTTCCTGCCAAATTACCCCCAATTCACCCCACTTTGCACAATTAAGGCACATCCTATAGTGTTATATTGACCTTTTAACCATAAAAATTGGGCAATAGAAGCAGATTATCAATGGGTTGTTATAAACTGTGATGTCCATTAGTTGGCTATGAGAGAAGATGGGTCGGTCTGTCCTTTACTTCGTAACATTACTCATGTCTGTAACCAATACTCTCAGTGTTACAGAAGCATGATTTGGTCAACATGTAAAACTCCCCCTTTGTTTGCAATATTTTCAACCAATTGCTTATTCATTAAGATTGTGTCTAGAGTTTCAGCTACAGATACAATGTTTAAGCTTGAGGTCAAACTTTACATGGTTGCTTCTATAGATGTTCATATGGATGCTTAAGAGATAGTGTCCAGCAATTTATTCTTGTGTCAAACGGTCTTTCATCCAAAATGATAGGAAAACTTTCATTTAAAGTACATGTACTTTTAAAATACTGTCTGCAAAAGTACCTTTGCAAGCCAGTTTTAGGAAAGAGGAGTGCAAGATGTGTGAGTTTCTATTTCCTATCAGATAGGTGTTGATTGATATTTGATTCATGTTTCAATTCGTAGATCTGTAATGTTGATCAAACTTTCTGTTTCTAGTTTGTTTTAATTGTATATCATTTCAATGATTTCTAGTTTATATGTTGATGAATATCATATTTGTGATGAAGGTAGACCCCATTTACCAAAGTGCCCATCGAGACTGCCAGCATGAGGGTGGAACTATCAACCCTTCCTTAGTACCTCAAGCTCATTAACATTGCCCAGTCATGACTCAATCTTGCATGGAGAAGGCCTTATGAGTTCAGGCCAAATACTCCAACCACTAGGCCATAGAGGTCTTATGTGGAATAAAAGGGTCAATGTCCCTGAATGTACATATATTTCTTTGATTCAGTTACATGACTAAGTATATGGGGATTGATGTTTTTTGTCTAAATAAGTAAATCATGACAGGTTTTCTGTTGCTTGTTTCAGGTACAATCTTGGACTGATAGTAACCAAGTCTTCTCTCGCCCTGGCAGATACAATAACAGCATCTTCTTTCTGCAGGTTTGACTTCAGTTTTCCTTTCTATAAGTCTAAATTCTTTATCATCCATCAAGAATGAACATTTACATCTAAAAGTCATGAAACAATCTATCAAGGCTTAGATGTTAGGTTGTAGGAAGTGTATTTTATACCACAAGAGAACAAAATAATGCTATGGTCATGGGCTCATCTGAACATTTTGAGTTTCAAAATATTTCTTGAAAACTGGATATCTGGTTTATAGTCTGTAGAACCCATATCAAGTCTTAAACTTCTTTATGCAGATTGTTTACAACAAATGTATGTGTGTGAGAATGTTGAATTATTGTTATATTGATGGATCATTTTATTAGCTGGGGTTTGATCACTGTTTTTAACAGTATTTCACAGCTTTATTCTCCTTGTTCTTCAATTACCACAATACACTTCATTAGCAGAATAATTCTCCCCTCATGAACACATATGTTCAGTGGTGACTTTGCTATCTAAGCTGAATTTCATTGATAATGACAAAATCAGATGAACGGATCTTTTTTGTTTTATCCTCAGTAATTTGAATAAATTGAAGGAAGAATCTAGTCTTAAAGGCATGGTAACTACAAGTGTATTTTCATTTGACGATTTTCGTGTGTTATTTCAGACGCAGATTACCTGTACTGATGGTCAAAAGTCACATGGCAGAGAACTTGAAAGCTGCAACAACATTTATAGAACAAGGCCGTATCCTTTATCAGTCAATATAAAACAGTTTGATAATCAAGGCACGTAAATGGAGGGCATGTCCATTGTTATGTAAATTGTAAAAGGACAAGTATCATATCTGGGCATTAGAAACTTTATTTTGAAATTGTGTATTAAAAAAGACAAAAAATCTTTTGTCATTTCATTTGTGATTTTAATGTTTTTCTTTTGCAGTTTGATTAAATGATTAATAATGAAGATTGATGTAGTTTATATATAGAAGATTTAAATAGACCTTCCCAACAGTAAACTCATGATCATTATGTAATATCTTATTTTTCTGTACTGTCTTATATTTTGGGTCAAAATCCTTCTTAAATTTCCACTCTAGTTGAATGATTTAGAGAAAATAAACAAAGATTGTTTTGCTGTCAGAATCCTTTTGTTTTTCTGAAGGTCTAGTATCAAATTTGTAATTTACCTTAACATGACACTGCAGATGTTCGAGTAGGTCCGGAGGTGGTAAAAGATCCAGCATTTTTAGTGACGAGGTAGGCCATCTTATCACAGCTGTTTTACAACACTCAACATTTACCTGATCATTTTTAGGCTTTTTAAAGGGATTCATCCATAAGAAAGATTGAAAAAACATTGATTTTTTTGCGCAATTGTCCAGATGTAGAGCGCTGTCTAATGTGGAATGTTGCAGGTTTAATACCTTCTCCAGGTCATTCCAGTCGAAAAAGCAATTGTTACTTTTAGCAAATTGGTATTGCTATGAAAATCAGTACTAGTTCAAGAAAGAGAAGTATTAGTTTTGAGCATGGAAACATCTGATTATCTAAAGTAGATTTGAACCAATGAGATGTTACGGAATGGTAAAGACTTGCCCTACAAGGATGCAGGAATCCATGTTCAGTTCATTTTTTAGAACAAAAACCCCTCAGAGAGCTTCATAGAGACTATGGTTTATAGCAACACCTTGTGGTTCTCTACAGAATCTCAAATGATTTGATATTTTGTAAAAATTAAACTGGATAGTAGGATTATTAGTATTAAATTTTGGAACAGAAAACCATTACAGATTTCTAGTTTGTAAGGTTTAAAAACATCTGGAACAAAATGGACCTCGGTTTGTTTGCATTAAAAATGTTCAAAATTATTTGACTTTTCTATACATGACAGGTATGTGCAATGCTTAATGGAAAAGCTTATTGCCAGAATCGAGAGCAGAATTTGGCTCAAATGATCTTTAACTGTCCAATAATGTAAACACAACCACTTTTTGGTAAGATGAGTTATGTTGTATAAACCTTAGAATGTTGTTTCTTGACATATAAGTCTGTATTTTCAGGAATATGACTGACTTTATAACCTGGACAGATACATCGGCAATCAGGAAGCACGTCCTGGATTACAATGATGTTGTGAGTATATCTCTACACATTCAACTATAAACTCATTATTTACTTTTGTTAATGTTAGAATTGTGACAAATGGAAAAGTTACATGACTGTGAATAGTATTAAGAGATGACTTTTCAAGGATTTCCTGTATCTTAATTTTTATAAGGAGTTGACTGTGGCCCATTGTTAAGAGTACAAAACTTGAAATGACATGGCCCCTCTCCACATGGGTTCATATCCAAGTGAAAGATATAGCTTTTCATGAGAGGTTAGCTCCTGACTGACTTACGGAATGCGAATGGTTCTAACTGGCTTAACCAGCCCTTATGGGCAGTTGAGTATGGAGTCTTCCTCCATAATTAAGAGATGGGCATCACAACATAACTGAAATAATGTCGGTGTGATGTAAATTTCATTCAAATAAATAGTGAAAGGAGTTAAATGATAGAAGGTGCCAGATCTTTTTAGCAGATATTTCTAAACAATGTAAGCCCAAAACAATTTGTGGGTTAAGTGCAATACCATAGTAAGTGTCTCAGTTGTGAAGGACCTAGTATTGCTCTGAACCCTCACATTGTGGTAATGGTCATTCTCTATGGCACTCTGGGTAATGGGCCACTGATGGGGGTCAGCATTATGGCTGGAATGTCAGGTACAGGTCAGTAATGGTCGGAGTTCAGGGAGATAACATTTGTGTTGCAGCAATAATCGAAAAAAAGTGTTAAAAGTTACACCAAGCCTCATACTAAGGGTTTTACATAGCAGGTCACATTTTTGAAATTTCATTACCTTTAATCAGTTTTAAATCTTAAGGCCTAGTAAAAAAAGTTGTTTGTTTAGAGTAACGCGACCCTAGCTAGCAAAACCTGCCTACCCTTAGGATTTTATTTGACCATTGGAAGAAAAATTCAATTGGCGCCATATTTTTAACATATCCATTTGAAACTTCCTCTGCATTCCTGACAGGCCAGTTTATGATTTGAATTTGACAAAGGCATGTTATTTCATGTCTTTTATTGCCGCTTAAATTTGAAACCTTCTGAAAATGCATTTTGATGGATGCTGGTCTGTGTCAGAAGACATTTCTATACTGTTTCACTATTTTCTTTAAAAAGAAATATGCATGTTTAAATGAAGCTTAAAATTAAAAAAACCAAATCCCTACCTACTGATTTTGAAGATGTTACCCTAGACAAACAATTTATCTTTTTAGGCCTAATAGAAATTAATATATATTTTTGATCTGTTGATGGCTGTGAAAATATGCAGCAAAAGAAATCATGTTGAGAAATAAGTCTTAAAAGCAGTGAAAGTCTTTTATTTTATGATTGTTATTGCTGTCCGCTGCACAGATAAAATGCAATCTGCCCCTAGCCCCTTCACAAATAATGTGTTATTTTTCTTTTACAGAGAGATGACTTTGATTTATTTGGATGAGGACTATCATATCTGTCAACCTTCTAAAAGACTTGGATCAACAAGGCATTGCCAAACATTCACTGTTCTGTAGAAAGAACTAGTTTCCCGTGTTAATTCATCATTCTATAGTTTTTAAATGGTCTGTTGTGAACTGGGACACTTCTGGATATTTGATGTTTAGTTTGGGTCGCCTTACTAGGTTTGATCCAATCTTCTTGTCCTGGTCACAGTCTACTCTCTGTACAAGATGCTCTCCCCTTGTATTGAGAGAATATATTGGACGAAGCGATAGGTGAATGTTTGCCTGAAAACTTAGCACTGTTGATAATTCTTAAGTCTATTCCTGTTGAAATTAGCTTGCAGACAATTATATTAAAGGAAGATCATCAAAGTGAAAATGTTGAAGAAAAAGAAATGGATAATTTATTCATTTAAATTGATAGATTCTTGATAAAAAATAAAAATCTGATCATTATTTGCAAATCTTCCTTTAGTCAGCATGTTTTCAACAAATTTTTTGATGTCATTCATATTGAGAGAGACCTTAAATACATGTTACAAAAAGTAAACTCAATTGTTTGTTCTCAGTTGCAAGATAAGATACCATATTTGAACATTCCATGAGCAAGTCCAATCGAAGGTATTAAGTATTTATTCTGGTGGAAGGAATTACGCAGAAAATTCATCAGAAATATAAGATTTATGCCCCTTTTGTTTTATGATGCAGATGGGTGTTTCTATTTGCTTCAAATGTACCATAAAGTGGAAAGTTCCATCCGGTTACAAAAACAGAAATGAATTCCTTGCCTTTTATCAATGTTTTCTCCATTTGAAAATAAAGATATGGACATTTGAATTTCTGTATGGGTCAAAACAATAATTAAGGTATCACTACCCACATGATGGTTCAGTTATATTTTAGGCATACTATTGCATACACAGGGGTTTGCATGCATTTCAGACACTTCTGCGGACTCCCTCAGGAAAGATACATACAAAATACTGCAGAACTATTACACTGCCTTCAACATGTTGTGCTGGTTTTTTTTTCAACAAACATATTTTCATACCATCTTGGTATTAGTTTGTGCTGTGAAATTTCATCTTTTATTTCAGTGTTCTCAAGTGCAATAAAGCTAATTATAAATAGAAGCCTTCAAATAATTTGCCTGACTGGTTACAATATAACCAGTCAATAGTGTATTGTAAGTCATGAATTATTTATTAGCTCAGGCTTCTGTTCTTTGTGTTGTCAGTATGTTAGAATGAGTGCTAATAAATTGAGAAGGAAGAATTGTAACTAAAGACGGACATGCACACTTCAAGTAGATTGAATACAGATAACAAATAAAAAGAAAGCATTAATAAACTGTCTTGTTTATTTCATAACATGATCAATTGAACTTAAACAGCACATATGGTTATAAAATCTGAAAAAGAATCATAATGGAGGAGTCATCAACTTTTAACACTTTGAAATAGAACAATGGAACAATGCAGATAGAAAACTGTTTAATTACACTTGTTCTGTGGAAATGATTTGTATTAAAATGTTTTCAATTTAAAATATTTTAATGATACATTTCTGAAAAACCTTAATTCAGTCATGATTTTAGGACTTAAAAGCAAATAAGTGGGTGTAGCAAAGTAATTTGTAAAGTGTCTTTTGGAATTACAGTCAATTCTATTGTGCGGGTACTTATTTGAATTGTCTCACACGAAGGATTCTTATAAGTTTCTACAATGAAGGATAAAGAAATTTATAGAAGTAAGCAAGTGGCAGATATCTCCTTCCTGGTGCTATTTCACATTTGGCAATGGTTCAATAAAAACTAACAAGTTAAAACTTTCCCCTTGATTTGTAGGCTGTGAAGACCTGGTCATCAAAGGTTAAGAAAGCTATGTTGCATTTAACAACCCTGAATAAAATTTGAAATAATGTTACACTTCTACCAATCCAAAGCCATAAGACCTTAGTAAGAGATGACATATTTCCTCGGGGCAAAAACAAACAATTAGAATGATTAGCACTAAAATAAACTAAAAGTAAAAGTAAACAAAACTTATATACAGAGGCAACTTTTATATGTGAAAGACAATTGGTAAAACAGAATATTTACAAACAAAAAATCTATTGTTCAACAATTATACATTTTTCCAATCTGTGAGTAACCTTGTACTGTTGTTACTTAACATGTGGTGCTTCAGATACCAATATGATGGATGTCTGTCAGAAAGGGACAATGGGTTACAGATAAACGGCAATGCAGCTTATTAAACACAAATGTTTGATAGGTGGTGTTGTTTGATTCAATATTAAACCCCATAACTATCATCAACCAATTATCAAAATCTATCAACAGGGGTGGATTCATCAACATTTTATTATTCTTATAACAACCATGTCTTAGTCAAGAACATGAATTAAAGTAAGTGGAAAATCGTTTTATGTTCAAGATATGGTCCCCGTCTGTCAGATCAAGTTTACAGTGGACATTGTTTTTTACCCTATTCACCCTTTCTCATGTTAAAAACATCTCCTTATTCTTGGTAGTACTATCCTTCGATATAACTGATAGTATGGAAATGGTATCTTTGAAAGGCACATCTATTTAACTATTGCATCATAGTCAATATCCACTTCAAAGTATCGGATGACATTTAATATTTGAATGTCAAGAATGAAAATGATGCTATCAATTGTAAAAACCAAAGATATAAATGGAGAACTATCTTTTAATAAGCAATAAGCTTTTTGTCATAATTGTTTCTTATAAATCTCCCCTGTTACTGATGTGTAGAAGTCATTGTACAAAATAGTAACGAGAGGAATCTTCTTTCATAATGAAGAATTAGTCTAGACACAAATTAAAGTTTCCAAAACATTCTGCCATAAAATATACAGTAGCCAATACAGAGGATGTACAAGGCCAACACATTGAAACAAAAACATCAATGCTAATCATGATATACAAAATGAACACAGGATGGTTTATTATGTCTTAGAATACCGTTATCTTAATTTTTACATAGGATTTGGGTTTCATCCAACCAATTTTAACAATCATATGGTATATTTATGAAATATTCTTACCTAGATGACCCCATTGTCACATCGGAATATATCAAGAAAACACATATTGTTGGACAAACTACAAACAATATGAAAAGTAACATCACATGATGTCATCTGCATATTGAATCATCTTGAGTTGGTTTGGTTACCATTTCCTTTGGCATTATTAAGAAAAACAAAAGTGAACATATATACATTGACTTGCCTTGCCAATAATTTCCATCAACCCTGGCAAGAAAATAGCGGAAGATGACAAGTAGTAAGTGCTCTATAACTCCTTAAAACTGTACTGGGTATATAAACACAGGTAAACAAACTGCACTATTTTAAAAGCACCATGATAAAAAGGGATTCAGCACCTCACTTGCTACTTGGGCAAATGATATAAAATTGAAAAAACTAACTCAATAAATCCTGCCATATTATATACAGACATAACACAGGGACTATGGTCATTGATCATAACGCCCAGGTTGGCCATATTGTTCCATATCTGTCATTGTAATGATCCCAGGATCTGTTTGTGGTTCCCTATTGCCCACCCCTCCCTCTCCCCATTGAAAGATTCTGGAAAAGAGGCAGAAGTCCCGGTAGAATACCGAGGGGTTGACCCCGCCCTAATGTAGGTGCTGACCCACTAGAACCCAGGTCCCCTGCAGCATGGGGCATCACCATGCTGGGGTGACCTGGCAACTGAAATTGTCCGCTAACCAATGGGTTTATCTGAGGGGCAAACATTTGTTGGTAACCAGGAACCATGCTTGGTCCCATACTGGCCCCCATCATGTATGCATAATTTGAAACATTTCCCATTTCAGGGATAGGCATCATGCCTGGCTGAAACATCATCATTGAGTTAAGATATTCCTGTTTTTGTGAATCTGTCATTCCCATCATTCCTGGGTTACTTCCTGTTTGAGACTGGCTAACCATTTGGTTCTGTAAGTAGGGTGTAGAAGTGGAAACGGATGTGGAACAAGTCTCTGATACACTAACGCTTGTCATCGCCTTGGTGACAATATTTGCAGTAGCAATAGGCTGAAAACAAATAAATGGGTATCAAATGACCATCAATAAACCCTCATTTAAACTTGTATGCAATTATATAACCATAAAACATTTCTCAACTTATTTTTTAATAAACAATAGGATCTACAGACATGCTCAGTTATCTAGTTGAAGTACTTTCTTAAATTCTAGCTAGGAATCAAGAGTAATTAAAATATTTTTTGTGAGATCAACTTCTAAGCATGTTTTCATAGCTTTTTATTACAGGTTAGTTGTTTCAAATAAATCATTCATTCATATCAAATAAATTTTGACAATTTAGATATCGTCTTTTCTTAATTCTGCACAACAATAATGTAACATGGCCAGCAATGCTTAACAAACAAGAGCTGTCCGAAAGACAGCATGCTAGACTATTTTCGGCAATGACGGAGAGGGGTAAAGATCAGTGAAACATTGTTTCTAAAATACGTGGATGCAAACAATGATTCACTACAGTAGCTGTTGAGAAACAAACATGCATGCAAAAACTTAACCAAGAATTTTTAAGTACAAAGGACCACATAATTAGCTTAAATACAAAACATGAGATTTGAAACTTGGTCGGGGACCTTAGCTTTTGACCCTTAACACATGTGTGAAGTATCAACCCATTTCATACAGTTGTTCATGAGATACAAACTTGCATGCAAAAACTTAACCAAGATAATTCTAAGAACAAAAGGCTGCATAATTTGCTTAAATTGGATACAAGAGTTTTGTACATTATATTAAATTATGACCCAAAACACATGTGTGAAGTATCGACTCATTCACTATAGTAGTTCATGAGATACAAACTTGCACGTAAAAACTTAACCAAGATTTTGTAATCACAAAAAAAGACGCAAAGTTTGCTTAAATTAAAAACTAGAGGTTTGAAACTTGGACAGTGACCTTAAATTATGACTCTGAACACATGTGTGAAGTATCAATCAATTCACTATAGTAGTTCATGAGATACAAACTTGCACGCAAAAACTTAACCAAGATTTTCATAGTATAAAAAGCCGCAAAATTTGCTTAGATTTAAAGCTAGAGGTTTGAAACTTGGTCAGGGACCTTAAATTTTGACCCTGAACACATGTGTGCAGTATCAATCTATTCACTATAGTAGTTAATGAGATACAAACTTGCACGCAAAAACTTAATCAAGATTTTTCTAAGTATATAAGGCCGCAAAATTTGCTTAAATTTAATACAAAAGATTTAAAACTTGGCCTAGGACCTTAAATTATTACCCTGAACACATGTGTGAAGTATCAACCCATTCCATACAGTAGTTCATGAGATACAAACTTGCATGTAAAAACTTAACCAAGATTTTCTAAGAACAAAAAGCTGCATAATTTGCTAAAATTCAAAATTAGAGATATGAAACTTGACCTTGGATCTTAAAGTATGACCCTGAACACATGTGTGAAGTATCAACCCATTCCATTGTGTAGTTAATGAGATACAAACTTGCAGGTAAAAACTTAACCAAGGTGCGACGCCAACAGCGACGCACACGCCCAGGTGAGTAGTATAGCTCTCCTTTTTCTTCGAATAGTCGAGCTAAAAACCATCACAACTCAACTTTCCCGTACTTCAGAGCCAACAACACAGACTAAAAATGGTTTGAATGGTATGTTTCACAAGGTTTGCACTTGGGTTTAAAAATTTATTTTACCTTTGTGGTTGAATTAATGATATTTTGAATAACTCTCTGGTTCTCTGCACTTTTGTCTGTTCCATCAGGAATCTGGGTACCACTCACTGTATTATTGGTTGAACCAGTTGATGTTCCCATTGTAACAGTATCTAGGGATTCTCTGCTGATTGGTGGAGAATTATCTGAACCTGGAATTACCAAGTGGATCAAGTTAACTCGTTATACTTTATGGTATAATTGCCTATGTTATATCTCTTATGTACCAAAACATGGGCAATGGTTGGTCTTGTGTCAAAACTGATTGCTATAAGGGCAAGGTAATTCATCTGTATAGAGTAAAAAGGAACAAAAAAAGAGTTCTTTAAATTAAAAACTGTCCCAGCTTTAGGTATAGTTTACAAATGAATCAATATTAGTGCATGAAGGTCCGCGCCAATACTGCAATAATAATTCTACCATATCAATTTGACAGTAAATTGGCAGATAACTAAAAAGGTTCACAAACTGAAAAGAGCTTCTACATGTTTATGTAAAGTTTCTTTCCATCTGCATAGAAACATAAAGATCCCATTTAAAGCAGTTATTTTACATCATCACCATTGAAGAACAGGGCAAGAACAAGGGAGTTCACTCTGGTACCCAAGTAACTATGTGTTACTCTCATTTTTAAGAACTATGTCCCTTTTTCACTATAAGCATTGTTAAATTGACTTAATGGCAAACTATCTTCACTTGTTTAACATGAAATCAAATATTCATCCCTGATTTGGTGGAGAAAAATATTGGTTTAAATATACAGAAAGCATTGGAAAGTTCTTAATATGGTTTTATCACACTAGCAAAAGGTGGAGCATTTAAACCCTTTTTATGTCTTATTGAAATCCGATCCTACCTGTCTGTTGATGGTCTGATAACTGCTTCTTTAACAACACGATTTCTGTCTCACAGTTATTCAACTTGTTCACCATATCGGTAGAACACACGGATGAGGACATCAATGTTTGTAATATTCTCTTCCTGCAAAAACATTGAGTTGGGATTTACTAAAACCAATTTTATACCAAGTTATTTATTAGCAATTTATAACCTAGTCTATTCATTTCTAATAGAAGAATAATGGTGAAGTTTGTCTTCCCAAATGTCGTTTAACAGTTCCTGGCCCTTATCTAGGTAACATTTTCATGACATATCAGATGTATATATGTAACTTATTAACAGTATTTACAAAATTATCCTAACCCATTCTCATGCAAAGAATTATGTGACCTGGCCCTACCTAAAGCATTAGTAGACACAACTACAAAAGTATGATAAAAATGTACATGTATATTCATTTTCAAATTGAGATGAAAAATTTACAATAGAAATATTTCGTCTCCATGTCTTTGTAAATGTTTTGTTACAAGTATGTTTAATGAGTATATATGGATGAAGATGCCTGAGAACTAAGCTCAGTGAGAGAGTTTTAAAGCATCAAAAACTTTAGAACCAAGTTATAAAGTTACAAGATGATAAACAAACAGTTAATTAATACTTCTTATAGATGTTATTCACTCCCATAAACCATGCACTGTTTGCCATATGCAATCTCACAGAAACTATGTACAAACTTAGGACTTTAATGAGTCACATAGATCCTACATCATTACTTAAAATTGACTAATTCTACAGCATCTGCAATGGAAGACTAGAAAAACCACTTTGACAAAAAGGATAATTACTTGGAACAAACAATGTCTCCTGTATATATATCCACTAATACTACTTCACATGTATTTGAATTATAAGGGATATCTTTTCCCTATCATTTTCTGTAGTATATTCAATGAGTTTTTAAGTTCAAAACTTGTGTAATATGTTTACCGTCTGAACATGAGTGCCTGTAGCACAATCTGGGTTTCATCCAAGGATAGATTATTTGTTTCCTCTATCTCTCCATTACCCTCTTTTACATCTGGTACTATCTCTTCCTGTGTTTGTCCCGACTGAAAATATCATACATTCTGAGGTTTAAATTAGCACAACCATCAGTCAATGCATATTGTATTGTCAAAACTTATTTACATGTACTTAATCATTTTTGTGGTTAATCATTAGAAACTCTGATGCGCTCATTTGATTATTTTACCTTTCAACACATGAAGTTGGAACATTGTAATCATTTCTTTCAAAACTGTCTGACAAAAATCCTTAAAACCCTTAAACGAGGGAAAAATGAATGTTTGTATGTATCAACTCTGCAGAATGGGATGAGATATCGCAATGTATGGCTATTAAATGTTTGGGTAGAAACACCATTCCTCTGAAAGTTTTCCATATGAGAATCAGAACTAAGCAGGTATGGAATATAAAATATAGCCCAGTTTGCTATATTTACATTGGCATTGTTGCCTTATTCATCCTTAAACGATTTTCTCACCCTTATGAGAACAATATGTTTTGGAAAAAGTTTTATAGATTCTTTTCCATGACTGACATACCTTCACACTACAAAAACAGATTGCCCCTATGTCAGCAGTTGTTTAAGCCCATTTAACACACTTCATGATACAAAGATAAGGTTTTGAGATATGTGTCAATGTGTCAAGCTTGGGGGAAAGAATAGTTTATGGAGAATGAATGAATGGTGTTTTAAGGCACATCAACAGATAGTACTCTCTAAGTGTAAAGAAAGAAATACAAGAAAATTGAAATGACATGAAAACAAAGAATCACATTTTTTGAAAATACATGTTAACACTAAATTTGAATGAACTTCTAATCAATACATGGAACAGTATCATACTCCCATTTATATTGACTGAATTTCTCATCTTTAATTTGTACAATATCACACTTTCACTAAAATTGAGCGTATTTCCCACCTAAACATTGTACAGTATCATACTTCCATCAAATTGGCCGTATTTTTCATCCTTACATTCTACTTGATTGAACTGGCTGTGTTTATATTACCTGTTGTTCTAAATAAACCATTGTACAATAGCATACTGTACTGCCTTTTAAATTGGCTGTATTTCTAATCAATACTATCATACTCCCATTAAAACCAAGTTTAATACAAAAAGCGAAAATCTTGATATATAGTGATATAAAGCCAAGTTTTGACTACATTGCTTTAGTAGCTAACAGCGTGATTGACTAACCTTCCAATAGGAATTGTCCGGATCAAACTGTGACACAACCTCTTCCACAGCCTCAATCAATTCAGATTCATCCTCCAGGAATGTACGCAATATTTTAGGAACACTGAAATACAAATCTAACTTTTTAATCCGAACAAACATTGATCATCCCTAAATGAAAACTTGCACTTGCATAGAAATTGCTATAAATAATATAAAAGAGATTCTTATGGTATGACAGAAATTGCTCGTCTCCTGTCTAACGATAAACTGGAAAGTAGATTTCAGCAGAAAAGTAAGGTAATCAATGGTGAGTTATTCAGAGTTATCTAGTACTGACTAGAACCAAAGACCAGAGCCATAAGTATCATTACAATGTGTGTACAAGCTCTCGTTAAACATGTTATAGCTATGCTGTCCTGAGGATCTACAGTACCAATCCACATGCTTGACAGACAAGGAGAGGAAGATTCCACCCTCACCAGACAGACAGGCCTAACAGTCATCTACATGACTTATCAAAGACCTGTACAATATGAAAAGGCTGCTGATCATGATGACGGTTATATAGGCATGTGCTGACCTACCAAAAAACCTCTATGTCTATACAGAAAATGTCAAATTATTAATGCATAAAGGCTTCATATAAAATGACAAGAGGTTTTTATAGACAATATTTGCAACCATTTCTTCTACTTTCCTTTCAACAGACAGAACATGCAACCCATAAGTCAGACTTCCTCTCATGAAAGTTCAAATGTCATCACCAGGATTTGAACCCACATAGAGAGGGGCCATGTGATTATAAGTTCTGTTCCCTAAGTTCTGTACCCTAAATTCTATACCCTAAGTTATGTACCCTAAGTTCTTTACCCTAAGTTCTATACCCCAAGTTCTGTACTTTAAGTTCTATACCCTAAGTTTTGTACCCTAAGTTCTGTACCCTAAATTCTGTACCCTAAGTTATGTACCCTAAATTCTGTACCCTAAGTTATGTACCCTAAGTTATGTACCCTAAGTTCTGTACCCTAAGATATGTACCCTAAGATATGTACCCTAAGTTCTGTACCCTAAGTTCTGTACCCTAAATTCTGTACCCTTAGTTCTGTACCCTACGTTCTGTACCCTAAGTTCTGTTCCCTAAGTTTTGTACCCTAAGTTCCATACCCTAAGTTATGTACCGTAAGTTCTGTATCCTAAGTTCTATACCCTAAAATATGTACCCTTAGTTCTGTTCCCTAAGTTCTATACCCTAAGTTTTGTCCCCTGAGTTCCATACCCTAAGTTCCATACCCTAAGTTATGTACCCTAAGTTGTGTACCTTAAGTGTTATACCCTACAATATGTACCCTGAGTTCCATACCCCAAGTTCCATACCCTAAGTTTTGTCCCCTGAGTTCCATACCCTAAGTTATATACCCTAAGTTTTGTCCCCTGAGTTCCATACCCTAAGTTCCATACCCTAATTTATGTACCCTAAGTTCTGTTCCCTTAGTTCTGTACTAGACCAGATGATAATGATAAAGAACTCTTATACTTTAATATAGTTCATTTATATAGGCATATGACAAAAACATCTGTCATACAGAAGAAATAATCACATCATCAATTCATTAAAGGACTTTATCAAAGGTCAGTAAAGAACATACCTGTTAAACTCATATAAGAATATAAACCTTTGTCTACCAAGCTTCTCTGTGGTGAAGGACTTGACATTATAACTGCAAAAAGACAACAAAGTTTATGAAAGGAAGCCTGTCTGAATGGAAATAGATGTATATGAGAAACATCTCAACATTTCTATCAGTTAAAATCTTAGTCTACAACACCTTGATTGTTACCCTCTTGCTTTTCTAAAGTCAATTTGCAGTGAATAAAACCAAACCCAAGAGACAAAATGGTATATCAAAAAGACTGTTAAACTCCTTATGAAGAAGCACAAGTGGCTCATTGAAGGCACAATATAGCCTGAACTTTTACTTGCTTATATCTATCTATGTTTCCTTCTTTCCTCCTTTGTCTCTTTTTATAATAATTCTGTCATTTATCATACATAAATTTACCATAGATATCTCTAAACAAGCCGGCACAATATCATATCACTTATGAGATAGCAGTTTAAATGATTGCACATTATAATTATATGAACACTAATTGTAATAGTAGTAAAATGACTTGAATGCTGAGTACAAAGCTTTAAAACTGACCAATGGTTGCACCACAACTACCACCACAATTTACTCACTTAGTCAACTCTTGGAACAGTCTTGGATATTCATCACTGCTTACTGACAGTTTCCTGGCCTCTATATTTCTTCTCTTTAACTAAAAAATGTTCAAATCTCAAGTTTTCTAGTTGTCAACAATACTACAATATTTATCAAACAAGAGGGCCATGAGATTACAACTAGGGATGGGAACGAATATTCGAATATTCGAATAGCGGGTCGAATATTCGAATAGCAAAATAGTATTCGAATATTCGATTTTAATGAACCCATATTACTGTATGTTTACCATAAATTTTATTCAAAAATAATGTTGTTTTATTTTCATTTCCTTCCTCTAAACCGATCCCAAATATCGAAGAACGTGCCTAGCTCCCAGGTGCAGTTACGATGTTTTTACAACGTATGTCACACAGTAAAACACCTGTGACAAATTACCACATCTTTTGACAGTTTGCAAAACGATTAATTCCTAAGAGTGAAAATAGTCGATTTTAAGCCGCTAAATCTGACACCTTAATGATCTGCACTTGCTCCTTATTATCCAAAACAAGTCAATCACGCTAATTGACAATTGTCAGTGTCAACACATCACGTAACTTGTTTGTCGTGAAATTAAACAATTACTCTTTCAATAACCAATCGTAATCATGATTGCATATGCGCGAAGACCAATCAAATCTGTTGATAAAAAACTAAATAATGGTTATTACTGCTTTGATATTGCATGCACGTACATGTATACAGATATCGGCTATACACAAAAGGTTTGATAGTGTACTAGTTTTCGGACCTGCAGACATTCGGACATCAAAACGAATTCTAAAATCGAATATTCAAATATATTCGAATAGTTCTAGTCGAATATTCGAATAGTGAAATCACTATTCGTTCCCATCCCTAATTACAACCTATTTGAAGAATAGTTAGAAAATATTGCTTTTAACCTTTACACAGAGTTTCTTGTGCTTCTATGCATTGAGCTTTTTTTATTCCCATTTTACAAGTTTGACACTTAATGCTTCATGTAGGACTTCATTACGCGACCACCCGTCGCGTAATAATCAAGTGTGATTATGTCATTAAAATGGTACATAATTCTTACAATGTGGAAACTGAATATTTTACTTTTACAGATTGTTTGTACGAAGATCAGCCTGTACTTTTGTCCAGTATGATCTATTGTTGCTATTTTGTGGTTGGTATTTTGGCATATTTGGACATCCGAATTGATATTGATGTGTTTTGTTAAAAATTCTACTATACATGTATATAGTGGAAATGCAAACAGGTTCAAATTTCAATGCACCCTGCAAGCCATGTTTTATGAGATATAAAAATTAATTGAACAACCTTTAAAAAGGGGCCCCAAAAGAAAATTCCAGCGGAATTATTCTGAAATCTGGTCAGTATTTTCTGACAATATTTTTTTTTTTAAGTTTTAACCAAGAATGGACATGGCAGCCATCTTGGTAACATGACTAATTTTGTTCTGACAAATCTTTCTCCCTTCCAACTAGGGATGCTCAGCATGACATCTAATAGAAATTGACCGAGAGGTTTGGGAGGAAAATATGTTTATTAAGTTATGAATTTTACCATACAGGTATATATACATGTATATAGTGAAAACAAAAACACATTCAAAGTTCAAGGCACCCTGGGGGCCATGTTTTTCGAGATATCTAATTTTCTTTAAAAACCTTTATAAAAGGGCCCCCAAAGAACATTCCTGTGAAATTATTTCAAAATCTGAACGATGGTTTTTGACAAGAAGGTTTTATAAGGTTTTTACCAAATATGGGCATGGCAACCAATTTGGTCATATGACTATTATTTTTTTTTTGACAAATATTTTTTCCCTCTAACTAGGAATGCTTCACATGACATCTCATTGAAATTGGCTCAGAGGTTTGGGAAAAGAAATGGTTGTTAAGTTATAAATCTTACCATACATGTAAATAGTGAAAACACAAAGGTGTTCACAGTTCAACGCACCCTAGCAGCCATGTTTTTCAAGATATCTAAATTCTTTTAACAATCTTTATAGAAAGGCCCCCAAAGAACATTCCTGTGAAATTATTTTGAAATATTACCAATTGGCCCAAAGGTTTGGAAAAAAAGATGTTTGTTAAGTTATAAATTTTACCATTCATGTATATAGTGAAAACAAAACAAGTTCAAAGTTCAACGCAGCCTGGTGGCCATGTTTTTCGAGATATCAAAGAACAT
This sequence comes from Cerastoderma edule, assembly GCA_947846245.1. Classification (NCBI taxonomy): domain Eukaryota; kingdom Metazoa; phylum Mollusca; class Bivalvia; order Cardiida; family Cardiidae; genus Cerastoderma; species Cerastoderma edule. Next base: position 19,375,880 of record OX401418.1, on the reverse strand, counting down.
TCATATTAAATTATTTTGAAATCTGACCAGTGGTTTTAGACAAGAAGATATTTTAAAAATTGCAGAAATTCCCCCTTTTTCATGCCATGGCAACTAAAGTTCTGCATGGAATCAATTGCTTTGAAGAGCATCCCCCAACGGACATTTCTGTGAAGTTTGGTTGATATTGACCCAATGGTTTAGGAGAAGATGTTTAAAGAAATTGTTGACGGCGCACGGCACACGGCACACAACGCACAACAGATATTGGGCGATCACAAAAGCTCACCTTGAGCACTTTGTGCTCAGGTGTGCTAAAAACAAAATATCTTGATCTTCCAAAATTGAATTACATCACAGGTTGATTAGTTGTTGAGTCACAAGATATTCTTCTCAAATGTACAGAAAATATTGCTGGGAAAAGAGAAATTGATCCTGTCAATTCATCCATGTATTCAATATCTTTAAAATTGTCGAAAGTGATCCAAAAAAATCCAGGACTTATAATTGGTACAGTGTCAAAATGGAAATGAAAGGTATACTTTGTGCATTCACATTCACAAGTACATAAGTATTTGAATGCATATAGAATAAATCATATACAATCCCCTAGTCAAAATCGTCATCTGTATATAAACAATACTTTTAAAGACAATGAGTTTGGTTCAGATTTATTCATATCCAATATCATCTGAAGTTTTGATAGATCTTGCTAGCTGGTCCCCAATATTTACCATAGAACCCAGGATATCCTCCTCCCAGAAAAAGCTGGACAACTCTGCTGACACAACATAAGCCATACCGTCCAGGTTGATAAGGTGAATTGTGTGATCTTTTGTTAGCTGAAGCCTAAAAGATGAAATGATGCTTATTATTCAGCAGGTTCACATTCCAAGGTCCTTTGAAAGCGCAATTATTGCAACAAAAGGAGTCATCAATTTCATGAATAAGATCAATAGCATTCCAGTAAAATATCTGCAGTTTCTATAACAGATTGTGGTTCAAAAGGTGTCAATTGTGGATAAAAAAACTTCAAATAAACAATGTTTGCTGGGTGATTTTAAAACTATTAAGAGAAAGTGGTTAAGTATACTTTAACATATAGAAAAGTGAGACTCAACTGTATATGGATTTTAAGTTTATGACAGTTTATATCAGTTTACTCAAATCCATGTCTTGTGTAAAAACAAAAGTAAAAATAGGTAACCTACATGTCAGGTTTAAATGATTGATCAGTAATTGTTAAGATACAATTTCTTACCATCTCACATAGCACTTGTTGGAGGTTTCCTCATGATTACTGGAGTCATCTTTATCTTGCTTGAGACTCACACCCGCAACTTCTGGTAGTCTTGGTGGCTCCACAATGTTGTAACCAAACACATGACAGTAGTCAGGCACCTGTAAATATAATAGAAGTTTTGTTTACATTCATCTGAATCTGCCCTAATGACAGGTAACCAAGCTGTAAATATCATAATCTGACATATATCATCAAATCATAATCATCTGTGAATACCATCTTGCACGCTTGCCACATGATCATGAATCTGAATGCCTCCAATAAAAATGCAAGGCTTTGGATAAGCCTAATTTGATAGAAATGGCAAGAATTTTCAATAAATGATTGATATCAAGAACTTGACAAGTAAACAGTCATCTTGTCAATGTTGTACAGGAAAACATTTTCTTAGGAAAATAATTATGTAATTTTTTTGTTTCAACAACAAAAACAATACATTTTATGCAATGCCTTTTCATATAAGGTAATGTAAGTTTTGTTACAAAACAGTATCAAATGTTTATACATAAAGATTGAGGTCCTTGGAAATATTTTGGCATTCATCTCTAAGAGAACTGTCAACTAGCTGACATAGTTCAGCCAATCAAGATATATATGATATTAAAACAAATAATCAAAATATGAATTCTAAGGGCACACTTTTCTCCCAATTGTTAGTAAACCATGTATAGAAGTAATTGTTCAGCTCAATAATAAAATACTAATTTGGCATTTATCAAATACTAACAATGTTTATTATTTTTGAAGCAGGCAATACAAGAATGGAGAATTTGCTATGTAGACAATTTCAATAGATTTATGTGCTGATTAGTTATACAAATCTTTATGCATGTAACTCTTGAAACTCTTGGTTTTAATGAATTCTTTGACATTCAACTGGAACAAGGAAACTGCATGAATTTAATAGAGTAAAACCATTTCATGAAAATGGACAGGTGTAAAGACCACACAGTACATAATATGGAGCCTTGAAAATAATTCCATATTCATTCACATGGCATATTGTTGCCAGGCCCATATCAAAGCAAACTGAAAACAACATCTATAAAGCTTAAAAAGTAATATTGCCTTTCTTGACTATGGAAAAAAAAAATGACGAAGAAATTGCAATTCCCCTTTATGTCATGGAAGTGTCTTGCGTTGTCTGATGAAAGTTATTACAATGAGTATGTATGAATGAGCAGATGACTTTACAAGAGGCATGGATTCTTACTGCCTAATAAATACAATCTATCAATAATGGACATGATCAGATTTATAAGTCCAGACCAACAGGTAAGGTAGCACAAGTTCAAATGTCTCATATGGGACAAGAGAATTCATAAAGACATCACTTTTGTCATTACTAAAATTCTTATAGGTTTATGACACACTTCAAACTTTTATATCCTTCTTGACCAGATAAAGCTGAAGTGTGTACGACCCTAGACCAACCTATATGACAATGTTCATAACTAATCTTGTCCACACATATATGGCTCGATATGACAATATTCATAACCAATCTTGCCCACACATAGATGGCTCTATCGACTTTGACCAATGAAGTCAGTCGATTTTAGAGAATAATGCAAATGAACTTGACGGATCCCAATTAGTTCATGCTAACTCTTTATTACCCATTTCTTCTTGAAAAATACATTTCTAATTTTTTATTTTAAAACATCATGGAAAAGAAAGAGATGTTGAATTAAACTCATTTTTGACAAGCACAGTGAGCACATTGATTCATTTTTCAAAATTTGATGTGTTAAAGTAGTGATTTGTCACTTGAAGTGATGTATCATGTATGTTCTTACTGTCATCAATATTGTGTAGAGTTGTTAGAAATTTAGATAATTTCACAAAGTAGAATAACATTTTTATAGCAATCCATAGAAAGGAGGTTTTAAACATAACTGTTGGCCCAATTAATGGCTGTTTGCTGCAAATATGAACCAGAAGTCTTAAATGATAAGGTGATTTTACTGAATATATTCAACTTCTCTATTTGTTAGCAGATTAGATAAGTAGGCAAGAGCAATGAAAAGAAAATCAAATAATTATTCTTGCGGATTAATTTATAGAATAACATTTGAAAAAGCTGAAAGAAAATTATAACTCTTAACTTTCACAACTTATGGGCTCATAGTAAATAAGCCTATAATCACATTGTAGACTTTTCAAATGAATTTCCTTTCATTTATAGTGAATTTTTGGTATTTTAAATGAATTAATATCTTATTTCATTTTATAAGATATTTTGTAATATATCGTATATTATCATAGTTACCCCTCATTAAATTGTATCTCTCTCATTTGTTTCAATGAGAAAGATACAATTTGATGATTAAGTGCGTTTTTCTTTTACATCTATTTTAAAGGGAATGTTAAAGTCATCAATAGCCTAAAATAAGGGTGATATTCAATTTCAACTTCTGAAAGGACTTATCAATACCGAAATCCATCTTGTATTGGTATCAATAAAACATGTCCACATGAAACATTTATGATAAATTCTAGCAATAAGTGAAGAATTATCTTCCAACAAATATAATGTAAAAAATCAAAACCATATCTTGAAAATATACCGTTTTTGAAAATTTTATGAAGTCACAGGTGTTAATGTATCAAAATTACAAAACTATCATCAGGTATTTGTTAGAAATTTTGTGTTAAAAATGGTTAATTCTTTTAAAAAAAACAGTTTAAAGCAAAGCAAACATATAACCTATGAGGTACAATTCACTGTATGTATTAATACAGTATTACTGTTCACAATTGGCAGAATCTCTATGTTTTGATGAGTTCAGGGTTTCTGGTATAGTGTGTATGTGGTGAAGGGTTGATTTCCAATCCACAGAGCACAGTTGTGGGATGCGGACTAAACTGAGCAGTCATATCTATAAGGTAATGTAAAGAGGATTTCATATATTGAAAACTGGAAATGGACGGTGAGATTTAATTATTTTCCAATCTATTGGAAATATATTTATTATTGTTAAATTTTAATTCATGTTTTTAATGGATGCAGCTTGAATCATTACTTATTATTCATAACATTTCTGTCAACAGACCCATCAACTGTATTTAACAAAATCACAGGAATGATGGCTGTTTTCAATGAATTTTTAATCTTTCATGTCTTAGTCTTTTTAAGACTATACTATTCCTAATAATTCATATGCAGTTTATGTAATGTCACCAGTAGAACACACAGATGCTAACCAATACACCGCATCATCATCAACATCATCAGCATCATTTATAGCAATGTATCATTCAACGTCAACTTCTCAAGAATTTGTTCTGAGAAAAGGTTTTGCCCTTTATATTCTAACAATAATAATCACTGCAATTGCTGAATTTTGACACCAAAAAGCTGATTTCTGGGGAAAAAACTGAGAAGCAGCCTATACACCCTTGTTATACAAGTCTTGAAACCTTTCACAGTAACATTAGGATTGACCCTCTCCAAGCACCTTCCAACATGCCTCTTAACAAAACTGTGGACAAAGCTGACATCTTCCTGACTGTTTTGCAGATGCGTTTGTTACTGACAGACAAAATAGAAATCATTGACGCTAAGATAATAGCCAACTTTATAAAACAATGATAAGTTATTCTCTCTTTACCTTACATTAGGCTGGTCATTACATGTCATTCCACTAAAGTAGATACCAACATTATTGGAATAAATAAAAGATAAAATTCATGTAAATATGAAATATTTTGGAGATGTCCTTCTTTGTGGCAGAATAAGGGGACTCATGAAATTGATGTTAGCCTACACACATGTGTGTTAAATATAAGCAAAATTGTAAGCATTGATTTTTCCAACCTTGAACTGATTGGTCACATCTTTACATATTTTCCATTGTTTTCCCCCTATTTTGTTTGTACATGGGTATCACTAACACCTTATTCGTTTTTGTTCTCTGTAAAGGTCATATCATTCCACCATGAGGGACAAATTCCTGAGACACAATTATCACTCAATCCTTTGTGTGACTTTCAACTGTGTTTTCTGTTCAAGCCCAGTCCAATTAGTAAGACAATTAACAAGTGCTTTTCTTTTCATTTTTGTTCATGTATATTTCTTCCAGTATTGAAATGGTATTCGGGGTTCAATCACAATATGGAGTGAATTTGTTGGACCAGGCCACCATTAATTCTTTGCTAAGATGGGGCCTGACTGTCCTGTCTTGATCTATATCTTTCTCTCCATTCATGTCTGTTTAGAGGGTTGACTGTGTCCATGCCCAAGGCTTACCCATCTCACCTTACAACATCATCCCAAGATAGCTTGGTTTTTGTCAGTGGTCCCCTCAGCTGTGATGGTCAGTTGTCAGACCCTGGCAATCCAGTCACTACTGTACTCAAAATACCCTAGCCATCACATTATGCTCCTCCACATAATGATTGCAAGGCTTTCTATGTTGACTTGAGCGAGGAGGGAGTCAAAATAAATGGTTTGCTCTGGCTTCACTAGACAGATCAATCTTATTGCTATGTTGTTATAAAGTAGTTTCTTGATGGCATTAGCTGAGACAGCCAAAGTTTCGAAGCTGTACAAAATCCCATTTGTGACACACGTGCAGAGTAGACACACCCTTTCATGGCTGTTAGTAGGTGTTTGTTGGTAAGAATTGGAAGCAGCTGTAAACTGTTTCCAGGAAGTCTTGCAATGTATAACAGCTGTGAGTTTACAGCCTCAGCTTGATGACTGAAAGTTGCCCAGGTAGCAGAAGTCACTACTTGAAGAGGGTCCCGACCAATACTGACCTCTGTCATTGGTCTGCCATCTTTTAGTTTTGCTATACCAGAGCAACAGGGTTGACTTTAGCGTCATTTAAAGAAATCCATTATATTCAGCTTCTGTGAGGAATATTCCATGTAAAATGGTGTCAAATTAATAGTCTTCAACAGCATATCATCTTATCAGTCCTTAAATGACCAATAGGATTTTAGTAATATTTCAAAGGTATACTAACAGTGATTCCAGAGATAATTTTGAGTGAGATATAATGCACAGGTATCACTTCTACACAAAGATTCATTAAATAAGTTATTACGATCAATATCAACACTGCCAAAGAGGCCAGGCTTCCTCTGCATTCTGCTCCATAGAGCTTTGAATCAAAATAGCGTGAACGATTTATTGAGAAAATAATTAAGGATTTCAAACGATTGAAGCTTATTTTGAAATAGGTATTAAAATCTCAAAACCACTCCTATCAAATGTACCCACTGTAGGGGATGTATATCTCAGAAATGTAGACATCTGTATAGATGCATCTATTGACACCCAAAGTGGTATCAAGTCAAGTAACAATTCAGTCAGATATAAATGTGTGCAAGGTAATTTTTTGGCCTAGTAGATAATCCTTTGTTATTACAATCCCTACTTTTTAATACTGAAACATTTCATTTCACACACATATTGACAATTTATTTATTCTAACATTTTAATGATGAAATGGAGGAAAGAGAATTCCATCTTTATTTACTGGGTTCTCACTAACTAATCTGCTAATCATTTCTATGATAAGTGAAATAAGGATGCCATTGTATGAGTAAATCCTCTGTAAACATCACGGTAACACCAAAGACTTACAATGAAGTCTCGGGTCACCAACCATCAACAGTCGGGTCTCAAATAGGGATTAGTATTGGACATTTGTTCTTTCTCTCCTTATCACAAGGCCTTCAGCTCGTCTCAATACTAGATCTATGACATTTCTGTTAAATTCGTTCATAATCATGCTACCATCATGTCAACAAACCTAGTCCCTATTCTGTATTGGAGCTTTTACAAGCTATGTAAGATGACCAAGACAATTAGTTTAATAATACTATGGGAGTAACCACTGATTGGATTTCATGATAGTACAATAGACTAAACAGACAATATCTATTCCGTTTAATAATTAAATATAAAACATTCCTAACCCTTTACCCATTTCTTCACCATACACACTTGTTTAACCTACATAGGGTAATAAGGAAAACAAATTTGACAAAGAGAGTAATTGCTTGTAAAAAAACAATTATTTCAGTTTTATGTTGTTGTGGTTCCAGTGCAGAATGCATCTAGTCATGCATTTATGTATTTCTTCAGTAGTTCTTAACTTCTCTTCTTCAAACAACTAATAGCTTTTCTGAACGCCTTTTCTAGATTACCATTTTAGGCTAGAAAAATAGTGTTTATTTAATAGGTACACAATTACAGCAAAACATCATGCCAGAGACTTTAATTCACATGAATCATAATCTCTACACCTAGATTTAATAAACTTTTTCTATGACTTATAATTGCTATGAAATTAGCCATTTTTTTCACAATGATATTGGGTTAAGTTATAATATTTTTCCATCGACTTCTTCACACTATCAACAATAGGTATTATTGTCTTGCCAAAATCATTATTAAAATGGTATAATGACATAACATTACAAAGCAATATCTGTTCCAAGATTTTAAGATAGCTAAGTCCTGACACATCAACTCGTCAATTGAATAATAATTTGACAACATTTATAAATCCGAAGCTATTTAGCCATTGATAGAAGCTGGTTGAGCACATAGCAATAATCATAGCCTTTCATTATACATGTATGTTTCCCTAGTGTTTCTTCACCAGTTCTATGACCATTCTTTTTAATCCATTTATTGCTTTTAAATATGAAATACCTAGATTGGGCGTAAGAGCTGAAAGAATCATGCTAATACATTAACTTTAATGACATCAGGAAGAAATATTTATAATGGTTGATGGGGGAGACATTGAAACAAGAGCAAAACGGGTACCCATTGATAACAAGTCACTCCCAACTTAGATATAGGACTGCCTCTATTGCACAGGTCTAGAAAGGGTTTGTGCATTTCATCCTCTACAAGCCATAATCATTCATTTGATTTCACACTATCCGATTGGTAGAAGGCCAATGTTATAATGATTTATTGGTCATTAACCAGACCAAAATTAATTGTTACAATTAAATATCAGCAAATATTACAACTCTATATCAATGCGTTTCAACATTTTTAGATCTCTGACACCTAAAATAGGTTTGTGTTTGTTCTGATATTTGTTGAAAGTATCATTTTCAATATTCAAAATGAGTTTAACATGAGATTTCTCATAGTATTCAGGCATTTTACATTTCTCAAAGTGCTTGGGCATTTTACTTTTTTTTTTTTACAATGCTCTGGCATTTAACTTTCATGCAGAGGTTGGGCATTTTCTTTTTTCACAGTGCGCAGGCATTTTCTCTTTTCTCACAGTGTTCGGACATTTCATGAATTTTACTTATTCTCATAGTGCTCAGTGATTTTACTTTTATGCAGTGGTTGGACATTTTACTTTTGTCACAGTGTTTGGACATTTCACGAATTTTACTTATTCTCATAGTGCTCAGGGATTTTACTTTTATGCAGTGGTTGGACATTTTACTTTTGTAACAGTGTTTGGCTTTATACTTTTGTCACAGTGTTAGGTATTTTTCTTAAACATTATTTCAGGCATTCTCCTCTTTATCATAAATGTTTGATCTTCCAGCAAAACTTAAACAACTATATTTAATTCAATAAAATATCGAGTAAAAACTTTTTCTCAAATGTTCACTGTTTTTTGACAAAAGATGTTTTACATATAAAGCACAAGTCCCAAGTGTTATCAAGGTTGTTGTTGAAGGGTTATATATTTAAAAAAAAAAAGATCATGCGTGATAGCTACAGCATCATTTAAAAGTGATAAGTGTTTGAGTAAAAGCTGGGCATCCCTATAAGTTTTATTTAAGGCTGCAAATAGAAGGATTGGTATTTCTGATTGAAATAAAGGTAAAATATAGCATAATTTATTTAGTTAGCTGCTGGTGGAAAACACTGTACAACTTTTTTCCCCATTTTAGACGAGTGCTGGTTATAGTTGACAATGCAGGATGATCAAGGCTGGGTGGGTGGAGGGGGACGGGGCTGGACAGGAGAAATGGGTGTTTATAAAGTCGAGGACTGGAAACTGGAGAAAAGAATCAGAAAATGTAAGTACAATCATTGACTTTTTATAAAAAAAATCTTAACACTAGAACCAGTGTTCTTTAAATGATTTTGTCTCTCAAAAAAGACAACCATACAATTGTTAGCTTTACATATTTGCTAACTATTCTGTCTGATTAATCTGTTCAATTTCTAAAGCCAAATATTTCTGGTTTGAAAATATTTCTAGTTTGAATTGGGTTTTAGACGGTTCTGAACAATATCATTGTCATATATCTATTGATGTTTTTCACAAGAACTGCACAACATACTTTTTAAGTTGCTGATTGCTAAGCACATGAACATAATGGAGAAGTCATGAGAGACAAATGAATTGTGTTGCATTGACTTCATCAAACACCAGAAATAATATCGGTCTCATACTCAAGCTCACAAGGGTCATTTGCAATCAGTTAGGCACAAACACCATCATTACATGCAATCTGGTAGGTCAAAGCAGAAAAAATCAATAGAAAAGTTCAAAGTAAACACTCTCATAATTGAACACTTATCTTAAGCAAGTTATTTAACAAAGGGGAATAAATCAAAAGAAATAACCTAATTTGAATTTCATTAGAGTTACAGTTCCTTTACCAAGTACATTTCATAAAGTGATCTATCAATTTCAAACTTGTTTGTTAGCATTTGTAAGTCATTACTCCATACATTCTTGTTTAAACATACCAGCTGAAGATTTAACTACAGCGGCAGAAGGAGACATTAAGCATATTTTCCTGTTGTCAAAATGATGGTTATCATAGAGAAAAATCCATCATCGTATAACCAGTAGATATTTACAGAGGTTCTGGATCATCCTGGGTTCAACCCACTATAACAACCATTGATATTGAGGGTTCTTGAGCATTGTCAAGTTTCTCTAAAACTCATACATGCATAACTTTTCCTCTGGAAGCATGAGCTAGTGATCTGGCAATCAATATAACTGACAACATTTTGATATGGTACGAAACCCAAATAAGTTAAACTATTTATAATAAATCATTAACCTTAGTCATCTTCATGCACATAACGATTCCAAACTTTATAAATGCATTGAAGTAATTGACAATACAAGGCTACAAAGTTTTAAAAATTGAAATCACCCTGTATTGAAACATGAGGAAGAACTATAACACGGTGACTTGCCATTACAAAGACAAAGTGTCAAAGCATGAAAACTGCCCTAATTGTAATCTTTTGAAAGCAAAACCCTTTTAAACATTTTCATTCTTCATACAGTAGTACAATCACATATAGAGAAATCCAGAAACATTCATGGCCTCAGTTAAAAGCATCATGGGATGAAGATGGGATTTCCCTTTTTTTTTTAAAAGTTAACTTTTTGTTATTTTTACCTTATTACAATTTAAGACAATGTCAACAGATTTCAGTTATGTTACAGCTTTCCTAGATTTACCAGAACTAAGCTAGGGCTCTTAAGTGTCATCAAAAAGAACAATTCGATGAAACCAGAGGTGTCAGTGGGGCTTTAATCCAGGAATCAGATTTTTTATTTCTCCTCAATCACAGTTGACACCCATTCTAATCACAATTTATTCATCATCAGCACTAAACATTGCACTCATGTCATTCACTGCTTTCCATAATGAAAGACCTGGTTTAGTAGTAGAATCATGGGAAAAAACCTCCTCTGTACCTTATCTCGGGTGTACGTAAATGCACTTGAAGCAGGCAATTGGGATGAATGAAATTGGGTTTAATGCATGCTACCAGTTTAGGTCCAATTGGACAAAAAACATTGTTTCTGTAGAGATAGATAAATTACTCATTACTCCATTAGTCTGTGTAACATTATAACACAATTGAAAGAAAAAAATATAAACTAAGGTTCATACATATAGGTTTACAGTATAGTTGGTCCTCATTCATAAATGATAATCTTAATCATTCAAGTCCCGTTATTTTTTACTGTAACATGTGATCATTCATAACTAACTCATTTAACACATTTCTTTTTGCAGATATTCTGAAGGCCAGAGTCTGACCTATGAAAAAGTATTCATGGAAACTATCAAAGAAAAAAAAAACTTTAATAGGTTTTAACCTGAATATTATCAGAGGTTTTATTTTCAATTCAATTCTGCAATGTTTTATTTAAAGCTTGTCATCTGCAATCACTATGAGTAACCGAAGGGCCTCTGTGGCCCGTTGATTTGAGTACAGAATTTGAAATCACCTGGCCCCTCTCTGTGCGGGTTCATATCGTGGTGAGGGAAAAGAATTTTCATGAGAGGTAGTCTCCCAACTGACTTATGGAATGCTGGTGGTTCTACCCGGCTTTACCAGCCCTTATGGGCAGTTGAGCATGGGGTCTTCCTCCATCATTAAGAGTCCAAAATTGTATTAATGATTTTTCCTCCATGATTTATCTGCCATTTAGGGAATGAGGTGCCATGTGACATGAACTAATTTGCATCATACATGTCTTGGATCAAGGTGTTTGTCACTATTTAAGGTGGATTCAAATACATGCATATTAATGATCGTAATTCTTCCCCTGGTGGATTGATTATTGCAAGTAATATAGGAGCCTACGCCTTTCTCCGGGTTTGTAATCATTTGCAGACGACACAATGCAGGCCATTGTATTACATATCCATAGAAAATGGATGATAAATTAGTATCACAATCATTGTGGCAAGAGGAGAGTTTACTCATGTTAACAATGTTCACTTTTTGTCTATCTTTTTTCAAATGGTGTATGTTTCATACGAAATTCAAGTCATTTGTATAAGGAAAAAAATTACTATATAAGTTATAATTGGATGAAGTGTTACACGAGTTTGCTTTGTTTTCTCAGTTATTTGAAATTGGTTTTCCATATTGGATTGTTTCGAGACTTTGAAGCCTTATCTCAAATAGGGACTTGGTGACAAGTAAACACATTGACTATGTCAGTGACAGAAAAAGAGAACTAAGCTTGTAATAAACTTTCAATAATATTTTGTAAACTAGGAACCATTGTTTCAGTTAAATGTACCAGACAGAATTGATTTACTATTTCACTTCCCCAGACAGTATACAAGCTTTGTGACAGACTTTCTGGCAATCTAATTATGGGATTATAGTCTTAAACACTATTTATTACTTAAACACGCTGGATAAATAGACAAAATGACAGTGTTAAAACATTGCACCTTCTTTAAAAAGGTTAAAACAAAGATTAAAAGAATCTGAAAACAAAATAAGGTAATAAAACTATCAAACAAACCTTATTTGATAGGCAAATACCAATTTAAAACTTTCAAATCAGACATAGCTATGAAATATTTTCATTATTAATATTTCTGGAGTCAGTCAATACGGAGACATTGATCACTATTCAGGCAGTTAAGGGTGGTTAATACAACCAGTGTAAATTATCGATATATAAACCATACGAGATGGGAACTGTACAATTCAAATGGATTTTGTTAGGATTACCGGTCAGGAGACATTAAGGTGAGCCAGTCATATACATTATAGAATTGGGATAAGGTCTTATAATAAAGGTCTATATAAATTCTACACATATATTGAAAGTCCGAACTCATGGTAATGAAATTACAGCGCAATCATTTCAGTCTTTTAACTCTCTTCACATTATAAGACAACAGACAATACTGCGCTAATGCTCTCATAAAATAGGGTTAATATCTATCATTATATGAATAGATTGTTTTCCCATTCCTAAAAGTGACATGAAAAAATGTAAAGCCTGATAGTTAGACCTGAGAAGAGTAACATCTAATTGTAATGTTTTGTTCCATTGTAGACACCATAAATCGTTCTATCCAAGCCAGTCTTAAGGAATTATCATCAAATGTCATTGATTGACAGGGTTTCATTACTCCTTTCATGTAGAAATTGACTAACAGATGCTGAATTGAATAACATTGAAAGTTATGTGGATTCATTCAGGTGCTATTTACTATTGTAAACCTACTGAACACAAGGCCCTTTTCCGCATGGGTTCTGCATGGGTTCAGTAGATTCTGGTTTTCATGAGAGGTTCTCTCCAAGCTAACCTGTGGGTCGCCCAAACTGAGTGTGACCCATACTATATATATATTGGCATTTTAGTCTAGAGTCTGAACTCCATTGATAACCATTTGAACATTGCATTATAACTGAAGTACTAAGCCAATATTCATGCTACATGTTGATTCATTCATCTCTTTCCACTTATCAATTATGCATATGCGATCAAGAAGTCAGGGGCTGGGAAAGAATATAGTGTAACACTGGTGAAGAAATACTAGGAGCATGTATAGTTTATCTTACATCAACATCAAAGTTCAATTATCATTAGATGTACATGTTTAACAGTTGAGGAAAAGGTTCTCCTCTCAATTATATTCATGTTTTGTATTATACATATCATTTTCTCTAACATAAGTAGTTCCAAGGTTACACTGTCTTTTATTTGTTTAGGATGTGTTAGTTAATTTTCTGACAATTTAACTGAATAAACAATCATGTAAGAATATACTATTGTTGAATATTATTCAATGATACTTGAATTCCTCCAATATTCAAAGTGATATATCTATTTCGTACTATTTAATCCTAATGTTTCGAGTCCGGACTAAAGGTTATGTGTTTAGAGAAACAGCTGTACACATTGTCAACATTCAAGCTTACTCAATAAATAACTATAGATACACACAACAAATTTGAATGCTCATATGTCAGTCATAAATCGGTATTAAACAAAAATGTGGAACAGTTTTATGATAAAACCCCAGTTGAGCTTTGTTTGTGTCGAGAGAAAAGTTAAACAACTCCTTGTAGTATCATGCTATTCAGAAATAATTATTGGAAATGAAATCAAACTCTTGATAATCAAGGTCAAGTGTGTAAATGACAACTTTCGCCATTTGTGAAACACAAAACTTCGCCATTTGTGAAACACAAAACAAAAAACCTCAATTTTCATAAAAGGACCATAAATTAGTTAAGTCAAGGAAAGTATTCAATGCCTGATAATACCCGGAGAAAGTATGTACTCCAGATGCATTCATTTCTAGTCAAGTCTATGGCTTCTTTAAAATATGAAATATTATCGTTTATGTCAATGGTTCCCTGCATTATTATAGTATGTGTTTCACATTAGTGAAGAACCTACTATAGTCTAAATAATTGAACCCTTGATGTGGGGTTTGTGAAAACCATCAACCATTAATTATCCTCTGTTTTTTAATACAATCTCTAGATGGAAAAAAGTTATGATGGTAATGACTTTTTCAGATAGCTTTAAAGTAAAGGTGTATTTGAAATCCAATGTCAAACCAAACTGTGTCATAACAAACATACACATAATACCTCCCACTTTCTTATTTTACTACATGTTTGTCCTCCATATTTAAATACCAAATACAGTTTAAATGACACCTTTCCTTTACCCAAGAGTTTTAGAATAAGTAGAATGCTACCTTGAAATAATTTGCATATTTAATCAAACCCTGCCAGACAAATAAGACAACAATTCATTTTCTTACAATGTTTAAAGTAGTTGCCAAGGGTCATTTACAATTGACTAGGGCATAATTATAACATGTCCTTGAGTATGCCGGGTATTGCAGTAGAATATGTGACCTTCACAATTCATATTTTAAGTATAAGGTACACAACTATTATAATCAGATATTTCAACTACTCCACAACCTAACCTATTCCCTGATATAGATTTTACAGGTCTAATTATTTGTCAACTAGAGTTGGCGGATAGCCTATTGATCTACACTGCGAGTTTATCACCAAGTTTTCTACAGCTAGTACACCTGAGAGGTTCTGTATAGCTAACCTATTACACAAACTATCCCATCCAAATATATTGTCAATAGTAAACTATTATAGATTAAGTAAAACCAAATAAATTAAATTTTTTTGAAAAATATCTATAAGCATTTTTTCGAGAATGTAAATTATTTTGAAATACGATAAACAGATTGGCACAAATTAACTGTAGTTTTTAAAAGAAACAGCAGAACATTGATTTACAAATTCTTTTAAAAGCTGTTTACAACTACGTTTTGGCAGCTTATCAGAAAAATGAGCAAAGAGCTATTTAAAAGTATAACCTCGCAATTTGAAGTCTTATGACCGTATTGCTTAGATAATAGACATAAATGTTGAAATGAAGGGTATGAAATTGAGCATGAACATACATTTCTAACCAAAAAAAGAATTTCTTAAATAAAAAAAGACTAAAAACAAAAACCCACTTTAAGCTGCTCAAAACTTTGGTCATTAATATTTTTACCATGTTTGAACAAGATTAAATATGGATGCTCGAGTGTCACATATCATTATACTGAAGGGAAACAGGACGCCATCCTACTTAAAAAGACCACTCTAACCAATTTATGGTCACGGAGACTAAAAGACAATCATGGCCAGTTTTTTGAGGAGTGAAGAGAAAAGTGACCGGTAAATATTGTTTGTCAGTTGTAAATTAAACTACAGGATAAGAGTTTGTAAATATTTGAAATCAACATTCAAATGTTAGCGGCATGCCTTTATTTGTACAGGAATTCATATTTATCATAGATTGGATTACATTTATTTTTTAAATGGAATGGTATGTGAAGATATATTTCTTTACAAAAATAAGTCAGGGATTCCCTTTACATCAAAAGCCCTTAATCCATTTATGACCAAAAATAACTTCATAAGTTTGGGCATAATCATTATCCCGATATAATTCATAATCAATAGTCAATAATGAGCCAGAAAAAGAGCTTTATACAAAAGAGATAGTCTGACGGTATCAAATTATTCTTGAAATGGAGTGTGGGCTCATGCGACTTATGTCATGAAAACAAGCAATTTATATCATTAAAGTCTAACTTGTGTTAAGCACCCACCCTTAAAGCAGCCAACCTGCCTCAAACAACCACTACAGAAAGTCCCATTGTTAGATTTATAGTGTACATCAATTTGTGTCAAGCAGCCAACCTGTCTTAAACAGCCAATTTACTCTGTCCCATTGGCTGGCCTCTTAACACAAGGTTGACTGTATTATTTAATTGACTAAGAAATTTATAGTTTTCTCTTTCCATATTAGCCTATTAGCATGACTCCAGGGTCCTAAGTCAATGCCAGACTGTTTCAACATAGCTTTAAAAATAACAGACATATATAACTAGCTGGGGAACCCATTTGATTGACTATGGATGGGGCTAAACGTACACACACAGTGGTTTAATTACCAACTTTGCTTTTTAGGCTTTGGTTGTTTATTTTGTGGACTTGTTCAACCTTTCTTTTTATTATTAACCTACATATTGCGGGCAACATGCTATCTGATATTTGATGGAATGTTTACTTAATTGATAAAAAAACACAAGATTAGGTAAAATAAAATATATTGTCTTAAAGTGAAAATCAAACACCAATAACAGGTAAACTGTAAAACATCAGAGGGAAATGTTTCTAATCCCTGTCAAACCTTGACTGACCCAGCTGGATCTCTTCACATCATGCTTTATTGAAAGGTGAAACATGATTTGGCCAATTCATTCTCATAACATATTGGTCTACAGGCATTATAACATAACAAACCCTATACTGCCAAATATACCATAACAGGACAGACAGCATCCTTTCAAGGGTTTTAAGAAGCTGATGAGATAAATGCATGTGTATCTGGAGCCTAAACATAGCACAGATCTTCAAGATTAAAAGTAAATGACATTAACACAACCAATAAGGGGTTATGCCAAAATCAATATTTGATGAAAAGTTGACCCATTTTATGAGAACCGCACTATCAATGACTTTTGTCGGTGCCTGCTGGTTTAATCAATCAGATAGACATTATCAGCTGGTTGTTTAATTAAGGGAGAATGATTCAATGGGGAGAAAACTCCACTTAAAAGTGGTGAAGGATTTAATGAAAGTCTGGTGTGACTTGTGTTGTGTTAAATGGATTATTTTATATCTCTTTTAGAATTATCTATGTCAGCTTCCTAGCTAAGAGGGAGGTACAGAAACATGTTGACAACATATCCTTACAAAGTCATGCTATTTGTATGAATAGATAAACGATTACACATTATGTAAAACTGTCTGTAAAACAATCTAAAAAAGCATACATAGCACCTTATGTTAAAATAAAGGATAATATGAAAACTAAGATAAGTATAAATATGATCTAAATAATTCAATTACTAATGAGAACTCTTGAAAATGGTAACCATTAAATATTTTGAATTAACTTCATTAAGTAACAAAATTTTGGCACACCTTCATGTTTATGGTTTATTTGATGAAGACCTACTGAGTAAATCAACAAGGTTTTGTGCAATCACAAGAGAGAAGACAGTTGTAAATATAATTAAACAAGGTCTTAGTTACTGCCTTATCACATTATTACCGCAGGCTGGTCTTCTCTGGGTAATCATGTCTTTTACAAAGCATTTTGTCATCCAACAGTTACCACACAAACTTGCCATTAGGATGATACAGTTGTTCTTATAGAAGTAGTTGTTAACAGTACCATGGAAAAGGAAGAATTGTATGTATGAGCAATTTCTAATTTCAATCCAATTGATGTAAGAAGTTACCCGCATCAGAACGGTTAAATCAAGGGATTCTTGGCTAAAGGATTGTCTCCTCCTAAGCCTTTCCATCCAAATATAATGTTATTAAGGGCTTAAGTTTGGCAACATTTTCTTCTAATAGGATGTTTTCCAGAGTTACCTTTTAATGCATGCATTCCCAACAACAAAGCAGTTTATTGCAGCAAAATTCTTCAGCTGTGTATCACACAATAATGGATAATAAAACTATTGCCTACTTCAAGCTGTTTCCTCTGTGCTCTATGATCATTGAGGTTCAGAAATTGTTGAGTCTAAATGTAATACATGCTGCTCAAAAATGAACATCAGCAGGATAGGTGGATTATTTACATGGATTATACAATATTGATCTTGTTATGTGATATTAGTGGATTTTACCATACTATTCATGAGATATGGCGAAATCAAGGATTAAACTTAGAAGAGGTGAAAGGACTTTTTTAACCTTATAATCCTGTTACAGTCATAAGAAAACAAAATTTAAGGCTAAAGAATGTCATTAAACTGGACTTTTCTCTCACAGTCTCATATAAGGATAAATGGGTAGAACCATTGGTAATCAATCAGTCAATTAGGAGACTAGCCCCATGAAAATTCAAGGGCTTTGTGACATGAAGTTTATTACTCTAACCAATACAATAAGGAGACCCCTAGGATAGAGTTACAGCCCTGTATTTGTCTGTTTTCTGTACCTCTATAAAGCTCCTGTTGGAGTATGATAGTCATCCTGTCTATATAGCTTTGATCGATCTGGTTCACCATGTTAGGGTCATGGTCATCATTGTTGTATTTTGCAGGAATAAGTACTGTTTTCCATAGGTGGTAGGTATTACAGGAATCGAGCATCCATGCCTGAATCTTCCAAAATTGACTTACAGCCAACAGAATTAACATGAACAACTCTATAATCTAAGGTTTTCATTGGTTTTACCTTAATCATCATGTGATTATGGTGTGGGTATATGAACTTCATGAAAAAAGAACAAATAAATCTCCGATTTAACTTCTGGTTTAATGTAAAAGTTAATTCTGTGCAATTCAATTGTTATACCTTTGTACAAAGGTGACTCCCAAGAAACCAGGTTTCAACCCTAGACCTCTAAATTTCAAGACCGCCACTAAAAACATTGGCGCTAGCAATACCCCGGACCTTTTATGCTTCTTAGAATATGATGAAGTTTAATCAAATGCCCTTTACAACTAATCAGGAAAGTACTGTCTTCAATGATGTATGATTTAATATAACACATATTTTTTGTACAAGGAGTAACTATTGTCTGTATGGCGAAATCAAGGATTAAACTTAGAAGAGGTGAAAGGACTTTTTTAACCTTATAATCCTGTTCCAGCCATAAGAAAAGAAAATTTAAGGCTAAAGAATGTTGTGGAGGGCAGTGGTCCAGGGGAAGAGCATCGGCTTCTGGATACGAGGGTCATGGGTTCGAATCCTGTGAGGGATGGGATCTGCTTTGCGAATTTTCGTTAATCCACATTTGGCATGAGTACTGGTTATGTATCCAGGAAGCAGAATCAAGAGTGATTAATCTAAGTTGTAAGAACTTATTTCACAAACGATGTAAAATAAATAAGTTTAAACTAACTATTGTCTGTATTGTATGTTTTTCAGCCATGATGGATGCCCAAAGTGAATGTGAGGTGATACCCCGGGACTTTTTGTGCTGCAAACTCTGCGAGGAGGAGTACAAGCAACCCAAATACCTTGTCTGCTTCCATTCCTTCTGTGAACAATGTATAGTGGATTATATGAGAGAGCAGGGATCCGACCAGAGCCAGTTATACTGGTGCCCTGTATGTGGTGCAGAAACAGATTTAAGTCAGCAGGAAAACAACATTCTACCCGATAATCTATTAGCCAAACGCCTTGCAAGCCCAATGACAGGATCCCAGGAAAGGAACAAACTGTGTAAATTCTGTAAAAATGGCGGAAACTTTATAGATGCGAAAAGCTTCTGCATTAACTGTGATGACTTCCTGTGTCGAGAATGTACTGATATCCATCTAGAACAAGAAGACACATCCGGCCATTCCCTGGAGACCATGGAAGAGTATACAATTAGAGCAGAGTATGAGGAGTCCGCCAAGTCTGGTCAGGTTGTTCCACGATGTTGTGAAAGCTATGACCCCCTGGATATTGGTGCCCTGTTCTGTGTGGACTGTGATATGGCAGTATGTGGAGACTGTCATCTAGCAAACCATGACGACCATCGCTGTGCAGAAATGGTCGCTGTTGCAGAAAACTTTCAGAGTAAGATAAAACAACCCTTGGATGAACTGCAGAATGATGCCACACAGCTCCAAGAAACAATCATAAACCTCCAGAAATCTGAATTAAAAACAGTAGAGAAACAGAAAGAATTGCACAATATTGTCAAAAAGCGTACAAAATATCTTTGTGACTTGATACATCAGTATGAGAATGTTTTACTTGAGGAGATAGATCGTCGTCACACCCAGAATCTGGATGACATCCATGAGAGACGGAAGGAGCTACAGCTGCATTTAGCCATGATTGATGGAGTTACTGATTTCTCTGAGAAACTTTTGTCATATGGTTCATACGAAGAAAAGGTTTTAATGCGCAAAAAGGTTGGTAAACGAGTACGAGAGCTCTGTGAGGAACCCCTCCTTACTGACACACTAGAGCCAAAACACATTCAGCTGTCAGAACCAAATGTTGCTATAGAAACAGTTTGCAACATGTTTGGTGAGTTATCCAAGGACCCTGATATAGAAGCTGATGCTGCAGATGAGAATGGGAGTGTAACAGACGAGGAGGAGGAGAAGGTTAACAACAATATCCCAGCGCCCAACCTGCTGCAGCAATCCAGTCATGATAGTACAGAGAGTGAGGTGGACAACCTCGCTTCTACAACAGAAAGTGATGTTAAGATGCTGACACTCAGTAACAATAGCGAACAACTCAGAAATGTGAAGTTTAGAGAAGAGGTAGAACATGCAGAGTATGAGGCAGAAAATAGCTTCACCCTGGATGTCCCAAAGAGAGAGATTATTCTCCCACAAACAATCCAACATGAGTGTTTGAAAGGGATTGGCATAAACAAACATGGCGATATCATCGTAGGTGCATCAGCCGGAAATTACCAAATGGTTTATCTGCTAGAGAAACGTGGAATCATCAGAGGACAAGTCCCTGTACAAACTGGCTGGAGCATTCATTCAGTGGCGAGTGATGGCAAGGTGGCCCTTACGATTGCAAGAGGAGGTAACAAATTCAAAGTGAAAATCTTGAAAAATGATGGAACAGGAAAAGTCATGACATCAACTCAGATTGATAATATTGGAATTAACTTTGTTACAGCAGATCAATACGGAAATTTAATCGTAGGGTCCAATCGCTACACATATGTGACAAACTTTGGGAAGATCACTTCCAAAGCTGGTGGTAACATTAGCATTTATGGACCAAACGGTGTCCTCAAACGGCGCGTCACTAACGAGGATTATCAAGACCTAGGAATGTACATACTGGAGAAACCCCATTGTATTGCTGTGGACAGCAAGACTGGCAACTTCTTTGTGGCTGACCCAGGTAGCCATAACATCACAGGGTATGACGGTGCTGGGGAACTCCTGTTTGAATATGGAAACACAGATCATGCTGGGGAGGTCTACGATGGTCCTGACCTCGTCTGTGCTGATAACCATGGTAACATACTGGTGGCAGATAAGAGAATGGGTCGAATTGATGTCCTGACGCAGAAGGGGAAAGTGAAAAGGTCGCTTTTTACAGAGGACATTATCAAATTCATTTCAATTACCCCAGATAAACTTCTGATGCTATCCACAGCAGAAGGAACCATAAAGTTTTACGAGTACATGAACTTATAAAGAGTTTGGTGTATGAAACCATAGAAACATTTGGTCTAAATTGAAAACTTTAGTTTTATATTTGTGACTCGATGTTCAACATTATAAAAAGAAGTCCAAAGCAGTGTTTTCTATTATGACTTAGCTATTTACATAATTATGGGCTTCTGATAATTTCAAACTTAAAGATTATCATTATCTTTACATTTTATGTCAACTAATGCTTTTTAATTAAAAACCTGTCAAAAGATCAACTTAATAAGATAATTTGTTAAATCTTTTTTTCTTTCACTAGTAAATGTTTTCATAATGTCTTGCAGTGGATTTACTTGATGTGAAAAGCCATTATTTTCATTATAACGGTACTCTGCATTAGAGAACTTTCCAGAGAATATCAACTTTAATCAGGTATTCATGAAGTTTTTACAAAATGAAATTGGTCATTTATAACAATCTCAATTGATGTCTTTTTAAAAGTCCTTCATATGATAAAAGTGAATATTGCCTTATTTTGTCAATGGTACTTTATAAGTTGGTTTGATTATTTGTCTAAATTGTATGCATTCAGACAGTACTTGTTGCAATACTAAAGAAAGCCTTTTCGCGTTGAGTTTTTACTATAGTATATCACTGTTGGTGAAGAGATTTGGATGTGCTTAAAACAATAACTACACCTTCAAATAGTGATCCTATGCTAGGGTGATTTTTATCACCTTATAACAGCACAATTGTTAAAGTAGGATTTATTCATAGAGGAGATACAACATTCAGTTTTAGTAATTTGTAGCAGATTACATTGAACCTGTTAGTAATAAGCAAATAACCTGAATGTGACAAGTGGGAAGTAAGTTCATAATGAGCAAGCCATTTTGTAATCATGTTTTTTAATGTTGCCGTCCACACAACAGTTTGTTTTAGGAAATGAATGACCATTAATCAAACTGTCCCAAGGTTTTCTGTCTATTGCAAGCAGCATTGTTGGAATGGATGAACTTGCTAGAAAGATATTATAGTTGTATTTGCAACAATGATTTCTTTTATAGAAGGAAATCTTCAGAAAATCCTCAAATTTTTGTATTAGGTTGCATTCTATTTTTTCTGTTATGTTGATAAGGGAGAAAGATCCCAAAACTTTAGCTGGTCAACGCGGCTAAAACCATCAACATTCCATAAGTCAGCAAGAAGACTACCACTCATGACGATCCAAACATTGTCACTGGGACTTGAACCTGCACGGAGAGGAACAATGCCCGTTTTTATAGTCTGCAACCTCTTTCAATTTGAGAAAATCAAGGATTGTTTGAAAAGGGTCATTTGCATTGATGACCTATTATAATATATTTGTTGTAGATTCTTCCAGAGTTTGGGGTTTAATCCATAATTGATATTTATTATTAATTTCCTAATATAGTAACATATAGTGATACAAAAACATGGATAGATGTCAGACATTTATAAGAGAAATGTTGTATTTATGAGGCTGTTTAAAAAGTCTATCTCAAAGAATGTGTTGTGTGAGTGACAATGTTGAATAGATTATTTAAACAATCCTCATCACTAAATAAACAACTGTTTTCAATATCAACATTTTAAAGAAGCTTTCAATTTGTGATTTTATTGAATTATTGTGAAACAAGCATTAGAGTCTTCAGCGATTTAGTTGAAAATCCTTGTTTATAAGTAGTAAAGGGTTGCTCTGAGATGCACCTTGCCAGCTTCAAATGATTAGTGTCTGCCGATTTCATAGTAGGGTCAAAATCACTCTTACCCATTTTAGTTATTTCAAAAGACATGAATCAGAGATAAATGTTAACAAAATAAACTATTTAAACTGTTTACAAAATCTGCATTATACATGTGTTATAAAACTACTACATGATTGTGAAAGGGTATGAGAAGTCTATCAGTCATCTAAAGTCCTTTAACTTAATAGTTCTGACTCTGGTTTAAGGAGATAAAAATCTCGATCTTTGAGGTAGTCCTTTAAAAGGTAAATTTCTATATAAAACATTTTATAGATTCATAGACGCTAACCATGCTTTCATAGTTATTGATTTTTGTTTTCATTTTATTGTTTTCATGAAATCATTTTCATCCAACCTGCAAATAATTCAGCAAATGTAAACAAGCAGTCAAGACAAAATATAAAGTGGCACTGGTTAAGATTAACCAGGAGTATGGGATGATGGTTATCCAACAGTGACAAGGGAATGAAAAACCTTTCTTCAAAGAATCGCATTAAGACATGAGCAATGTCTTTGAAAATCTCTAATACATTATAGTTTACAGTAGTTTGTATCGGTAGAGTATTTTTCATCTAGGTATCTCCTTTTTATTGTTAAATTAGGTTGTTAGTTATAATTGTGATGCATTGTTAATTTTAATCATTTATTTATTAAAGTTATGTTATATTATATGTTGCTCCCTTTTGCTATGATCCTGAAACAAGATTCTACCATGTTTAAAGTCATAATTGTGCACTTAAAAGCAAACTTTTTGATTTCTATTACATTTGGAATTTATTATTTATTAGGATTTTACATCTTGTCAACAGTTGTTAGGTTATGTTGCAATGCCGGGCTCATAATGATCGAGGAAGACTGCACCATTAAGGCATGTCAAGCCAGGTAGAACCATCTGAAATTTGTAAGTCAACCAGGATACTCCCTCTCATAAAAATACCAATCACGGCTATCATGATTTGATGGCCATGTGATGTCAAGTCCTGTGATGTCAAGTCCTGCATCCTAACCATAGGGCCATGAAAGCTTCATTTGCAATAGAATTATAAAATTCTATAAGTTCTCATTTTCTATTAACAGAAAAACGATATTTTTAAAGCATAAATCACGTTCATTACCAAAAGCAATGAATCAAGGTTGGCTGGGAAATGCTAGAGAATTTCTATATAATATTGAACAAAATTTAAAAAATAGGCTAGTATTAGCTATTTTGAAATTTAACAAAAACAAAAGACTGCTTTAGTAATAATCATTGAATGCTGTTTTCTTAATCTAGCCTAGGCATAAGGGTTTAAACTTGATCTTTATTGATTTTCAGTTTTCATCTACTCCTTAAATATAGACCTCTCCCCAATTCCCAATACAAATAAAAGTCCTTTTGACTCCGCCCTTGTATAATAAAGGCAGGTTTTTCTACTCACACAATTTTTTTTTTTCTTCTTAATTTTTGAAAAGAAGTTTGATAAAAATAACCTGAAGTTAATGATGTCCTTTCAGACAGATTCTTTTAAGGTGTGAATAAAATATCTTTCATTCCAATTAAAAACTTAACCCACTCCCCATTTCTAGTTATAAGTAGCAGAAGAAAAAAAAATCCAAAAAAACAAAAATCAAAAATCCACATAGGCTATGTCTGATTAATACACATTGCAATCATTGTGAAGGTTCCACAACATTAAGTAATCCTCCATTTGTCTTAATGTTTTCAAATATCATCTGCTACAAAATCTTTCAAAAGTAACCTTCAATGGAAGGGTAAACAGAACACAATTTGATCTTTTCTGTTGACCTTTCAGTACTCTTTTCATCAGAAAAATGGCATACAATAAAGCCAATTGATTAATAACAGCATTATCAACTTGTTTAAACGAAAAAATCACTTTCATAAAGCTAAGGATTAAAACTAAGATATCAATGTTCAAAGTTCAATCCATTTAAACTTTGGCATATAACCAAACACCTATCTGATATCATGTGATATATATTCAGTTACAATGACTGAGATTGGTCCGTGTCCAACACTTTTACTGGCAGCCAGCCAATCAATGCTCAGTTAAGTACTTTGTAATACTGACACGGCACTTTTCAACTGTGTCCTATGTAAGTTAGTGGAACATTGATTTTGCTTAGAATAAGAGTAGTATAGAACCAATAAAATTTATATCATTCAAAACATACAAGTAGGTTAACTTTTTAATACATGGTCTCTTGACTTTAAAGGGTCCACTACAGATGGTTTTGAAATCACTGTTGGAAATGAAGAAACTACACATTATTGTTGTCTGTATATTTGTTTCATTCTATACAGTACATTGTCACTTTGCATGTGCTTTAAAATAAATATGATCTTCAACCTACATTTATGAGATCTTGGGTGTTAGGTTACAATAATCTCTTCACATTTAGAACTAAAACCAATCATTATCCCATCTTACTCATTATCATTTCATCATATTTATCATTATTCTATTAAACTAGTCATTACTCTATGAAACTCCTCATTATTCAATCAAACTCAACATAAGTCCATCATATTCATCATTAGTCCATCATCATCATATTCATCATTATTTCATCAAACTACCCTCAGTTCATCATATTCATCATTATTCAATCAAACTAATCATTATTCAATCAAACTAATCATTATTTCATCATACTTATCATTAGTCCATCATATTCATCTTTTTTCCAAACATATTTATCATTTATCCATCATATTCATAATTGTTGCATAAAACTCATAAATTTTCCGTCTACACATTACAACTCCATCATCCTCATCCTCATCATCATTCCATTTTATTCACCATTATTCTATTGTATTCATCATTATTCCATCATATTCATTTTTCCATCTTACCCACTATAATTCCATCAAATTCATTATATTTCCATCTTACCCATTATCATTCCAAATTCAATTTTTTCCATCTTACTTATTATAATTCCATCAATTTCATTATTTTTCAATCTTACCCATTATAATTCCACCAAATTCATTATTTTTCCATCTTACCCGTTATTATTCCATCACATCATTTTTCCATCTTGCCCATTATAATTCCATCAAACACATCATTTTTCCATCTTATCCATAATAATTCCATCAAACACATCATTTTTCCATCTTACCCTTATAATTCCATCAAACACATCATTTTTCCATCTTACCCTTATAATTCCATCAAACACATCATTTTCCCATCTTACCCTTATAATTCCATCAAACACATCATTTTTCCATCTTACCCTTATAATTCCATCAAACACATCATTTTTCCATCTTACCCTTATAATTCCATCAAACACATCATTTTTCCATCTTACCCTTATAATTCCATCATTAACACATCATTTTTCCATCTTACCCTTATAATTCCATAAAACACATCATTTTTCCATCTTATCCATAATAATTCCATCAAACACATCATTTTTCCATCTTACCCTTATAATTCCATCAAACACATCATTTTTCCATCTTACCCTTATAATTCCATCAAACACATCATTTTTCCATCTTACCCTTATAATTCCATCAAACACATCATTTTTCCATCTTACCCTTATAATTCCATCAAACACATCATTTTCCCATCTTACCCTTATAATTCCATCAAACACATCATTTTTCCATCTTACCCTTATAATTCCATCAAACACATCATTTTTCCATCTTACCCTTATAATTCCATCATTAACACATCATTTTTCCATCTTACCCTTATAATTCCATCAAACACATCATTTTTCCATCTTATCCATAATAATTCCATCAAACACATCATTTTTCCATCTTACCCTTATAATTCCATCAAACACATCATTTTTCCATCTTACCCTTATAATTCCATCAAACACATCACATCTTACCCTTATAATTCCATTCACATCTTACCCTTATAATTCCATCAAACACATCATTTTTCCATCTTACCCTTATAATTCCATCAAACACATCATTTTTCCATCTTACCCTTATAATTCCATCAAACACATCATTTTTCCATCTTACCCTTATATTTCCATCAAACACATCATTTTTCCATCATATCCATTATCATCATTTTTTCATGTTATCCATTATTATTCCATCAAACTCTATCCCCTACAGTTGTTAATAAGATAAAAGTCTGCTTGTAAAATTTTAACCAAGATTTAGCAAACACAAAAAAAAAAGGTCATAAATTGAATAAAATCAAAACCAAACTTTTTCAGTGTCCTTATAGTATTAATCCAAAACACATATGTGAAGTTTCAATCTAAATATCAGTAATTGTTGCAATAAAAACTTGCATGTTAATATTTTACTAAGATTTTCTAAATACAAAAGGGGGCATAATTTAATAATAAGATTTATTATATACCAGTGAGTATTTTGGAGTAAATACAAACAATTCACATGCATCAAATCACACACGACAGAAAAAAAATCCCGTATTACACTGGAGTGTTTTCTTGCTTTCTATTTTTAGATATGTCGTAATTTTCAAGCCACACCCCCTAAAAGAACTACTTTTTTGGTACTCGATTATTATTTGCGGTGACATAGTAAAGAAAGGGAGGAAAACCAATTGGTCATGGAAGTATTGTATTTAATTGAAAACAATGCAAACCTGAATCAATCACTCGCCTACATACATACACATGTCCGTACATACAACAATAATACAGTTGATCAAGTCAAGAAGAACAAACAATCCCTACCAGAATAAAGTTCCTGCTGGGCTTCCACATTTATAGTGAGGAACGAACGATAACTCTATTGGAGATTGAAAAACAAAGTACGTCATTAATGACGTTTCAAGACGACGAGTTGTGGTCTTTATGCCATCCATTTTCAGTAACAAGGACATCGCGTTCTATAATTAGCAATGGGACCCTCAATGAGTAAAATAATATGGATCGATACAACTAACAAAAAGATCGCAATTTTAGAGTTTATTAATCCTTCCTTTCCACAGTTAATGAACAAAAACATTGTGTTGACGTTTTTACATATAATCATTCAGAATTATATCGTTCCAACAGCTACATGTCTATGTCCGTAAGTTCGTTTTGTATAACAAATTCCCCTTCAGTAGAGAACATCGTCCACACATCGAAAGGTAAAATTCTCCATTTTGCCGATCTGTTTTAGTTTCAGTCGCAGGTCCTTTTCCATCGACAGCTATCGGTCTGTATCGCTGGCAAACCATGGTATTTTATCATGATTGTATCTGATTTGAACGTACACTGGGCGGATTTTGCAAAACGTAAGATAAATAAACTGTCCATTCACCAAGTTGTCAACAACACTGTTTTCTCCTGTGGTAGATCTAGTGCTTCACCGAAACAGAAGAGACGCATAACAATCCCCCAAGTTATAAAATCCTCCAGATATTACTTTCATATGAAAGGTCCTGTTACACAATTCCATTTTATGCATTTGTCACTCTTTAAAACACGTCTTATTGTATAGTAAATTGGTACAGAAAAATCGAAGCAGGGATAAACTCAATAATGGCGGTCGATTTATTTTGATTTTGACATCGTCATATGGGCGGAGCTAGATCATGTCAATGAGTATTCTAGTATATTCAACTGCCATTCTTAAATCAAAACATTTGAACAAGTTTATGAGAAATTCCTTTGTTTTTATTGTTTTAAATGATAATTGTAGTTAAAAAAGATACTGATTTTGTAGTTGATAAAGAAGATATATATAATAAAAGGAATATTACATCGTAGTATCTACGATGTAATATTCCGTATATATTGGAAATCCGAGATTTCCTGATCCCTGCCTGGTATGTAGAATCGTAATCTGATCACTGTAGTATTTGTTGATATCTTTAACAAAGATTTGCTATGTACATAAAGGGATATAATTTGCTTTAAGGATATTGTTCACAGATGTGAGTAACTCTTGGAATACACAATCAATTTCTTTAAAACTGCACAACAGCTGTACTTATATACGAAATACAATTCAGAGTAGTCATTTTTTTTTAAAAGGGTTTTACATCACATCAACATTATTTCATTTGTAGCGATGCCCAACTCTTAATGATGGAGGAAGACCTCATACTCAACTGCCCATAAAGGGCTGGTCAAGGCGGGTAGAACCATCGGCATTCTGTAAGTCAGTCGGGAGACTGCCTCTCATAAAATTCCATATCCCTCTCAGGATTTGAACCCACGCAAAGAGAGGCCATGTGATTTCAAGTTCTGTACTCTAACTACTAGGCCACAGAGGCCCTAGAATAGTCATTGGAAGCAAAACTAGCTCATCTAAATTGTTAAAAGTTTGTATACAGAGAATTAACATGATTGTACTCTAATCCAAACTTATGTTATCCCTTTTGTGATCTTCCGCATATTAACTGTACATACTTAGACAAATTAACACCTTCTGAATAAATCATGCTTTAAATAACTGTGAACAAGCACCTTTAAACTAAATACAAAATTTATGAGATTTGGTCAGTGACCTTAGATTTTGATCCCAAGCATACATGTTAAGTTAAAATCTGATATTTGAGGTATAGGTTGAGATAGAAACTCGCATTCAAAACATTGTACCAATGTTTTTCAAGTACAAAAGGGGGCATTATTTGATTAAAATCAATACCAGAGTTTTTGGACTTGATCAGGCACCATAACTTATGACCCCAAACTCATGTGTAAAAGTTTCAAACCATTTGGGACTTGATCAGGGACCATATATTATGACCCTAAACTCATGTGTAAAAGTTTCAAACCATTTGGGACTTGATCAGGGACCATATATTATGACCCCAACTCATGTGCAAAGTTTCAAACCATTTGGGACTTGATCAGGGACCATATATTATGACCCCAAACTCATGTGTAAAAGTTTCAAACCATTTGGGACTTGATCAGGGACCATATATTATGACCCCAAACGCATGTGTAAAAGTTTAAAACCATTTGGGACTTGATCAGGGACCATATATTATGACCCCAAAAGCATGTGTAAATGTTTCAAACCATTTCCTACAGTAGTTGAGGAAATACAAAGGTGTACACAAAATTTGACCATTATAGATTATCTAAGTACATGTACAAAAAAGGTCAAAATGTGCTTAAAATTCAAACATGAGTTATCAGATTTTTCAGTGACCCTGAACACATATGTGAAATACCAAGAAGGCCATAATTTCCTTATATTCAAAACCAGACTTCAAGAATTGTGTCAGTGGCCTTAGATTATGATCCAAAATAACTATGTGAAGTTTTAATCTGATCACTACAGTAATTTTTTAAATAGAAACTTGCAAGTAAAAGTTTTACCAAGATTTTCTAAGTTCAAAGGTGGTCATAATTTTTTTTTTTTTTTTTTTTTTAGGTCTAACGTTACATAATGAAGGTTGAACGAGAATATACATTGTTTAAAGAACAATTTCCGGTATTAGAAATATATCATGCTTACACCTACGAATGTCTATTACATAAAAAAAAAGAAAGAAAGGAAGCCATCGTGATCAAAGGAGGAATTGTTCATAATGAGCAGTTCTCTTCTGTCCACGGTAATTGTTCTTTTTTTTATCCTTTTTTTTTCAATCTTTTTTGTTACATAACAGTTTTATTGATGAAATATAAAAGAGCAGATTTCATTTTATAAACAAGACATAGAGATATCACAAATATGAGTCAATTATCGTTATCGTTATATCATGAAATTGTCTTCATGAAAAAGAAAAGTAACATATTAGATAAAATTATTATAAATATCAAATTGTGCCATCATTAATCATTGTGGTCATAATCTAACTCAAACCAGAGTTATGGAACTTGGTCAGAGACCTTACATAATGGCACTGAACACATGATTGTGTGAATTATTGACCCATTAAAGATTTCCCAGTAAAACCTTAACCAAAGCCTGATGCCGACACAGATGCACAGGTTAGTATAAGCTCTTCAATATCTCCGCTTGTGAGCTTAAAACATATATAGGCTGGTAGTTGCTATTTCTTGCATGTTCAATTTTATTGGTTTGATTCTTTTGAGCAATAACTACGTAGAATAAAATCCCCAATCATTACCAAACTACATGAATAGGCCTTTGATGAGAAAATCAACTGAAGCCCTAATTGTTTTGAAATTATCATGAGGTGATAGCTAACCAGATTAAAAAAAAGACAAAAAACCTTTTTTTTTTATTGCACAGGCATGTCAAATGGTGAATAACACAACTCAGAGTTTGTAATATGGATAAGATTTAAACGCTTGGTATAAAATGGGATTTGGAGAATTTCTGACCCCTGCCACTGGAATGAATGAATGGTGTTTTAAGGCGCATCGACAGCTTAGGTCATTTAGTGCAGACCCCTGCCACTACACAACATGTTAACACCTAAAGAACTTGTTAGGCATGCATCTCACTTTTACAGAAACTTTCAGTGGTAAAAGGCTTTTGATATTTTTTGTTAAGGTAATCAATCAACTATAATGTCAGGCAGAATTAAAATTGAAATAGCACTGAATCTTTATGCACTTCTCTTACGAGGTAAAAAGTGTGGCAGGAAAATGAGGAATTGCTTATAAATAATGACCAACATCTTTTCTGTAAACTTATAAAGGAGCCTTCACCAGAAATTCCCAAAGCCTGATTTAACAACCAAAGTCAGAAATGAAAAAAAACATAATCAGGAAATAAGCTGATAACATCAATATCGCATTGTGTTGCTATGTTTTGACTATATTTCAAAATTGAACTATTTCATGCAATAATCCATCATTTTCTTATACAGATGCTCTCAATCTGGACAAGACTATAAAATGGACCAAAATAAGTCTGTAAAACACGAAAATTACAACAGATCATATTGATAAACAGGTTTGTGCAGAATGAACTAGCCAGCATGAAGAATAGTTTCCATTAAGATTAACCACCAAGCTATATAAATTCAGTATACCAAGCAACCAAATGCTTATAATTCTTTAATCCAGATAGGGAATGCAACTTTCATGGTTTAAGCAGATAATGCAATATCTATAATTTGAAGTATAAAAGTACATGTACTTAAATAACTCCTCTACTGTCTCAATCCCCCAATCTTACCTCTTTGTGTTGATCTTTAGTCACATGTTCTGGTACTTCATCATCAGCTTTAAACTGGGCAAACCCCTCAGTTACAAGTATATCATTAATGTGAACGTCAATTTCTGGGTCATTTGTGTCTGTTAAGCACAGGGAGAGTACTTGAAGCTGAAAGGGGGAAATTTTGAACTTAGTAGTAAATGTACTACTAAATCTTAACTACAGCTAAATACGAGATTTAGTTAGAAATAACTGAGTTTATTATATACACTGAATTCAAACTTGGTAGATCAATTTAGATAAAAAAGTTTTAGACAGGTAAATAAAAACAGAAACAATATGTCTCTGTGCCAAAGTTAAAGTAAAGTGGTCTGTAGTGGGCACATATTTATTGAGTACGCTTAAAACAAATGTATTCATATAGGTATGATTTTCTTATGAAATAATCCCTGAAGAGCTGACGTCGTTTGAAGTCTGTGTGAATGAACTTATATGATTTTGTATTTAAGAGTGATAATCAAATCCCTTTAAGAAGTACACAAAATGTCAAGTCTCAGGAGCAATAAAAAAATATAAGAAGGAAGACAACAATATTTCCAAGGGTATGCTTTATATTAGAGTAGGCAGTCAGATAGCCTAAAGAATGAAGAACAGGTTAGAAGTTCTTGAGTAAGAGTGTAGGGGTTGTTACCATGAGAACAACTGACTTACCTTGACATTTGTTACAAACGCTACCAGTGGTCTCTCCTTAACAAGCTCTAACATACGGTTACGACTTTTGACCTTCCAACTACCAGTCTGAAATCATTAACAGTCCTAAATGAGCAGTTGGTATTGAATTTGTACCAGGGTTCAAATTGTAACAATAATTCTACAACATAACGGCAGTCAGTCCATCTATCCATGCTCCTTGTATTTCCTCACCACAACTGCACAATAGACTTTTAACAACAGAATCTTTGGATTTTATGTTGAATGTTTAAAAAATGGGAAAGAAAGTTAAAACAAGGATTCAAATAAAATATCTTCTTCTTGTGAGTAAAATCAAACCAAATATTTCCAAAAAAAACCTTGCAAATGGTAATTTTATGAAAAGTGCTAAAATGATTTTATTAAAGTCGATCTAATATGTTACAACCTGTATGGACTGGATACAATATTCAGACGAGATGTTTACTGAACACATTGGGTGCATGCAATGTTTCATGAAAGTAGCAAAAATTATTACTGATAGTTGAGTTCAGTATTGTTACATACCCCAGTTGATGGTATAATGTTTGCTAATCTAGCCTGAATAGCCTGTGCAGGAAGTTTTAGGAATTCAGATCTGAAACCAACAGTCAAAGATCAGCATACATCACAGAATTAAAAGGTCTACTTCACAGATTGAGATTTTTAATATTCTTTAAAATAACTGTCTTTTACGCATTAGATTACATCCAAGATGTATTAAGTTGAATAAAACTACATTATTGATTCATTTTCAAACCTGTTTGCAACCATTTGGTGAAAAAATACAGTGTATAGGCCTTTTATCTTGCAGAAATAGAAACTATATAAACCATCTTAAGAAAGAAGTCATGATCTTACGACCCAAATGCAAAATGGGTCGACACACTAATCACTAGCAGAGTACATTAGGAAACAAGCAACTATCTATATTTTCTATCAAAAGACTGAAAGGCGCTTAAACTTATTCCATCGTTTTTTTTCTAATAAAAGCCCAGTTTTCCAGACAAATTATCCAATTCCCTTTCATAAAGTAAAACATCGGTGTTACAACCAGAAAACACCGACCCCCTGCCAAAGAATTATGCACTTATAAAAAAAACAAAAAGTTTAAACAGAAGACATATGTTTAATCATGGTATTATAATGAATGGAATATGTCTACCTGGAATAAAAGCTGAATGTAAAACTTACCGTAAAAACTTAATAGCCTTCTTGGGTACATAAGCTGTATTTCCATAGTCAACAAAGTATACCTGAAATCAATAAAGTATGTGTATATAGTTTTAGCATTATGTAGAGAATATTCTATTGTACATCTGTAAAAAGCCTGGAATAATGCATTGTTATTAACAGAATGATGTGTTTATCAGAAAGTTTGACATTTTACTAATTTAAATTGGTTGGTCAATGGAAGTAATACTTGTACAAGAATCAATACCATTCCTGTATGTATCAAAGATATGATGATTTCAAAACTTATTCAACATTGTGATGTAACACTTGACTTAATGTTAGTGTATTGAGAAAAAACTCATTGGTTAACTATTTGTTAAATGTGATAATGATTTTTCACACTCTCTGGGAATCAAGCTATTTAACATCCAGAATGCAATAAATCAATAATGATCAAGGTAGATGGATGCACTAATAGCTTCAATCATCAATAAAGCACTACCTTAGTGATTTTTAATTAATAGAAGAAAATGATCTTACAACTTAAAACTGGTGGATCTCTAGATTCTGCAACATGCATGAATTATTTATCAGGATTTTTTGGAATTAATACTTTTCAGGATTTATTGGTTCCTTAAAACCAAAATGTTGTTTACATTCCCATTTATAACAAAATTCTATCTTGCTGCAGAGCCACTTTACTTCAGACAACTGCTGGTAGGATTCTCAATAAGATTTACAAACAGATATGCCTCGGTGATAATACTGTAATGTTTATTAATTACTTGATGTGATACATATGACGTACGACGTGAGAAAACCCACCTTATGGTTTAACGCGCAATAATCGATAAATCGCTTTCAAAGTGACGTCATTTATTACGGCATTGCTTATAAAGTTCCCCCGCTGTTTTCAAACGTGTACTACCGTTTGAACATTTAATCTTTAAACCCTCGGTAAAATATTCCAGTCTAAGAAGGAACTGCGGATAAGAGTTAAAATCAGTCTTTATTCATTTATTATAAATAAAATTTATTATAATAATCATTTTCAGTGAAATCCAAGCCGCGAGCAGGAAAGTAAACATATCAATAATGTTACCGACAAATCTTTTCTCATTCTCCTATTCCTAGTTGAATCAAGTTTAATCAAAACTCATTTTCTATTGACTGCGTGTCTACATGTAAAATATGATGAATTGCCTGCAGAAGATCCGTCAATTCTACGATGATTCAATTTTAAAACCCGAGATTTTAGCAAAACTGACTAGGCCTACCCCGTCGTTATACCTAACAATTAGGTTTACATACAACTGTTATTGAGTTTCTTTATTCGCTTTCCCTTTAACCAGTTATCATATGATTGATTTGTATAAATGTTCTCTATATAGCTGTATTAAAATCAAAGTTACCCCTAGGTTTAACAGTAATGCCCTTGGATTTTTAGAATTAGAACCATTCTTATTAAACCACTTTGAAAGCACACCAACCATATGTCAGGACTTGCTGGAGGATAATTTCAAGGAAAACGACAGCAGACACCCAGTAGTTGATAACGGAAGTGAATTTAGAGCATCGATGATCGGGCTAGGTCATATGTTGCGTCCATCAGTAAGGATGGATCATTTACTTATTGTGACTTTAATACAGGACCCCTATTCTGGGGATATTTACATCCAAGAGTGTGGTCAGGGATGTTAACTAAAATGCCAAACAAATGATATTCTGTCGCTTGTTCTCTAGCCTTGTAAAATCATGAAAAAGAGTTGACAGTCATGACACTCTTACAGATCCTGGTCACGGAGCTTAACAAAAGCGGGACAAAAGGCAGAGAGATGAATCAACTGTCCTTGTAAATGGAATAGTTGTTTGTGGTAAAACGTTACCACTGTTCCACGACATATCCATTGATAATATGAGGAAGCTTCAAGTTGGCAACAAGACAAACGGACCAGACTCCGATTTCTTCATGTTTGACTGGGTACTGGAGCATTATGAATGAGATCAGGATGTATGCTTAATGCATGCAGATAACTGTCGTGGTATTTCGCATATCTACATAAAGACAAAATCCAGTCCGCTTTTTATGTAGATCTTC
Source organism: Cerastoderma edule (assembly GCA_947846245.1). Taxonomy (NCBI): domain Eukaryota; kingdom Metazoa; phylum Mollusca; class Bivalvia; order Cardiida; family Cardiidae; genus Cerastoderma; species Cerastoderma edule. Next base: position 19,339,350 of record OX401418.1, on the reverse strand, counting down.
TTTTTTTGACTCACACTTCTTATATAAATCATTTCGCCATTCTTTATTAGTCTGCCACACATAAACAGTTGCATGTTGCTTTGGATGAATATTGTCCTCCACTGGTTATGCCATACAAGAAACATGGCTGAATACGGCGACATGACTGAACTACTGTATCATAGTGATATATAGACAATAGATGGTTTGTCTCGTGAATCGGAAACATCGGAAATACTATCCGGTGAGCCGAAGGCCAATCGGATAATTATCCGAAGCCTATCCCGATAACCATTCCTACACAAAGACACAAATCATCTACATGTATTCTGTTTAGCCTGTTAGTGATATGGAATCAAATCAAAAGACAAACAATGAAAATAAAACACGAAAAAAAGCGGGAAAATCAATATTAATAACAGGTAGAGAAAGGCGTCAAATGTCATAACGTATTTATGACCTCATGATTCGTCACGTGACTGCATGTTATATGGTTAGTGCCAAACATCACACTGTTATATAGCATCCGGTAATCGGTCTGTGATTCGCATTGCTGACCCGATCAAATTGACAAGTGAAAAAAGACAATCTCTATCACTATTGACATCTTTATCAATTCAATTATGCATTTCAAGTTGTATAATATAGGCTATTATTTTTCTTTAATAAACAGCTTACACTGTATTTATTTTGGGGCAAAGGGCAGCACAGAAAGATACTATACCACATGCATTTTTTATGTAGGTCTCGGATTTACAACTCATTTTGACTGAAACCATGTTTTCTTTTCCAATATGGAAAAACTGTCTTTAATTATTGACTGTAGAACAATTACCGCAATATAACACATGAATACTCCGAAATGAAACAAATATGCACGCACATCAAATATAAATTGAAATGATTGGCACATGCAGCTCTGTGTTTTATGTGTATACTAATGAAAGAAATTTACTTCAATAGAACTTGTCATACTATATTAGATGTTCAGTTGACTTTGTGTTAGCTCACATAACGTTCAAGTGTCACCACAACGACTCCGAAACTAAGGCTCAGCTGGCATATGTGGCATACAGATTGTTGGCACATTTATCTTAAAATGTTTTGAAGGATGAACTGCAAAAAAGACTCATCGGTCATAAGAAAAGAATCAGGAAATCTCCAAATTCCAATCGATCCCAGATACGGCCGTTCTCTGATACTTCTTCGCAACCCCCGCGGTAAAAAAAAGACATCTTCCCTGTGTCCTTCCTTCTCTAAACCATGCATTGTGTTAAGATGACAGTACCATATGAACAGTTAATTTGACATCACATAAAATACGACATCACATAAAATACATTTTAAATGTATTTTATTTGGTTTCTGAATTGTTAACTTTCAAGAACTAATGTAGAAAAAGCCGACCTATTTCAAACATAAACAGGATGATCTGTTCATTGTTTAGCATTTTCAAAAAACGACCCGAATCTTCAATCCTTACATTTATGATGAAAATTTTTCATTGTTAAAAGAACATGTTTCAGTCGGCGAGGGAAGCAAACTTTTCATAGAACACCATGCTTTACAAATAAATATTCCTTGATTTATTGCAAACTACCATGTGCCATTAAAAATGGACCAAAGGTTGTTAAAATAATGTGAAACAAAAATGTAATTTGTACTTCTCAATCAAGCGTGCCGATAAGTTTCCATAATCAAACCCCAAAACACACGATGAAGACATTGTTTTACACGGGAATTACAATTAACATATTAATTTAACAGAAAACAGAGAAATACATATTGTGAAGTGTGTAGAATTCCATATCTGTCTGTGATATCCGGACCGATTTTATTCATAAAATCGCCAGTTGCATTCGGTCCGACACAACCGAAATCGGTCTACAACCGGCATTTTCCTGATCTCTGACCATTAGTGAAAAATAAAACAAGACTACCTTTCTCAATTAGATACCTGCTGATATCGAGGAATCGATGCAGTGTAACAGTAAGTCCAGACCAAAAGTGAAAATAGTCCATTTGTTGACCGCTAGATCTGTAGTGTTTGATTTCCTTTGATGTTATTATCAACTAATTAAATTGGATTGTTTATAAATTTGAATTAAATCTGAACATGAACGTTTTTTTCCCTAAGCTTTGGCACCAGGATGAACTAAAAAGGTGTTTTCATATAAAGAAGAGCTCAGATATGGTTACACCTAAATTCAAACGTCGATTTAGATTACGCAGTTCGCCAAAACGCTGACGTTGCGTCACTTGCGAGATATTTCTCTACTTACCCGACGTCTTTGAACGCTTATAGGAACCGCATTTTTTGACGCATTTACATGAGACTTATTTCATTTTAACAAAGGAAAATCGAACTTAAATAATAGCTGAAAAAACGAAAATCGAAAATTTTGACCATAAGGTGGGTTTTCTCACGTCGCTCCCCATATTGATGTTCACTTTGATAACTGATTTTATGGAAACTGACTCAAATTACTGGAATTAAGAAATCTTAAACTTAGATATGAAAACATGTTTGTAAGGTGTTAATCGTTGTGTCAACAATTTTTCAGTTATGTAGCAGCTTTCCTGAATTAACCAGTACCAGGCTAAATATTCTGGTGTTCTTACTTTGGGATGCAATCTTATTTTCATAAAAAGATATCAAATCTTATCTTTTTATGTCATACATAGAACAAGCTGACTAAGAGATACTTACCCCAACAAAGCCTTCTTCATTAATCTTAGTGATAACCCCTCTATGCCAGTTATTGTCTTCAGGAAACAGTAAAGCACACACCTGACCAAGAACCACAAGACTCTCTGGCAGTGTATAGTCTTTACTATCGAACGAATTATAGAACTCACTGAAAGTAGGTGGTATATTGTAGATCAGAGATTTCAACAACACACTAAACATCAAGCCAGAAACCTATTGATGAACCAATAACACCAACTCCTATTGTAATCATTTCATTATGTTTTTAGATAAACCATTAAATGACAGGTCAAAAAATGGTCCTTGTAATCCCTAGATTATATAAGATTCAGATATAAACCATGGCTAAAGACAGATTGATCAACATCTATCTTGTGATCATTTATCAATCTAAAAAATGACTATTGGTTAAAGCTATACAAAATAAGTATGCTCATTCATTTTAAATCACATCATATTTAATTCAGTTAAGTTGCAATGCATGCCCTGCCTATAATATTGGAGCATCCCAAACATGACTGCCAATAAGGGCTTGTCAGGCCTGGTAGAAACATCTTCATTCTGTAGATCAAACAAGGAAAGTAATGCTCATGCAAGTCCAAATGCTGTTACCCGGGTTTGAACCCACGCCGAAAGGGGCCATGTGTTTTTTAGTTCTAACCACTAGGTCATGCCCCCCCCCCCAGATGTTCAAGAATGATCGAATGCTAAAGTCAATGTCTGTTATCTTAAATTACCTGAAAACCTATTTGCTTTTATTCATATGTGATAAAGACTGATGATATACCCCCAAGCATTTGTTGCCAGAAAATAAAGTGTTTATTGGGCATATATAAATGGGTTATATGCTTAGATCTGTATTTTCTCTTGCTGTTGGTAAGAAAACTGGTACTTACTCCATTTGAGTCATCAGAGTTTCTAGGGCTAAAGAGTTTTGTTTGTGCCTCAATATCACCCAGAACAGTCCAGGGTTGATGATGTTGGATACGTACAGTCCGGTGTATTTATCTATAGTTGGACATCCTACTGGTGTAAAGTGACATCCAGGACCTACAAATCAGGGCTGACATGTACTGTGGGCAGACATTTACACATCCACATACAAAAAATGATAACCAAGACAGCAATCATGTTATTTAACTAATACCAAGTTCACTATGAAAACATATCAACACCCTGAAAAATCAACAAAACCCTTATTCCCAAACTTACCCCTTTTTATCCCCTTAAAATATTTTTTACTTTTTTACAATAGAGCGTCTGCGTTGTTTATCCTGTTTCAATGGACGACGTCATACCCACAATCCTCAGTAGGTTAGGCCAAACATATTTTACATTTAATTTCTCATCCACCTTTCTTGTATTGTGAATATAAACTAAGCTCATTTTACTTAGCTTTCTTCTGAATATTTGACAATGATTTATTAAATATTTCAGACTAGATTGGAGAAAGCAAAAAAGCCATACAGAAACTATTCCCCAACAGCCCTTACAAATGCCTACAAGTTTGTAAGGGAGCACGTATCCATGGAGTCCCAGAAACAACATTCAGGGACAGGGTGTTGGGTAACATTCACCCTGACACTGTTACCGTTGGAAAGGCACCCCTCTTCACACAATATGAGGAAGTATGTCTTGTAAAACACTTCAAAAATATGGCTGAATTGGGTTATGGATACTCAAGAAAGGAGTGTGTTGGAGCAGCTTCAGACTATGCTGTGCAACTTGGAAAAAGGGAACATTCAGAGCCATTAACTATAAAATGGATGAAAGGTTTTTCTAAAATGGCATCCGTGGCAACTGTAGATGAGTATTTCAGAAGTCTGAAATAATGCTTACAAAGGCATGGTTTAACTGACAAACCACATTTAATTTATAATGTTGATGAGAAGGGTATTTCTGTTGAACACGAACCACCCAAAATTGTTGCCAGTTCAGCATACTGTCCGTCTGCTGTGACTTCAGGGAGAGGGAAGACAGTTACGATTCTAGGTGGAGGGAATGCTGCCGGGTTCGCAATTCCACCCTTTTTTGTTTTTCCGGGAAAGCGGATGCAACAGGATTTACTAAAGGGAGCCTATCCAGGAGCTGATGGAACTATGTCGGAATCAGGTTGGTCCAATGGTGTAATTTTCAGGCAGTACATTGAAAACCATTTCTTGAAGTTTGTTCCTAACCATCCAAACCAGAAAATATTGCTTCTACTTGATGGACATAAATCTCATGTCTCCGTTGAATTATCTGATTCGGCCCCAAATTACAATCTTGTAATTCTTATTCTGCCACCACACACAAGCCATATATTACAACCAATGGATGTCTCTTGTTATGGTCCCTTCCAAAATATATATAACGCTCTATGTCACAAAGCCATACGGTCAACATATGCTGGAATAACCAGACATGAAGTTTGTGACCTTGCCTGTAGGACCTACATCAAGGCTTTGTCACCAGAAAATAACATCTCTGGTTTCAGACGTACTGGAATTCATCCACTGAACCCTTCATCTATTCCATGTGAATATTTTTTGCCATCCACTGTGTACAATAAACAGTCGGATTCTGACAATGACAGTCAAGGTGGAAGGTGGTGAAGAGTTAAATATTTTTGAAAGAAGGGAAAAAGATTTAAAGAAAGCCAAAGGTGAAATCAAAGGCAAACAAAGAGACACTGTAAGTAAGATAGTTGTGGGAAAGGAAATTTCAGAGAATGTCATAGAACAGATGGTGGTACATGAAAACAAAAAAGTAAGGAAAAGTTGTGAAAAAATGAAAGAGCAAGAAAACAAAGACAAAACTAGACATAAAATGTGTGGAAAAAATGTAATTAAACAAAAGCATATACCTATAGAAAGTCAGTTACCGGGGCCTTCTCATATCAATTTAGTTTCAGACAATGAATCCTCACATACTTTAACTGATGAGGATGATAGTGATGAAGAACTTTGCTGTGTTTGTGATAGGAGGAGCCCAGAGGAAATGAGGAAAAGCATTCCTCTTGTAATAGTTAAATGGGTACAGTGTGATGGAATACAAAATGGGTTGCCTTGTAAACATTGGGTCCATTTACAATTCTGTACTAAAGTCAGGGTTGTAAGGAGAGGGGATATATTTTTATGCCCTCACTGTACAGATGAAAATTAGACATTGCTTGACAATATTGGTGTAAATAGTATCAAATTTATTTATCTGTTTGTTGGTTTGACATTGTTTCAAAAAAGTTATCATTTCAAATTCACTTATTTCCAAAATCTAACATTGTTTAAATAAACCACTATTAACCTGGATGAAAACCCAACAAACATTTCTATTGTGCCTAACTCATGAATACACTTTTGTTAACAATCAATGACGTCATCGAATCAAGGTACCAGCTAAAAATGGCGGACAATTTCGATAGTGAATTTTAGGTGATGTTAAACGACCCTGTTTAGCTACATTTGGTGGATTGACTTGGTAGAAATGGGATTTTAGGAAAGGAAAAACATTGTTTTATGAGGTCAGTACATCTTTATTGTGTTTCAGTTACTTTTACTTGTGTTTAAATTTTATCGGTTTTCGCGACACGCTTACATCATCGAAGTTTGGGACCCCGAGGATATGTATTATGACAAACCTCTCAACAACACATTATATTACCATCAGAGGAGAATAAGATCTATCTTGTATATATAATTTTTTAAATCAAAACCTTGACTTTGTTTTGTTTCATTTTGTACACCATATGTCATTAAGCTGTTCAAACATGATCCTTATTTGACCTACCCACAACATCAACAGGATAATCATGCTGCGAGGGTTTTTCATGTTCGGGATCAATGTCAGGAACATCAGGTATTTCTGCATTAATAGGATACATCATGAGGACACCTAAATGGAAACAAAACCTTGACTTTAGATCATATTGTTATTGATAAGTGGTTGTACAACTTAGACATTCAACTCTTTGCTAAAAGTTTTCAAGAATATCAATTAACAAATATTTGGTTACCTCAAATCATAAACAGTCTTGAATCACACATAATTAGTCATCTGCAGTATAATGCCTCCAAATCAATTAGAGGTAACCAACCATTTATTGATATGCTATAAAACCAAAACAAGAGTAAACACTCTCTCCAAAAACCCAGTGGTGAAGTTAGTAGAGTACATGTACTTTCATTCATTACTTTCTTCCTAGACAAGATGATTCTAACAAGTAGTGACTAAACAGGACTAACTAGAGAGTTTCTGTAACAAAGCAACCAAAAGTTTCTCACCTTCACAAATTTGGACCTCTGATAACCAATAAAATGATACAACTAAACTATCAAATACAGCTTAATTCAAAAAGGAAGTTGTTTACATTATATCTAAATTGATAAATAAATACACAAAATCATTTAGTTTAAACTTATTTATTTTACATCACTTGTGAAGGAAGCTTGAAGGTTATTGAATTCGCTCTCTATGACTGCTTCCTGGATATATAACAAGTACTTGCACTGAGTTGTGGGTTAGTCCGGCAAGTTCACCTCGCTGCCAACGGGAATTGAATCCGTGACACTGGTTAATAGAGGTTGACCCTCTTCCAATGCACAAAAATTATTAAGAAAAGTGAGATTTGTTTTATCAATTTCTAATAATTAAACTAAAAGCCTACCTTCTTTGGCGTGTTATACATGTACCTAAAGACAAAAAGCCTTCTTTCTTTAATGTAATATATTTGTACCTGAAGACGAAAAGCCTACCTTCTTTGGTGTAATATATTTGTAAGATCCAGTCTGCTAGTGACAGAAAGTATTCTTCTGGTGTGTTGTATCCAAAGTCTGCTACTGGTATATCCTTACCAGTATTTTCCTGAAGTTAAGAAACAAAAGCAAATTCAATCTAAACGGATCAATATGTTTGATGCCAGTTAATATCTATTTGAATTTCTATAGCATACTGGATAAAAATTCACATGTTTAACATAGAGGTAAGATTCAAGGTCTGCTCAAATAGAGCCTTTTCCTAAAAGTTGAACAAGTTTAAATCAAGCAAAACTTCACATCATTAGGGAAAAAGAGAAGTTTCATGTACTAAAGGGGCCTTGTTTTAGTTTTGTGCAAATGCAATGAAAAGTTGTGTCCCTTGGTCATTTGAATTCCCTGACATAATGTTTGAAAGGGGCCAGCATTGTGTCGAAAGCAATTCAGTTATGGAACTCGGTCTAAAGAGATCTTATATAGTGGTTTTATGTGAATGTAGTTTAAAATCAATAGGTTTAAGATAATATGGGTAAGTGTGTCTTCACTTAATACAACACTTCATTTAATTTGACATCCAAACCAATGAAGATTACATAAACTGAGAGAAGCTAAAATGTCTATTATGGTTGTTTCTATCAACATATACTAAATCTTAACCAACACCTGAGCCCCTCAATTAGACATCATACTATTCTTTAGAAAGACTGGCAAACATACCTTGAAATAAGCAGGAAATTCTTTCATTGGGATACCCTTGGTTTGTCTTTTCAGTAGTCGCTGGATTGCCTGCTTTGTTTCATCTTCAGTCATATTATTCTGTGTCCTGCTGTCTCTAAGGCCTTCAGACTTAAAATCTACAGTAAAACAGACACCTATATCCAACAAACAATATCTAAACCATGTATCATCAAAGATAAAGCAGCCAAATATTTAAAGATGCCTATATATCCTGCATCTTATGCCATGAAACACTTGTGGTTAAACCTGTCAATTCATTGTCATATCACAATCAACACATTGTTTTCAAGAGACTAAAGTTTTTTGTTTTATTTATTTTACCATAACACAAATGTATAGACAGATGTTTATCCACTTAAGTTATCTTTCCTTATTTGCTTTAGGTATTCCTAGTACTGGGTTCTATATCAACTAATTGACCAGATGCAAAATAGTTTAATGGATGAAAGTGTGCGCAAGCCCTGAAAAACAATTGCCTTTAATACTGTAGCTCCTGTTGTGAAAAAACCTAGGACAAATGTTTGGGTCAGGTTTTGATGACAGACCAATTGACCTTACGACAGACTTTGATTGACAGCTGGAACTGACCAATCAGCGAACACTTCGGTTGCTATCCGCCATTTTCTCCGACACGCTGTGCGACTCCGTCAACACATAGTACTATTGTGCTGTCGTTTTTCTTTGTCAATACTGCTTAAGATATTGTTTAAGTACTTATTATAGAGAAATTATGTATAAGGAGAGACTTGTGGGTGAAGTAGAGTTTATCCCGTTTCCAAAATCTGTCACATATATTGTGAAATGACTGAGATCTACACGCAATTAGTAAATATATACAAACAGTTCATTTATAAAACGATGTAAAGAATAGAAGTATGAACATAATTTTCTTTCTTTTTTTCTTTCACATGTTAGTAAATTTTTATTTTTGTCTTTTATCACCGTTTGAAAATGAAGAATTGTTGTTTTTAAAAAACGGAATTGACACATAATGACGAATGTTATTAGTTGCATTTGATAATGAATCAAATGTTAACTAAAAATACAATATTGATCGATAATGTTGTGAGAGGACATGGTTTCCAGTTGGATATATACAAATTCTTCAAATTGGATTTTAATTAATTGATTTTGTTTTTAAATGGACCCTAAGAGCACCTTAAACAATTAATTAACTTTCTTATTATAGCCCATCAATCCACCTACCTGTAATGATTGATGTATCGTATCCAAATTTAAAAGCTATTAAAAACATAACAAATCCATCGCTCCTTGTTGCAACTTTATCCGAATACCTTAAAGAATCTAATGTTGCTGTAAAATGTTGTAAAACACACTCTTGGTAGACAGTGGTTGATAACAAAGACCGCCGATCGGCTAAACAATAAAGCGTTTGTGACTTGACCATAAAGTGCAATTGTGTCAGATTGATGTTAATTAACGTCGAAACCCTTAATCCTTTTAACAATCGAGGTTTGTTAACCCTTTACCAAATAATAACTACATTTGACTACTTTGTTACAGACAACTAGGGAAAATATTGTGGGAAAAGGAGAAATTGCTCTTAACGAGCAAGTTATCCTTTTCCAACAATATGGTCTGCCCTATCAGAAAAGTATTAATTCATCATATTCATTTAAATGACGTCTGCAAACTCTTTAAATTTTGAACAATTGAAAATATTTCGTTTGGTAAAATGACCCTTAGTTCGTAATCAAGTAGCAAAACCGACAACCATCCATTAAGTAGCATACAAAAGATTATATTCGAAAGTCTTCATTATTAACTTATTTGACAACAAAATAGTGATTGTTCCTATCAGCAATTGTTTAACGCCATAATCTCAACATGACCAACACTATTATACCATTTTCAACATGACAAAATTGGCAGGTTTGCGTTTTGAATCATTCAGGATATACGCCGATTTAGTAAAATAAAAATTTAAACAGTTTAAGAATCAAAATGAGATAATTTTGTTCGTAATACTGCAAATTAACTGTTTTGAAGTAGTATGAAATACGGTCATTTTGAAGGTCCGGTCGAACCAGTGCCGAACGGACCAATGTCATTCGCATCCGAGTCTGATCGGACTTTGGACGGATCGTGTTTGGTGCCGATCGGACCCCACACTGCTGGGGTAAATCACTCCCCCAACGACATAGAGATATATAACAGAGCTGTTATAAATGTCTCTGCTAACGCTCAAAATATACCATCTTCTTTACAAATTGTCATGCTATGTACATATTATCCAGCAACAAAGCAGTTGCTTATTTTGTAAGAATATTTCCGATTTCCAATAAGATTATCCGAAATCATCGGCAATGTCAAACAGGGATCCTAGTTTGTGCATTGAGGCTATTTCACTCAGAATGTCGGAGAAAATTAGAGTGACCTCCCCTATTTACGGTGGGTGTGGTTAACTGCTCTGTGTCGTAAGGTCAATTGTTTTGTCAACTAAGTACACACAATTCAACTTAATTCATTTAGCTTGATATGCTATTCTAATCAAATGACTATTAAAACAATGGCAATGCTACTTTGAAGATAAAACTGCCATTAACCCTTTAAAGTATAGAGATAAGGCTAATCAGTGACACCATAGGTATAAACCATCTGATTATCGGAGATCATTAATGCATACATAATCAGTCACCCTAGGTACCTATTTGCACAGGATTATCTCCGATAATTGTCACTGATTGTTAATCAAACCAAAATTAATGCAATTTTCGTTAATCCAATAGATTTTCACAGAGAATAAAGGACGACGAGAACAAAATTTCCTTTAAGTTGATGGTTTTTTTTCATCTTTTAGTGATACATACATATTAAGATTAAGGTGTAGAAAATTAGACAAACAATGAAACTGTATATTACGGTGTGAATTATACAAAAATAAAAAGTAATAAAATGACGTATGTGTTCCCCATGAGAGATCCCTAATTTGTTTTTCTGTTTTGTCACGAATTGCAGGGAATTTTGTTGACGAAAAATCCCATTTATGACGGAGATACATGCTTTGTCTTTGTATATTTCTCAACAAAACTGAATCGTTTTACTTCTATTTCCATTAAAACCGTTTCCAAATTAAAAAAATGTTTTTCAACGCAATATTGCTTTATAAAGTAGTTAAACCTGGTCCTCTATTACATTTAAAACTGTAAAAATCAATTAATTATGGCAACAAAACATGCTTATATTTCCGTAAAATGTGTGTCCATGGGTGATGAATTCTACCAAAAGCTCGTTGTTGTAGTCAAAGTTGCAGGAATAATCTTATTTGCTTGTCCGCGAATTGGTAAGATTTATCAGCATTTCATCATCTTCATGCTAAAAAGATCGATCAAATTACTGCTCTGAATCTACATTGATGTCTTACCTGTGATTGGAAGCACCAAAATTGACATAATACTTTAAGTAGCCTTTATAACGTCCATTATTCGACGGCTTTATTTTCATTCGCCTTTCAAGTAAGAACACCAGCTCCGTGTCATAAACATCCTTTATGGGTCGCGTGCCGTATGCTCGCTCTCATTTTAATTGGATAGTTTTTTTTAGAAATGTGTTAATTTTCTAAAGAATTGCATGAAATCCTTATCGAGTCTTTACAAATTGGCATTGTTTTGATCTTTTATGACCGGATATTGAAGGTCTCTCATATTAATTGGGTTGGTAATTTGAATTCCCTTCATCTCAATTTGATAGCGTCTTTTTCAGAAGGGTGTCATGGGACCATTATCAAAAGATTCTCACTAGAGCAAAAGTTTAAACTTTGACCCTATGATTTTATTATTGGAAACGAAAGAAAACATATTTATTTAAGAGGAATATGAAATTTGGAGAAAGTGACGTGTGTGTTAATGTGTGCAATTAAGGGTTAAAGTCAAATCAATTTTTCAGCTGTCAAAAAGCGTTCTATGCGGTCATCAATAGAACATCAAAATAGGTTTTATACGGTAATAGGTATAACGGCGAAAAACGTTTTATGCGGTAATCGATAAGGCGGCCAACGGCGCTGTATACCGTAAAGAGTTAATATTCCCATAGGCATTGTTTATATCTATCAAATTAAATGATTTTGGCAGTGGTAGAACACTAATGTCTGATGCCATGTTGGAATTCTTTCATTTGTATCAGGTATTATGTGATTAACGAAATTGAACTTCAAGTATTCTACTATACCCTTTTAAGTATTTTGAGATACAGTAATATGAAAATCAAAATTTTTTGTATCAACATTTGGTGGAATCAATTGATTCATAAATCACTATCATAGCGCACCGATTAATAAAAGTTTGTATGACTTACTTCCCTTTGCTGTGACGTCAATTATCAATTTGAAAAAAAAATAAATTAGTAACTTAATCCGTGAATTTGCATGGATTTGTCATTGCGTAAACCTGTTCATATGAAAGGAACGGCTTGAAATTTGGACGATTTTCCTTGAAATAAATTATTCTTAAGTCATTGTTTGGATTGACAGTGAATTTTCTATATTGAATATTTTTCATATTATAAGAATATCCATTTGAAAAAAATAAATTGAATTTACAAGGATATGTCATGTGTTCATATGAAAGGAACGGCTCGAAATTGGGACGATTTTCCTCGAAAAAGCAATCCTTTAGTCAATGTTTGGATTGACAGTGCATTTTCTTTATTGAATATGTTTCATACTATAAGAATATTCTTCTGAAAAAAAAAGTAAGTGACGTAACGCGTAAATTTGCAAGGATTTGTAAATGTTTTCATATGTAAGAATCTGCTTGAAATTTTGACGATATTTGTGAAAAGAGCAAATTTTATTAATATTTGTTGAAAAAAAACACGAGTACTTTTTCGTCAATGATTGTGTATTAGCATTAAGGTTTTAATTGAGCAGTAAACAAAGACATATATCTGAATAAACGAATTGTCTTAAAAACGTACATCGTATAACTATAAACTGTCAAATTCACCCTGCATTGTCTTATCAATACATGAAATGAAACGGGAGAAGATCATAAATTGCGAACAAACAAACCGTATTATAACCCAACTTACTTGTGATACGAAGGTTATCCTTTAACTCACATTTTCACCACACATCAACTTACTTGTGATACGAAGGTTATCCTTTAACTCACATTTTCACCACATATCCAAATTTCATAACTTAACACTGGCACATTCAAGAGTATTTGTTAAAATCATCCGGCAACTTTCCAGTAACTCCACCCCCAGTAAGAGGTCTATGATTTCGAAATTGATTCCGATGTCGTCTTACTAGATCAACTGTTTTGACTTAAGAATTGTTCTTCATATTCACTTTACATTTAAGTTCGTTTTCTCTCGTGTAAGCAGCCTTGACATATTGAGCATTTAATTTTCAGACAGGGTTAATAATTAACAGCTAAAACAAAAAAATTGTCATAGTTTATTTTACTAACAACCTTAAATAAACATATTTGAATTTATTTTTTATGATTTTGGAATTTAAATATCATTTTGACAAAACTTGATTTTGATGTTAAAACGTTTTTTTTGTTGAAAACATAGAGCAAAAATTGATTGCTGCGCATTGAAAGTGTGAGATTTGCCGCTTGTTATTTCATGTCCGGAATAGCAGAACGTGTCTGACCTGTTAATTAACAACAAAGATATTTAAGAGATTAACGCCAGAGGCTATCTAACACCTAAACAATAAAGGACTTGAGACTTGAAACATACTGTGCAAATGTGGCAGATTGGTGTTAATTTGCATCACGACCCTTAATCCTTGTTATGTCCGATGTTTGTTGATTGACCCTTTGTATGTGAGGTAAACTGACAATAATCAATTAAATTGTAAACAAAGAGATTATGTTCAAATGTGTGAATTATATATTTAGTGATCTTATTACTAAATTATCAATATAAATTTGTAATAATCATGTTTGAACACCTGCATTTCAGTGTGACATACGTCATTTAAACCAATATTACCAATGGCAAAAAAATGAGGTGTGTGATTTAAATAATTTCGAAAAGCAGACGCTTAAGTTAAGATCGAGCCCATTATCATTTGCGTTGATGAGTTCAGAGACAGTTTGCGGATATCAAAACACAATTCAACACTTAAAATGTCCGAAATTTGTGGAAAAACACCGTTGTTACTGAGGACTAGATTCTTCTTACTGATAGTTCATATGACTTTGAAGCACAAATGACGTCACAACAAGGGAGATAAGTCATTCACAAAAATCAATAAAGGTGAATAAAAGTAGTCAAAAACAACCTTTTTCGCTTCTGTATGAGAAAAAAATCATTACCTCAGTCATAACAAAACCATAACCTAATTCAAAAACCATAATTAAAGAAAATTTTGTTTATCGGGAAATATGACCTTTAAGATACCTTCCCATGGTATGGTAATCACATGGCGATACATAAATCAAGTCTTACAGAAATGACTAAAACGGTTGTGGATATAGTACTCTTAGTAAAGTTTTGCTGCCAGACAAAGAGTAACTTGAAAAGTAACCCAACATAGCTTTGTTTAAGAGGTTGGAAATCTAAGGAAAAGTAAAGAATACCAACTTTTTGGGCGCTCTAATCGAGCATCATAGAGTTTCCAATCTCCATTTGGTATGGGTCGTTCAATTTGCACAACAGAGGAGGCTGAAGATACAAATTCTATCACACTCAAAAACCCATGATGAACAAAGTCAAGAGGTCGCCCATGTTTTGCCTGGAAATATAAAAATAAACACTCAATAAAAACTTTCTTTTAAACAGCCATTAAGACAAAAGCATTGTGACAAAAGAAGAAGCTCTATCAAAACAGATTTCATACCATTTTTCAAATAAGACTAGATCTTGTTTTTGAGAAAAACAAATGTCTTGCCAATTGATTTTGTGAGATGAAACATTTATTTTTTGATAAACAAGGGCTATAACTTAAGTCAATGGAGAATCTTGCTGTATATCAAACTTGGGTGGGATATTATAACTAACCCTTTCCTCAAAGTTAGGTACATATTGAATGAGAACTTGAGAGAGCTAGCAATATGTTAATTTTTATCATTTAAGATGTATAACTCTGATGTTCAGTATAATGGACGAAAATAACAGATTATAACAGATTCACCAACCATAAACTCATCTGGGAATTTACTAGCCCACACCCCATCTGGTTTATCCTCTAAAACCTGCAAAATACACAAAAATACAATTCCTGTAATTGTATTGGTCATGTAAATCATTAATATAATTGTAATGGTCATATTTTATTCTTTCTTGCCATAGGCAATTCAGATTAGTTATTTTGTATCTTGGTCGCCTTTGGCACTCTATTTAGATCATTCTAATATCAGAAGTCAAAAGATTTCAAATGTTAACTTCAATACTTTCTATGAAAGAATATTGCACATTCTCTGTATAAAAGACCGCATCACAGAATGTGTTTGGTTAAAGAAATTAAAGATGAATTTAGTTATTGAAAAGCTTTTGGAAAGAGATTTGATCTAACTGCTAATTGTTATGGCGACAAAACAAATTTGGATGGCCATTTTTTTTTTTTGCATAGTATTGGGGTCTCATAAGGGGAAATATTGATGTAGCCTGTCAGACGGCACGCTGTGAGGAAAGCCAATATATCAAGCCTTTCTCCAACCACTTTTCAATAACTTAAATAAGCAAATTCAAAATATCAGACTTGGGTTCAAATTAAAATATAGATTTACAACACTGGATTGTTCTTCAGAATAAATCATTTATGAAGAAAAGATTTTCAAATCGTGGCAAACTTCTCAGATTACATAATTGAAAAGACAGGACTAGAATCTGATGTTCCCTGTCAATAAACTGAATAACCATAAATGTGTGACAGTGATAAAATACTGTTTAATTAGTATCATATACTGTTATAGTAATATAGTACTGTTGCAGTGATATATTGTATAGTTGTAGTGATAGCTAACTTTATGACAGATATCAAATTGATGCATTAGATGTAGTAAAATACAGTTGTAGAGAATTATTGTTAAAGTGATAAAATACAGTTCAAGTGTGAATATTTAACAGCAGCAATAGTATCATACTGATGATCAATAATTGTTGTAAGAATAAAATACCGTTCCAGTGATATCATAATGCAAACATTAATGTAATACTGCTACAGTGATATCATAATGCAAACAGTAATATAATACTGCTCCAGTTATACCATAATGCAAACAGTAATATAATACTGCTACAGTGATATCATAATGCAAACAGTAATATAATACTGCTACAGTGATATCATAATGCAAACAGTAATATAATACTGCTCCAGTTATATCATAATGCAAACAGTATTATAATACTGTTACAGTGATATCATAATGCAAACAGTAATATAATACTGCTACAGTGATATCATAATGCAAACAGTAATATAATACTGCTCCAGTTATACCATAATGCAAACAGTAATATAATACTGCTACAGTGATATCATAATGCAAACAGTAATATAATACTGCTACAGTGATATCATAATGCAAACAGTAATATAATACTTCTACAGTGATATCATAATGCAAACAGTAATACAATACTGCTACAGTGATATCATAATGCAAACAGTAATATCATACTGCTACAGTGATATCATAATGCAAACAGTAATATAATACTGCTACAGTGATATCATAATGCACACAGTAATATAATACTGCTCCAGTGATACCATAATGCAAACAGTAATATAATACTGCTACAGTGATATCATAATGCAAACAGTAATATAATACTGCTACAGTGATATCATAATGCAAACAGTAATATAATACTGCTACAGTAATATCATAATGCAAACAGTAATATAATACTGCTACAGTGATATCATAATGCAAACAGTAATATAATACTGCTACAGTGATATCATAATGCAAACAGTAATATAATACTGCTACAGTGATATCATAATGCACACAGTAATATAATACTGCTACAGTGATATCATAATGCAAACAGTAATATAATACTGCTACAGTGATATCATAATGCAAACAGTAATATAATACTGCTACAGTGATATCATAATGCAAACAGTAATATAATACTGCTCCAGTGATATCATAATGCAAACAGATATATAATACTGCTACAATGATATCATAATGCAAACAGTAATATAATACTGCTACAGTTATACCATAATGCAAACAGTAATATAATACTGCTCCAATGATATCATAATGCAAACAGTATTATAATACTGTTACAGTGATATCATAATGCAAACAGTAATATAATACTGCTCCAGTTATACCATAATGCAATCAGTAATATAATACTGCTACAGTGATATCATAATGCAAACAGTAATATAATACTGCTACAGTGATATCATAATGCAAACAGTAATATAATACTGCTCCAGTGATATCACAATGCAAACAGTAATTTAATACTGCTACAGTGATATCATAATGCAAACAGTAATATAATGCTGCTACAATATCATTATGCAAACAGTAATATAATACTGCTCCAGTTATACCATAATGCAAACAGTAATATAATACTGCTCCAGTTATATCATAATGCAAACAGTATTATAATACTATTACAGTGATATCATAATGCAAACAGTAATATAATACTGCTACAGTGATATCATATTCTTTTTGTGATAAAATACTGTTGCAGTGATTTAAGATTTAATCTTATGGTAATAGTTGAAATTATTTGATTTCCTCTTGGACCCTTTACATAACTCAACAATCAAAATGATGGTGTTAATGCTGGTTAATACCTGTTGAATTTCCAGTTCAAGGATGTCCTGCTTGATTTTATGATTCCCTGAACTATTTGATCCTGAAGATCCTTCACTTTGAGCGTACTTTCCCACTGGGGTATTGCCATTACCAGAGTTTTCCCTTCTTCTCCCTTAAATCAAACAGTATACAACAACTCATGTAATCTTTTAGTTTAAATTTATTTATTTTATATCGATAGGGAAACAAGTTTTTACAAATCAATTCTGCTTCCTTGCTACATAACAAGTACTCGGACCAATAATGGATTAATGAAAGGTCCAGAGGCAGATACAGCTACTCACTTGATTCGAACCCACCATCCTTGTGTTCTAAAATCCATGCTCTACCCCTGAACCTATGTCCTCGTTTTCATCTTTTATCAAGATTTTGAAAACAAATTTGTCTATCGGACACAAAGAATTGAATACAGAGTTCTTTAATTCTCAGCTAGCCACTGGCCATGAAGAAACCTTGAGTGTTGTTATCATACTGCTATCACCAGCTACACTTATCATAAGTATTTGCCTTCAGCATCTTAGAGATACAAAGTAATAGAGGAATGATTTCATGCTTAGCTATAATGTTGCCAAAGCGATATTATCAATGAATGGTCAATAAAAGAGTTGGAGACAAAATTATAACAAAAAAAGGATAGAGTTTGTTGCACATACTCTATGCTAAACACAAAATATATACCGGTAAAGCAGATCTAAATGAATTAATTTCGTTTTAAGATACATATTTACATGCTACACTGCGTTAGGTTTATGAAGAGAGATGATGATTTGTAAGGGGTGAATTAAGATAAATACAGAATTGGTAGTAGGTGAAAGATAAAAAATAGATATGTAATGTTTTCAATCCAAATCCAAACTAAACTTGAAGGTCAAAACTGTAATCACATAATACAGCCAAGGCTTCCAAGACGCTTTTCTTATCCTGACAAATATTCATGCTAAATTAGGCATTTTACCTCTTCCTTTTGATGGGCGTCTGACTCTAGATGGTTCTTGATCAGGACTGACCCTCTCTTCCTTTGACTCTATCACATTGTTCACAATATTTCTTTCCTCTTTTACTACATTTCGTTGTGTATAGTGTGAATGATATTCGTTATTATATTTTGCAGGGAGAATAATCATTTCTCCGGTACATATCTGTTTTAATATCACTACATCTTTAAGTGCATCAAAAAACTCTTCCATTGCATAAAATCCATAATGGGAGATGTTTATTCGGTTACCGAAATGTCTGACAAAAGCTGTGTCTAAGTCTTTGAATGCTATTCCATCAGGAAATGATTTAATCAACTGTATCATCTGATTTCTCACATAGGCTGGAACCATTTTAGGCTGAGGTAGGTTTCTATCTCTATTGAAACGAGGTGGCCTTGAATCTGAACCATAACCATATCTCCCTGGGGGTTCCCTCCCTCGAAAATAAGATGATGTCTTTTTCTTGCTAGGTTTTTTCTGTTTTGATACCATATTTTCAATATGTTTGGTAGTTTCGTCTGCCACTGCTCGCAGAGTCATCATTCCCTGTTTCCAGCCTATTGTTACAGTGTCACTGATATCTCTGAAAAAGGACCAAACCATCATGTTTAGATACCATCCAGATATCTGTCAATATGGGGTTTGACTACATGAGACAAGCCTAAATAAAAGCCTCTTTGTTACCCAATAATTACAACCATAATATAGAGTAAAGTGTTGGTTTTTACAGTTTCACAAATAAACCATCAAGTTGATGCTTAATTGATGTTCATGCAACACGGAGGGGGAACATTCTTTTTTATTTTTTTTCCCCAAATTTCTTTAAAAGCACATCAAAGGAGAGGAGTACAAATAAATTACTGAAAACATATATGGAGCTATTTTATTATGTTCATAAAAGTCATGAGAATTAGTTTAGGAATGCATTGAGACCCTATTAAATAGACTCATTTAAAATAAGTTATTTTGTGCTTGAAATATAGTTGTCTCCAATTCAATCATGTTTATCAATAACCTATTTGTTTACATATTCAAGATAACAAATTCTGATTGATCGACTCAAAAATGTGTGTATATACTGTCAAGGTCAGAGGTGAAGAATCAGGAAATCTGAATTATAAAACTTGCTAATCTAGGTTATTTCTGGTTTACTTTCACATTTAAGTTGTGCTGATGGTGCTCTCTGGGGATAACTATTTGAATCTGTCCAAAAGTTTACCAAATAATATAGTTTGATATAGCATTAATCTCCTTTAATGAGCCTTTAAAATTATCTTTTAATCTAAATAAATCACAAGTTTCCCTTGCCAGAAAAGATCCACTTTAATACTTTTTTTATTTTGTCCTCTTGTTATTTATTGTGCTATCCATTAATGGCTAGATCACATGCACTTGTATTTTAATATTTCTATAAATTCATAGTAAGTTTTAGTGCACAATGTCATGTTTCGTGAAGGTGATAGAAATGACAGCTGGTCATCGGTACTTAGTGAAAAATGATGAAACCATCTTCTAGAAAAAAGAAATGAATGTGAAAATAAATCTGCCTGTTGCAAATGTGTTGTTAAATTGCGAAACCAGAAGTGACCTTGATTGGAAACTAGGTCAATTACAGTCTCCTTTTCAATGCACATTCATGCAAATTTCACAATATCGCAGCTGAAAGACCATTTCATCAAAACATTATAATAATTCGTTTGGGTTGTCTAATATGAGCTCGAAGTTGAAGTTATCCGCTCTTCACTAAAATCCTTAATTAATATTATTGATAAACTGTATATAGTTTAAGTCAATAAAGAATCTTGAATCATTATCAGGCTTATAGATACAATGTCGTAACGTCTTGTGGTTGATATTTGGTTTGCCACCGACGTTACGATTCCACCCTCATCACTTGTTGGAGCAAAAACAATTTCAACAACCCCACGATAGATAACCCATGCATTGTATTGTCTAAAATATCATATCAAACAGCTTGAAAGAAGCTAAAATTCGCCACTAATATTTCGCCACAAGTTCACATAACAATTCACCACAGATTAATAACCATTTGTCACAGAATAATAATGATTCACCACAGATTATAAATATCGTTTTCTATTTTATTTGATGTTGTTGATATCAATAAACAAACATTATCTTAATCAGAAATCTTTCCTTGTTTACATAAATAAACAAACATAATTTGATTAGGGTCCTTAGAAAAATTGTCCTGTCATAGGAGTGAAAAATATCACAATTATCAATGTATTCGGTGTGTCTTAAATCATTGTGCAGGAAATTAGCTTAAATAATATGAAAGTGATAATCATGTTCCTTGTTTAGTCAAACTAATTTGATGCAATCGGAAAATATTGAGAATTGTTTGCATTGGGCAATATCTTCCGTTAGATTGCCCCATTTGAAAATAAAAAAAGCAATTTTCGCATCAAATTATTTTGAGTAGTTCCTTAAAGCCATACTTGCGCTCATTTACACTTAAATTGTGAAAGCTCTAGATCAATTGAAAATTAACTAAAAAGTACTTTAAATTCCCCTTTACAGAGGAATTGAGAACGTAAAAGAGTGATTACTATTAGGTTTGTTTACAATAAGCCATTAAATAAGGTCAGCCGAGAAACGTTGGGAACCAATAACACTCAAGAAATTCTCCATTTTGAATGTTCACATTGTTAATATTGGATACAGTAAATGACACTATTTTTACGTGTTTCATGTGATTTTTCTAACCAGGTGATCGCTACTCATTAATCAGGGTGCTCCTTGCTATTCTAAATGTTACTCGATTGTAAACAATGAAGTTAATTTGGTGGGCACAAACTTTGTGAAAAAAGCCCTTTGAAAAATAGATGACCAATAGTGCAGGCCTTATATTGTCATGGTTCTGTGGTTTTGGGTATCTTCTATCATAATTTATATCTCATATTACCAAGTATTGCAGTTTTTCTGAGCACTAGTATGCTTTTGATTATCAGATAAATGGATGTTGATTGAATGTTCAAAGATTTGATAATTTACCAAGTGTGTTACCTGGCTGTGAATTGTGCAAGTTAGTTTGCCATAAATCAGAATGACTTATTAAAACAATGTGTTTCGAATCGTTATTGCTTTATAGCGATTTGTTAATTGGCTTGTGGTGAATCGTTGTTATTAATGGTGAGTCTTTATTGTGGCAAATCATTACATTACCGGATTTACTACCGTGTCGCAGACATGGTAGTAACAAAAACTTCTACCAGACTAACTGTATGTTAGTTTATTTACATAATCTTGTCTTATCAATTTGGATTTGAATGGCCATTTTATGCTTTTAATCAGACAATCAGAAATTACTACCACTATTTTATTCCTCGACATTTCGCCATTATATTGCCCCATCAGAAAATAAAAGGCTGCAAGACAATCTTCATGTTGAATTTATTTTGACTAGCAAAGGTTTGTTTTGCTGTCTGCAGAATCTCAACAAACAATAGAAGATTACCTGAAGAATTCCTCCGCTGTTGCATACCCTAGACTTCTATAATCGAGTGGTTCTCCCAGAAAACTATGGTAATCTTTCATCAGCTGTCCAACAGGGAGCTCCACTGGGGACGAAATGAGCAGGGAACGAACCATCTTTTTAAGGGTTTCCTTCTTTTGCGATATGTCAGTCATTTTCACAGTTTGTGTTTATGCTAAGCAATCTACCTTTATGATTTTATCAGAGATGTTACAACATTCTTGTTCAAAACAAGAACACTAGCCTTTTATTATTATAAAGTTGTCTGCAAAACTCGTGCGATTTCCTTTTTCGGTGTTTTCGTAGGTCGGCATTAATTTATCCCTATTACAGGGACGCACTGCTTAGAGGTACGTTGAATTATTCATAAGTAGGCGGAGCCACAAAACTATTTATATATAACACTGACTAATCTAAATTTTCCCAAACTGTTCGTCTTTCTCCACAGAATGGAGTTAAGACATGGACGGTGATGATCATAAGGTTGTTTAACAGACAAACGTATTATAATAGAATTTACGAAACCGGCAGAAGAGATTATGTTGGATTTGTGCACCGACGGACTCACTGTCAGACAGATGGTACATTTAATGTTTAATACATCCAATCCCAAATTGAAATATGATACCGTAGACATGAGATTGCTTTTTCTCAAATTCGGATGGACATCGCTTTCGGACGATCTTCAATTTTCATTCCTCTCCTGTTGTCTTCCAATATTAGACCTTGTGGCTTTATTATTGTCGAAACGGTCCAAATAATGTTTGATTTTTTTGTTCTAATTTTCGGATTTAAAGCACAAATGGCCATTCAAAGTCAATTGATATAACAAGATATGTTAAATAAACTTATATACCACCAAACAATGGCATCAATTATCGTTGAACAATTAAAAAAAACCGCTGAATAGGTTTTTTCCCATTCCAGTGCGCATGCACAGAAAAAATTATTGGGAGCAAAAAATCGTCAACTAACGTTTATCAAACCGTTCTTTCAAAGAAAATATGCGGTATACAGACATGTAAAGTGCATGGATTGATGAAAAAAGGATCAATTGTCAACTGTGAGTAAAATAATTCGATCATTTCTGATAACAATGGAAATTTGGGTCTTCAAACGGTGAAGTGGCCACCATTAAATGAATGGTTCGAAAGTGACGTGACGGTAAATATTGCCCAAATTAAAAAACGTCTCAATATTTTCCGATTGTGTCAAATAAATTTGACTAATCTATATGCTAGCCCTCGAGACCAGAAATCTGGTCTTGCGTATAAGAGTATATTGTGGATTCGGATCAATTTTGTGCAGGGGTTTGAGGTTTTTAAATAATTGGACGTGAAGATTTGGAATTATTGAGAAAATTTACATATGGCAATATCTCCTGTTGTGTCAGACTTTCAAACAATTCAATTAATGGTGGACAGATGTCGCAACTTTGTACACCAATACTTCCATTATTACAGATAAATATCAAAAGATCATTACTCACAGTTTTAAAGTAAATACTTTCTAATCAATCAATACATGTCAATATTCCACATATTTACTTTGTAAGAACGATTTAATTAACACTAGGTGACCATTTACTGTTTGCCTTGCTTTGGATAACACAACAAGACCGGTTGACATGCGAAAACCTAATAAATTTGGCACTATTAAGCGGTTTTTAATTGTTTAACAGCGATTGTATACATGTACCATTGCCTGTTCAAACTCATGTATGAGGGTTCGATTCCCTCCCCAGGCTGCAAAATTGCTGGCGCAAAAGGGACAGATCGCCTGGTGGTCCCACATGGTTTGAAAAGGAGAAAATATTTGGAATGGAAAACATGACAAAATGAGATAATGTTGAGTGTTTCTTGAAAGCACCTCTGAACTTAATTCATCTATATTGAAGAAACCCATGAGGTTTTCTTTATTTTTTCAAAAGTTGCTGGAATTTATAACAAAACATTATCATGTAAGAAGGAAAAGACTGTGTAATATGAAGTTCGACTGTGGTTTGTGACAATGGTTTGATTGTTGCAAAATAAATATTAAACCACTGTGAAAAAAAGAAAATGAATATGCATGTATGTCTCCTATACTATATGGAATATCATTCAGGTGTCCATTTTCACATGATAAAGTACATGTTTGTATGATTAAGTTGTTATATAATATTATAATTATGATATTGTTTAACTGTTGTAACTGTAAAGTGTTTCTCATATGTCTATTTATTTTGTGTCTGCAGTGCACCACAGTTTTCTTACATAACATTAAAGGTAGGAGAACATATAGTAGATTTGTGTTGTTTGTGACTGTTAGTTGGTTACATATTTGATTATTGAAGGAATGTCAATTAATTAGCAGATCATTTAGTTTTATAACACAAACATCTTTTTGCCAAATATATTATATATAGCAAAGCAAGTTGACATTTATATATTTCATTTTCTATTGCAGAGTGCCATGAAAATATAAATGCGTTGAAAACCATCTGCCTAAAATTCAAACATGTGAAACTTGGGGGAAGTTTTATCAGAACACTTATGCTGAACTCTACAGAACTAATTAGCCAATCAAACATTTATGTTTTCCAGACTGTATGAAAACAGTTCAAGCAAGCCAACCTATATACATATTGTTAAAAACTGTTCAAATATCACTAGGTGCTTGGTTACTACATTAGTCTAAGCCCGGTCACATACTAAAATGGACATGATTTCTCCTACAAGGTGTTGTTCAGTTACCCTAACAAGCATATGTGTAAGGCCAGTTATTTGTTATGTACCTATACATGCTTAGATTTTTCTTTATCATTCATGCACTAATGAGCAGATAAATATATATGGAAAGAATGATAGGCAATGTCAAATGTGATCATTGGCTATGGGCGGGCAAGGCTTCGATCAATAAAAGGCTCCCTCCCCCGCTCGCTCCCCTCTTCCTCCCTCCCTCCCTCCCTCCTCCCTCCCTCCCTCCCTCCCCTCTCCTCCCTCCCCTCCCTCCCTCCCTCCTCCCTCCCTCCCTCCCTCCCTCCCTCCCTCCCTCCTCCCTCCTCCCTCCTCCCTCCCCTCCCTCCCTCCTCCTCCCTCCCTCCCTCCCTCCCTCCCTCCTCCCTCCCTCCCTCCCTCCTCCCTCCCTCCCCTCCCTCCCTCCCTCCTCCTCCCTCCCTCCTCCCTCCTCCCTCCCTCCCTCCCTCCCTCCTCCCTCCCTCCTCCCTCCTCCCTACCACCCTCCCTCCTCCTCCTCCCTCCCTCCCTCCCTCCCTCCCTCCCTCCTCCTCCTCCCTCCCTCCTCCTCCCTCCTCCTCCCTCCCTCCCTCCCTCCCTCCCTCCTCTCCTCCTCCCTCCCCTCCCTCCCTCCCTCCCTCCCTCCCTCCTCCTCCCTCCCTCCCTCCTCCCTCCCTCCCTCCCTCCCTCCCTCCTCCCTCCTCCCTCCCTCCTCCCTCCCTCCCCTCCCTCCTCCTCCTCCCTCCCTCCCTCCCTCCTCCTCCCTCCCTCCCTCCACCCCCTCCCTCTTTCCCTTCCCAGCCTCCGCCTTCCTCCTCCTGCCTTCTGCCTGCCTCCCTACCTGCCACCCTGCATTCTCCCTCCCTGCCTGCCTGCCTGCCTGTCTTGGTCCTTGCTTGCCTGCCTGCCTGCCTGCCTGCTGCCTGCCTGCCTGCCTGCCTGCCTGCCTGCCTGCCTGCCTGCCTGCCTGCCTGCCTGCCTGCCTGCCTGCCTGTCTTGATCCTTGACGGCCCGCCCGTCCGTCTAACATGTTGTTTGCCTTATGGGGCAATTTTTACACCAAAACCGTATTTCTATGATTCTTTGTTGGAAGATCTCGGTTCCTAAACCTATCTTTAGTTCTCATCAAAATAACAATGTTTTGTATAAGGATGGGGTTTTAGATCATGCCTAATGTAAATAAGATATCAAAATTTAGATATAACAAAAACTGCCACGAATTCGTGGAAGGGTTAGGCAAACAGAGATATTGTTCCTCGAAGTTGACGTCATGTGAAATTGGGCGCCAATAATCCCAAGTTTAATTTCCGTGCGGTAATACTCCAATTATTGTATTTGGGGCCAAATACCTATATTTAGAATCAAACATGTACTGTATTGATAAATCATTGTGTGTTAAAGAGAGTCACTTATATTCTTAAAAGCCCTCCTAATGCATGACATAAAGCACGGCCCACCTAACTCGGATGATCACAGCTGTAACAGTGTGGAAGAATGAAATGATCTACGTCCGGATCTTTCGGACTAGGGTCCGCCTAATGACAGTAATAAATAAGGGGGTGAGTGTGTGTACAGGTGTGCGTATGTTTGTTTACCATTCCTACAAGTGTATGCTATTTTCTTTGACACTTATTAGCTGCATATTCTTCAGTTGAAATAAAATGTTCTTCTATCATATAAAAAGTAAATGCCAAGGAGAACAAGTTTTGGTATAAATATGCATAACAGGTTTGCTATAGGAATAATCATCAGCAATTATTGTAAGAAGACTATGGATGATACAATTTATCATCACTTGGTCCTAAATCGGGGTAAAAAGGGGGTGATCTGTACCTTTGATAGGGGCGATATGTACCCTCAAGAGGGGCGATATGTACCTTTAATAGGGGTGATCTGTACCTTCAATAGGGGTTATCTGTACCTTTATAGGTGTGATCTGTACCTTCAATAGGGTTGACCTGTACCTTCAATAGGGGTGGTCTGTATATTCAATAGAGGTGATCTGTACCTTTAATGGGGTGATCTGTACCTTTCATAGGGGTTGTGTGTACCTTTAATAGGGGTGATCTGTACCTTTAATTATTCAAAAGGGATGATCTGTACCTTTAATAGGGGTGATCTGTACCTTTAATAGGGGTGATCTGTACCTTTAATAGGTGTGATCCGTACCTTTTATAGGGGTGATTTGTACCTCTAATAGGGGCGATATGTACCTTTAATAGGGATGATCTGTACCTTCAATAGGGGTGATTTGTACCTCTAATAGGGGCGATCTGTACCTCTAATAGGGGCGATATGTACCTTTAATAGGGATGATCTGTACCTTCAATAGGGGTGATCTGTACCTTCAATAGGGGTGATCTGTACCTTCAATAGGGGTGATCTGTACCTTCAATAGGGGTGATCTGTACCTTTAATAGGGGTTATCTGTACCTGTAATAGGGGTGATTTGTACCTCTAATAGGGGCGATATGTACCTTTAATAGGGATGATCTGTACCTTTAATAGGGATGATCTTTACCTTCAATAGGGGTGATCTGTACCTTTAATAGGTGTGATCTGTACCTTTAATAGGGGTTATCTGTACCTGTAATAGGGGTGATTTGCACCTCTAATAGGGGCGATATGTACCTTTAATAGGGATGATCTGTACCTTCAATAGGGGTGATCTGTACCTTCAATAGGGGTGATATGAACCTTTAATAGGGGCGATATGTACCATCAATATGCGTGATCTGTACCTTCAATAGGGGTGATCTGTATCTTTAATAGGCGGGATTTGTTCCTTTTATGGGGTTATTTGTACCTTTAATAGGGGTGATCTGTACCTGTAATAGGGGTGATCTTTACCTTGAATAGGGGTTATTTGTACCTTTAATAGGGATGATATGTACCTTAGATAGTCGTTATTTGTACCTTAAGTAGGGGTGAACTGTACCCTCAATAGGGGCGATCTGTACCTTTAATAGGGGTGGTCTGTACGTTTGATAGGGGTTATTTGTACCTTTAATAGGGGCGAAATGTTTCTGTAATAGGGGTGATCTGTACCTTCAATAGGGTTTTTTCGACCTTTAATAGGGGTTATTTGTACCTGTAATAGGGTTGATCTGTACCTTTAATAGGGGTTATTTGTACCTTTAATAGGGCGATATGTACCTGTAATAGGGGTGATCTGAACCTGTAATAGGCGTGATCTGTTACTTTAATTGGGGTGATCTGTGCCTTTAATAGGGGTGGTCTTGATTTTTAATAGGGGTATTTTGTATCTTTAATAAGTGCGAAATGTTCCTGTAATAGGGGTGATTTGTACCTTCAATAGGGGTTATCCGACCTTTAAAAGAGGTTATTTGTACCTTTAATAGGGATGATCTTTACCTTTAATAGTGGTTTTGTGTACCTTTAATAGGGGCAATATGTACCTGTAATAGGGGTGATCTGAACCTGTAATAGGGGTGATCTGTTTCTTTAATTGGGGTCATTTGTACCTTTAATAGGGATGATCTGTACCTTTAATAGGGGTGATTTGTACCCTTAATAGGGGTGATTTGTACCTTTAATAGGGGTGATTTGTACCTCTAATAGGGGCGATCTAGGGGTGATTTGTACCTTTAATAGGGGTGATTTGTACCTCTAATAGGGGCGATCTGTACCTTTAATAGGAATGCTTTGTACCTCTAATAGGGGTGATTTGTAACTCTAATACGGGCGATCTGTACCCTTAATAGGGGTGACTTGTACCTGTAATAGGGGCGATCTGTACCTCTAATAGGGGCGATCTGTACCTCTAATAGGGGCGATCTGTACCTTTAATAAGGATTTGTACCTTTAATAGGGGTGATTTGTACCTTTAATAGGGGTGATCTGTATCTGTAATAGGGGTGATTTGTACCTGTAATAGGGGCGATTTGTACCTCTAATAGGGGCGATCTGTACCTCTAATACGGGCGATCTGTACCCTTAATAGGGGTGACTTGTACCTGTAATAGGGGCGATCTGTACCTCTAATAGGGGCGATCCATACCTCTAATAGGGGCGATCTGTACCTCTAATAGGGGCGATCCGTACCTCTTATAGGTGCGATCTGTACCTTTAATAAGGATTTGTACTTTTAATAGGGGTGATTTGTACCTTTAATAGGGGTTATCTGTACCTGTAATAGGGGTGATTTGTACCTCTAATAGGGGCGATCTGTACCTTTAATAGGAATGATTTGTACCTCTAATAGGGGTGATTTGTACCTCTAATTGGGGCGATCTGTACCTTTAATAGGAATGATTTGTACCTCTAATAGGGGTGATTTGTACCTCTAATACGGGCGATCCGTACCCTTAATAGGGGTGACTTTTACCTGTAATAGGGGCGATCTGTACCTCTAATAGGGGCAATCTGTACCTCTAATAGGGGCGATCTGTACCTTTAATAAGGATTTGTACCTTTAAAAGGGGTGATTAGTACCTTTAATTGGGGTGATTTGTACCTGTAATAGGGGTGATATGTACCTGTAATAGGGGCGATTTGTACTTTTAATACGGGTGATTTGTACCTTTAATAGGGGTGATTTGTACCTCTAATAGGGGCGATCTGTACCTCTAATAGGGGCGATCTGTACCTTTAATAGGAGTCCTTTCACCTGTAATGGGGGCGATTTGTACCTCTAATAGGGGTGATTTGTACCTCTAATAGGGGCGATCTGTACCTTTAATAGGAGTCATTTCACCTGTAATGGGGGCGATTTGTACCTCTAATAGGGGTGATTTGTACCTGTTATAGGGGTAATATGTACCTGTAATAGGGGTGATTTGTACTTTTGATACGGGTGATTTGTACCTTTAATAGGGGTGAATTGTACCTCTAATAGGGGCGATCTGTACCTCTAATAGGGGCGATCTGTACCTTAAATAGGAGTGCTTTGTACCTGTAATAGGGGCGATCTGTACCTTTAATAGGAATGATTTGTACCTCTAATAGGGGTGATTTGTACCTCTAATACGGGCGATCTGTACCTTTAATAGGGGTGACTTGTACCTGTAATAGGGGCGATCTGTACCCTTAATAGGGGTGATTTGTACCTGTAATAGGGGCGATTAGTACCTCTTATAGGGGCGATCTGTACCTCTAATAGGGGCGATCCGTACCTTTAATAGGGGTGATTTGTACCTCTAATAGGGGCGATCTGTACCTCTAATAGGGGCGATCTGTACCTTTAATAGGAGTCCTTTCACCTGTAATGGGGGCGATTTGTACCTCTAATAGGGGTGATTTGTACCTGTTATAGGGGTGATTAGTACCTTTAATAGGGGTGATTAGTACCTTTAATAGGGGTGATCTGTACCTGTAATAGGGGTGATTTGTACCTGTAATAGGGGCGATTTGTACCTCTAATAGGAGCGAATTGTACCTGTAATTGGGGTGATTTGTACCTCTAATAGGGGCGATCTGTACTTCTAATAGGGGCGATCTGTACCTTAAATAGGGGCGATCTGTACCTTTAATAGGGGAGATTTGTACCTCTAATGGGGGCGACGTGTACCTCTAATAGGGGCGATCTGTACCTTTAATAGGGGTGATCTGTACCTCTAATAGGGGCGATCTGTACCCTTAATAGGGGTGATTTGTACCTGTAATAGGGGCGATTAGTACCTCTTATAGGGGCGATCTGTACCTCTAATAGGGGCGATCTGTACCTTTAATAAGGATTTGTACCTTTAATAGGGGTGATTTGTACCTTTAATAGGGGTGATCTGTATCTGTAATAGGGGTGATTTGTACCTGTAATAGGGGCGATTTGTACCTCTAATAGGGGCGATCTGTACCTCTAATACGGGCGATCTGTACCCTTAATAGGGGTGACTTGTACCTGTAATAGGGGCGATCTGTACCTCTAATAGGGGCGATCCATACCTCTAATAGGGGCGATCTGTACCTCTAATAGGGGCGATCCGTACCTCTTATAGGTGCGATCTGTACCTTTAATAAGGATTTGTACTTTTAATAGGGGTGATTTGTACCTTTAATAGGGGTTATCTGTACCTGTAATAGGGGTGATTTGTACCTCTAATAGGGGCGATCTGTACCTTTAATAGGAATGATTTGTACCTCTAATAGGGGTGATTTGTACCTCTAATTGGGGCGATCTGTACCTTTAATAGGAATGATTTGTACCTCTAATAGGGGTGATTTGTACCTCTAATACGGGCGATCTGTACCCTTAATAGGGGTGACTTTTACCTGTAATAGGGGCGATCTGTACCTCTAATAGGGGCAATCTGTACCTCTAATAGGGGCGATCTGTACCTTTAATAAGGATTTGTACCTTTAAAAGGGGTGATTAGTACCTTTAATTGGGGTGATTTGTACCTGTAATAGGGGTGATATGTACCTGTAATAGGGGCGATTTGTACTTTTAATACGGGTGATTTGTACCTTTAATAGGGGTGATTTGTACCTCTAATAGGGGCGATCTGTACCTCTAATAGGGGCGATCTGTACCTTTAATAGGAGTCCTTTCACCTGTAATGGGGGCGATTTGTACCTCTAATAGGGGTGATTTGTACCTCTAATAGGGGCGATCTGTACCTTTAATAGGGGCGATCTGTACCTTTAATAGGGGAGATTTGTACCTCTAATGGGGGCGACGTGTACCTCTAATAGGGGCGATCTGTACCTTTAATAGGGGTGATCTGTACCTCTAATAGGGGCGATCTGTACCCTTAATAGGGGTGATTTGTACCTGTAATAGGGGCGATTAGTACCTCTTATAGGGGCGATCTGTACCTCTAATAGGGGCGATCCGTACCTTTAATAGGGGTGATTTGTACCTCTAATAGGGGCGATCTGTACCTCTAATAGGGGCGATCTGTACCTTTAATAGGAGTCCTTTCACCTGTAATGGGGGCGATTTGTACCTCTAATAGGGGTGATTTGTACCTGTTATAGGGGTGATTAGTACCTTTAATAGGGGTGATTAGTACCTTTAATAGGAGTGATCTGTACCTGTAATAGGGGTGATTTGTACCTGTAATAGGGGTGATTTGTACCTCTAATAGGAGCGAATTGTACCTGTAATTGGGGTGATTTGTACCTCTAATAGGGGCGATCTGTACTTCTAATAGGGGCGATCTGTACTTTTAATAGGGGCGATCTGTACCTTTAATAGGGGAGATTTGTACCTCTAATGGGGGCGACGTGTACCTCTAATAGGGGCGATCTGTACCTTTAATAGGGGTGATCTGTACCTCTAATAGGGGCGATCTGTACCCTTAATAGGGGTGATTTGTACCTGTAATAGGGGTGATTAGTACCTCTTATAGGGGCGATCTGTACCTCTAATAGGGGCGATCCGTACCTTTAATAGGGGTGATTTGTACCTGTAATAGGGGTGATATGTACCTGTAATAGGGGCGATTTGTACTTTTAATACGGGTGATTTGTACCTTTAATAGGGGTGATTTGTACCTCTAATAGGGGCAATCTGTACCTCTAATAGGGGCGATCTGTACCTTTAATAGGAGTCCTTTCACCTGTAATGGGGGCGATTTGTACCTCTAATAGGGGTGATTTGTACCTGTAATATGGGTGATATGTACCTGTAATAGGGGCGATTTGTACTTTTAATACGGGTGATTTGTACCTTTAATAGGGGTGATTTGTACCTCTAATAGGGGCGATCTGTACCTCTAATAGGGGCGATCTGTACCTTTAATAGGAGTGCTTTGTACCTGTAATAGGGGCGATTTGTACCTCTAATAGGGGCGATCTGTACATTTAATAGGGGGCGATTTGTACCTCTAATAGGGGCGATCTGTACCCTTAATAGGGGTGATTTGTACCTGTAATAGGGGCGATTAGTACCTCTAATAGGGGCGATCTGTACCTCTAATAGGGGCGATCTGTACCTTTAATAGGGGTGATCTCTACCTTTTAATAGGGGCGATTTGTACCTCTAATAGGGGTGATTTGTACCTGTACCTTTGATAGGGGTTATTTCTATCTTTGATAAGGGCGATATGTACCTGTAATAGGGGTGTTATCGTTTCGCCAGGTCACTTGCATGTATCATACCTCGCTGCAGAGTTTACCTTTATTAACAAAAGACCAATCAATAACAACATTTGACCATTTTGTTGCAGACGGCTGTTGAAAACGTTGAGGGAAAAGAAGAACCTTCCGTTAACAGGGAAAAATCTTACACGTAAAATGAATAAAATGTACACATCTCATCTGCCATGTTGTTCTTTGCCAGTTATCAAATCAATTATATTTGTAATGAGCGTATATATATTCAATCATAGGGGAGACTTGATATCAAATTTTACCATCCTTTTTTACGCGAAACCTTAATCTACATGGTAGTTGTTGTATATAAATAGTATTGTGGCTCCGCCTACTTATGAATAATTCAACGTACCTCTAAGCGGTGCGTCCCTGTAATAGGGATAAATTAATGCCGACCTCGTATTACCAGTTATCATTAGTTTCGGAACATTTGAAGAAGATGCTTATATCGTAAGGCCCCAAACCATTAGGTGAAATAGAAAAGAAAATATACTGTTATAAATGCAACCCATAGAGAAAATGGATGGACATATATACATTTTCATTCTTAAGAAGAAACATTCAACTTTCACTTTCAAAAAGCGTATATTCGGTTGCCAGCAAGTAAACAAGTATGGCGTCTAGAAGCACGATTCTGTCGTCGGCACAACGGTCCTTTCGGATAATCCGTGCCTTTCAGCAAGGGTTCAAACCCTTGCATGGGAGATCTACAAGAACTGACTGCTTGACACAAAGTTATAGAGGTTTCTTTTCTTCAGGACGAAGGGCATTTAGGTAATCAACATTTTTTTTCTTCTGATTATGAAAGAGGTTTTAGAATTGAAGGTCAAAATTAAAAGAAAACATTGATACATCTTTGTAATTTAGATCCACTCCATCGAAAATAAATAAACATTGCTCCTTTTCTCCAGAGATACGTTCAATCCAATCATAACTCGCAGACCAATATTTTCCTCCTTTTTCAGTAGTCAAACTAATTTGATGCGATTGGGAAATATTTGATTTGTATCGGGCAATATCGCCCATCACATCAAAC
The DNA here is from genome assembly GCA_947846245.1 of Cerastoderma edule. NCBI lineage: Eukaryota > Metazoa > Mollusca > Bivalvia > Cardiida > Cardiidae > Cerastoderma > Cerastoderma edule. The sequence goes on along the minus strand of OX401418.1, from coordinate 19,305,118 downwards.
TTTCGAACAATTCATTTAATGGAGGACACTGCGACAAAAGTCACACCATTTGAAGAGCGATATTTCCATTATTTCAGTAAAATCAATATCATATAACAATACTCACAGTTATGAATTAATTCCTTTTTTAGTCTATACATACTCGTAACTTGTTGGTATTTCTCATAATTACTTTATTAGAACGGTTTAATCGACACTAGATGACCTTTTTTCTGCTTCCGATAAACTTTCATTGCGCATTTGCACTGGAGTTTGAAAAATTCAATTTAGCGTTTTTTAATTGTTTAATTGTTTAACGGCAATTGTAGTCAAACTTATTTGATGAGATCAGAAAATATTGAGAACATTTTTGTATCTGGCAATATCTCCTGTCACATCAAACTAACAAACGATTAATTTAATGGAGGACAAATGAGACAAAAATTTTGTCGCACCGATTGAAGACCCATATTGCCATTGTTATTAACATCTAAATTTCGAACGATTGAAATAGTGTCGCACTTTTGAAACTATGATTTTCGGATTTAAATCACAAAAAGGCCATTCAAAGTCAATTGATAAGACATGATATGTAAAATAAATTTATATACCACCAATTAATGGCATCAATTTCCGTTAAACAATTAAGAAACCGCTAATTAGGTTTATCACATTCCAGTGTGCATGGGCAGAAAAATTTATCGGTAGCCAAAATCATCACCTAGTATTAATTAAACCGTTCTTACAAAGTTAATATGGGGAATACAGACATGTTAAGTGCATTGATTGATTAAAGAAGGATTAATTCACAACTGTGAGTAAAATAATTTGATAATTTTCAATAACATTGGAAATACAGTAAAATCTGTTTACAACAGCCAGTGAAGGGAAGTACCCAAAGTGGCCGCTGTGCACAGACTGGCTGTTGTTCACAATATTAGCCCTCCATTTCATATATCTCTTACAGAGTAGTTATACATTTAAAAATGTACATGTAAAAATGAGCATTGTTTAAACCATTTATCCTTTGCAAATTAATCCACACTTTATCCTAAAAAAAACAAAAAAAACAACGATGTTAGATAAGTTAAAAAACACAAATCAAGAGAGGGTAAGTGATTCATTTTGAGTTTCCTATCATTGCCGATCATGTAACAAATTTAATCTTCAATCTTAGACATCATTTTAACATCCAACCATAAAACCATTGAAAGTCATATTCAACGGAATCATTCGCAAATTTTGAATGTTTTTCTAACAGAAGAGGTGAGGGCAAATTAATATGCTTTGTTTGTGAAACACATATTTAACCCTCCAAATTACTTATAAAACTTAATTCAGTTGCGCTTCTTAAAAAGAAAACACCGCCCATACTAGGAAAACAATTTCTGCAAATATCTTGAGCCTACTAAGCATAAAAAAATTCCCCCTAAATTGGCGTGTACAAACTATGACATATTATGTAATCTATTGACAAAGTGTACACATAGGTTTAAATCATCCCTCAGGTCACAGTTTGTGTACTAGTTAGGCCACGTGTTTTCGACTTTCTTTGTTTGCACATGCTCACTTTTGTTAAAGTTGTGAAACTTTGGCGCCGCATTTAAAGTGGCCGTTGCGCAGGTGTGATATACAGTACAAATAAACCAATTAGAGTGGCCGTTGGCTGCATTGCACAGACTCTCGTTAGGTGCAGTGTATTTAAAGATGGAAAATGCACTGGCGGGCCTGAGCTGGCCGTTGTTGACATATTGGCCGTTGTTCAGGTATGACCGCTCCCTCAGATTTGACTGTATTGGTCTTCAAAAATCAATGTCGCACTGTCCTCCATTAAATGAATGGTTCGAAAGTTTCACCTGTCGGGAGATATTGTCCGATACAAAAATTTCTCAATATTTTCCGGTCATGTCGAACCGGTGCGACTAATTAGGGAACCTAATGCATTGTTGTAGAGATCATGCTGGTATATATATTGACGACACAACCGCTCAGTGTAAGACAGTGTTTTTCACTGATCGGATGTGTTTGTGTCTTTGAGAGGTTCATTTGCTCGGTTCGTTACACTAGCTTAATAGCTGTTAGGGTGTTTGGTACTCGGGACCAGTTTTATTTTATAGAACTTACAATTTCTCAACCTGGCTTTTGATTAAAATGCAAGCGTATATATGAGTTTTTTCTCCATTTTTTTCTTGATCACGTGTGAATGCAAGAAAAACAACACATACAAATGTTTTTTCATATGAAAATTGGAAAAGCATAAAACAGGCAAAAGAGGAACTCATTTTATTCCATTAATGTAGAGTGCTCACTCCTGAGCATTATTACACATTTTCCTTGAGTAATTTATCAGTTCTAAGCTAGCGAACAGTGCTTTGTCGGAGGATATTCCAAAGTAAAAGAATTAGCAACTACCATGAATCAAATCAGGGATATGAAATAACAAGTCCTTAATGCCAACTGTTAGTTTACCACTGTAAAGATTAGATAGGTATCTACTTGGAATATGTAGACAATATCATAGGTTGATATGACAGTTTTGTGCTTGATAGCCCAGCTAAGGCAATATCCTATTGGTATTTTATGTAGTCATTGCACCATGTATCATTCTTTTCTCAGCACAATCAATTGTTTTTGTATGGTTCAATGGCTTAGAAGGAATATTGTGTACACATAGGTGAGAAAATAGCAGAAGCACAGATATGGCCATTGATACAAATGACATTTTGCAGAAACCTTGATAGTTCTGATCGCTTTAGTATATAAGGGTAATGTTAGAAATTCATTGATATATTAATCAATCATGGCAAAGGACAATGAGTTAAGTAACAGTGGAATAATGCATCTAAGATTAATTTGTATGTCAGTCCTTTAGCAATGGTTAGGGTACCTATTGGTATTTACCTACCAGTACTGCAAAATAATCTTTTCATTCACTGACTGCTCTCCCAACACAAGCATAGTTGTTCATTGATTAGAGATGTGTTGATTTCATCAAATGTTGGAAAGAGTATTGACCTAACTGGGTTTGGATTTCGGAACCAATACATTCCAAGTTGACAGAGCTTTGAGTTTGGTGGTATCGAATATTCTTTGAACAAATAGTGGAGAATGTTAGTTCTATTTTGGCATTTTCTGAGGCACAATTTGTGCCATATCAACACTCTACTCCACTGTACCTGAAAATCAAAATTTAGCCTTGCAGTAAATATCAACTTAAAAACGACAGGTAACAAGCAACAAACATTCTAGTTATTCATTAGACAATCATTTCTTTTTTTAGACATGGAAAATTCAACTGCACTGACCATGCTATGAATCTTACAGGTTATTCTCAGTCTACAGACAATTTGCCTTCTTTCAATTTTCTTTAATAACTACAGTGACTATTGCACAAATTTTAGTCTTTTTAAAGTATTAGTGATGATATCAGTTTTGACAGATCTACTTTCTTTGACCATTCCTTTGCCTTAAAGTCATGACTGCGCTTTTGTACATGGCATTTAAATGTTTGTATTCTCAGATGTATCCATATGTGTGAATGACCTCATGGGACGTATGAATGATGTCATGAGTGTGGTTAAATGCTTGGCTCCTCCTATTTTATATTTGATTTGGTGTTAAGGAGATATTTAGGAAAATAGGTTTTATGTAGTTGTCTTTAAAGGTCATATGTACAGGTTGGGTTTATTTCATAAAATTAAAATATGAAGTAAAAGAATCACATTGAAATTATTTGCAACATTTAAGCATAACGCATTACGTCATAAATCACCGTCATAGCGCACCAATTAATAAAAGTTCGTATGACTTACTTCCCTTTGCTGTGACGTCACTCGTGATCCACTGAATGCGCTATGTAAAGGGCGTTAAGAGCGATTGCTGGTTAGAATTATTGTTTTTCTTCAAATAAACGATCCTAAAGTCATTGTTTGGATTGACAGCGCATTTTGTTTATTGAATATGATTCATTTTCGTTTCGTTTCGTTAAGGGGAGCAAACTACGTATTTACGTTAGAGGCCAAAACCCGATAATAATGAAAATCAGTAAAAACACATATTCTTAATATTATGTCTCAAGAAACTAAAGGATCACATATTCATTATCTGTCTTTAAATACCCAAGGTTTAAGAGACAAACTGAAGCGCGGTAGGCTACTTCAATGGATGAAACATCAACATACCCACATCGCATTTTTACAAGAAACACATTTTACGAAAGACATTGAAAACACATTGTTAAACGAATTCGAAAATTGGGATGCATTTCATTCATTTGGAGAAACGAACAGCAAATGCTGTACAATTTTAATAAATAAAAAACTTTCCTGTTTAATTATTGACCAATATACAGACATAAACGGTAGATATCTCCTGATCAACAAAGAACTATTCGAAAATAATTTCACACTTCTTAATATTTATTCACCAAACAACAAAAAGGCTAGAAACTTATTTTATCAAGAAATTTCAGAAACTCTATTGAACAAATCACAAGGAGTAAAAATTATTGGTGGAGACCATAACGACACTTTAACACAGTATGATCGAATTTATAGATGCATAAATGACAAACCTAAAACAGTACCAGTTACAAATTTGAAAAGCCTTATTAAATCACATAATGTAATTGATATATGGAGACACTTGAATAAGGGGGAAAATCAATATACATGGAAACGCAAAAATGGTATAGAAAAAAGCCGAATAGACTTCTGGTTAATAGAAGATAGTTTATTACCCCTTATTCTTAGTACAGATATTCGCCCTGCTCTTATTCAACATACTGATCATATGGCAATATCTCTTAAATTGAATGTTCCCTGCAAAAGAGGCAAAGGATTCTGGAAATTCAATAATAATCTTCTTAAAGACAATGAATATATTAAACATTTAACAGGAATAATTAATTCTATTAGTAACATTGAAATAGCTAATAATAGTAATAACCAAACAAAATGGGAACTTTGTAAAATAGAAATACGTGAATTCTCTATCAAATATGCAATTAAAAAATCAAAACAAAGGACAAATCATATAAAAACACTTGAAACAGAACTCAGAACACTGCATGCGACACCTTAAAACGAACTAAACGAAAACAATAAGTATAGAATCACAGAATTAGAAACCGAAATAGCATCACTTTATTACTTCAAAACGCTAGGAGCTCAAATAAGATCCAGAGTTAAATTCCTAGAAGAAGGAGAAACAAACTCCAAATATTTCCACAGTCTGGAAAAATCACGACAAACGCGTAAAAATATAACTTCTCTTAACTATAAAAATAAACATCTAACCAAAACAGAAGATATTTTAACAGCACAAGCTAATTTCTATGAAACATTATACAGTTCAAAAAATGATTGCAATGATACCGATGTTAATAACTATTTATACAACGTTATGAGTAACGTTCTGGATGATAAACAAGCCAATTTATGTGAAGGAAAGTTTTTATTGGAAGAATGTTATCAAGCCTTAAAAGACATGAAACCCAACAAAAGCCCAGGACTAGATGGTTTAACCATAGAATTTTATCTACAATTTTGGAATATAATTAAAAATATGATACACATTTCATTGAATAGTGGATATGACAGAGTTCAATTGTCTCATACTCAAAAGCAAAGTGTTTTTTCTTTAATTTACAAAAAAGGTGATCCAGAAAACTTAGAAAATTGGAGACCCATCTCGCTTTTAAACATTGACTATAAAATTGCTGCAAGAATATTAGCAAAACGATTACAATTAGTTCTTCCGAAGCTTATAAGTTTAGATCAACAAGGCTTTATTAAAAATCGTAATATTGGACACAACATTAGACAGATCCAAGATATAATAGATTATACAGAAATCCAAGATATCGATGGAGTAATATTATTTGTAGATTTTAAAAAGGCCTTTGACACGGTCGAATGGAACTTTATGTTTAAAGTACTAAAATTATGCGGATTTAAAACTTCTTTTTTAAAATGGATACATACACTCTACTCTAACATTTCAAGCTGTGTCATTAATAATGGTTGGATATCTGACTCTTTTAAAATATCTAGAGGAATACGTCAGGGCTGTCCTTTGTCCGCTCTTCTTTATCTCATCGTTGCCGAAGTACTGGCAAACAAAATTCGCCAAAGTAGAGATATTTGTGGAATTACTGTACGTCATAATAATGAACCAACTAAAAATCTCAAAATTACTCAACTAGCTGATGATACTACACTATTTCTTAAAAATGAACATGAACTGGAAACTGTAAAAAGTATTACTAATGATTTCGGAAAATTTTCAGGTCTAAAACTTAACAAAGACAAAACAACTGGTCTATGGATAGGAAAATCTCGTCGAAGAACTGATATCACTTTACACGGAATACAATTTACAAACACCTATGTCAAAGCTTTAGGGATTTACTTTGGTAACAACAGAAATGAATGTAACATACTTAACTGGAATGGGAAACTTGAGACATGTAAAACACTTATAAATGCTTGGTCTAAAAGAAAACTCACAATGTCCGGCAAAATTCTCATCATCAAATCAATTCTTTTACCAAAACTTACATACCTACTCCAAAACCTAATCCCTACAAAACAGATTTTAAATGAATTAAATTCTCTTTTTTTTAGATTCTTATGGAATGATAAAAATGACAAGATAAAACGCAACATCACCATTGGACACAAACTAGAAGGGGGATTAGACATGATTGATATTAACATCTACTATAAAACAATGACACTCAAATGGGTAAAAAATCTTAAAACGACAGATAATGCAAACTGGAAAGTTATACCGCTTTTCTTTTTAAACCAATATGGTAAAGATCTACTGATTTTTGATATGAATCTAGATTCACCCAAAAGTATACATTTTTCAAATTCAAAACTCCCGCCTTTTTATAAAAATTTGATTGAAACATGGATAAATTTAAATCAAACAATTAAGACCAATGTAGATACTACAACTAACTTCAGAGATATACGTAAACAAATTATATGGGGGAATCGTTATATCAAACACAATGGAAAATGCCTCTTTTTTAAGGCCTGGATAGACTCTGGCTTTATATTCATTGACGATATTAGCGACAAAGGCAAAATCAGATCTGAATATATACTACCTAAACTATCAAATAAGACAAATTGGATATCAGAACTTAATACTTTAAAACAGTCTTTGCCAACAGCCTGGAAACACCTCCTCAATTCAAACCAATCGTGCAAAACGAAAATAAAAACCTCCCTCAGTATTAACATAAATAACATAAATATTAATTATACAACTAATAAATACATATATAATTTATACATAAAAGATAAGTTTGAACGTCCATATATACACGATCATTGGGAAAGAATATTCAACAAAAATATGAATTGGATTTCATTTTATTTCTTTATGAATAAAATAAACCAAGATAATCGTATAAAGCAATTTAAATATAAAACCATTCACAGAATCTTAGCAACTAACGAGAATCTTTTTAAGTGGAAAATAGCAAATAGCCCCCTATGCCTTCTCTGTAACGAATTCGAAGATTACGAACATTTTTTTATTCGTTGTAAATACCTTGACTTATTTTGGTCTACCATTGAAAAAGCATTAAGAAAATGTGGCTATCATAGATCGTTTAAAAATTTAGAAAATTTGATTTTCGGTTATAGAATACAACTAGTAGAATATCATCATGTTAATATTCTTTTAAATAGTATCTCCTATTGCATATACAAAACATACTATATAAGTGAAAGGAGAACCAAACCTTTGAATTTGACACAAATCCTTTTTAATGATATCATTGTAACTATACAGTACTTTGAAAACAAATGGATTAAAATCCCAATTCTAAAAACATTCTTAAGCTGTCTGTAGCTAATATCTCATTATTTATTGAATTTGATTTTCTTCTAACCATTTACTATGTCGTATTGCCTTATGTTACTTCTCTATACATGTTATGGCTGAATAAATGAATTGTTAAATGACAATTGAAAAAAAAAAAAAATGATTCATTTTATAAGAATATCAATTTAAAAAAAGATAAATTAATAACTTAACCCGTGAATTTGCATGGGTTTGTCATTGCGTAAACCTGTTCATATGAAAGGAACGGCTTGAAATTTGGACGATTTTCCTTGAAATAAATGCTTCTTAAGTCATTGTTTGGATTGACAGTGAATTTTCTATACTGGATATTTTTCATATTATAAGAATATCCATTTGAAAAAAAATAAGTAAGTGACATTACGCGTGAATTTACAAGGATTTGTCAATGCGTTCATATGAAAGGAACGGCTTGAAATTGGGACGATTTTCCTCGAAATAGCAATCCTCAAGTCACTGTTTGGATTGACAGTGCATTTTCTTTATTGAATATGTTTCATATTATAAGAATATTCTTCTGAAAAAAAAGTAAGTGACGTAACGCGTAAATTTGAAAGGATTTGTAAATGTTTTCATATGTAAGAATCGGCTTGAAATTTTGACGATATTTGTGAAAATAGCTATGTTTATTAATATTTGTTGAAAAAAAAACACGAGTACTTTTTCGTCAATGATCGTTTATCAGCATTAAGGTTTTAATTGAGTAGTAAATAAAGACATAGATCTGAGTAAACGAATTGTCTTAAAACCGTACATCGTTTAACTATTAACTGTCAAATTCATCCTGCATTGTTTTATCAATACATGAAGTGAAACGGGAGAAGATCATAAATTGCGAACAAACAAACCGTATTATAACCCAACTTACTTGTGATACGAAGGTTATCCTTTAACTCACATTTTCACCACACATCAACTTACTTCTGATACGAAGGTTATCCTTTAACTCACATTTTCACCACACATCCAAATTTCAAAACTAAACACTGGCACATTCAAGAGTATTTGTTAAAATCATCCGGCAACTTTCCAGTAACTCCACCCCCAGTAAGAGGTCTATGATTTCGAAATTGATTCCGATGTCGTCTTTCTAGATCAACTGTTTTGACTTAAGAATTGTTCTTCATATTCACTTTACATTTATGTTCGTTTTCTCTCGTGTAAGTAGCCTTGACATATTGAGCATTTAATTTTCGGACAGGTTTAATAATTAACAGCTAAAAAAAAAAAATCGTCATAGTTTATTTTACTAACAACCTTAAATAAACATATTTGAATTTATTTTTTATGATTTTGGAATTTAAATATCAATTTGACAAAACTTGATTTTGATGTTAAAACGTTTTTTTGTTGAAAACAGAGTTAATACCGTTTTGGTGAATACTGATTATCATATACTTATTGAAGTGTCAAACTATTCTAATAGAAAATACAACATGTTCACTTCTTTGAATATCATAACGACAAAGTATCAGACGTAAGTCACATTGAGAGATAAATATGTCCTGACACCTTATCAATCCAAACATCCTGTGAGAGTTTGGTCTTAATTGGTTATATCTTAACAATGGATTTTTTAGATAAATTTAATTGCCGCGCATTGAAAGTGTGAGATTTGACGCTTGTTATTTCATGTCTGGAATAGCAGAATGTGTCAGACCTGTTAACTAACAACAGAGATATTTAAGAGATTAATGCCAGAGGCTATCTTTCGCCTAAACAATAAAGGACTTGAGACTTGAAACATACTGTGCAAATGTGGCAGATTGGTGTTAATTTGCATCACGACCCTTAATCCTTGTGATGTCCGATGTTTGTTGATTGACCCTTTGTATGTGAGGTAAACTGACAATAATCAATTAAATTGTAAACAAAGAGATTATGTTCAAATGTGTAAATTATATATTTAGTGATCTTATTACTAAATTATCAATATAAATTTGTAATAATCATGTATTTCAGCCTGCATTTCAGTGTGATATACGTCATTTAAACCAATATTACCAATGGCAAAAAAATGCGGTGTGTGATTTAAATAATTCCGAAAAGCAAACGCTTAAGTTAAGATCGAACCCATTATCATTTGCGATGATGAGTTTAGAGACAGTTTGCGGATATCAAATGTTCATTATTTTGAATTTTCATTCAAAGACAACGGCAGATAAAAGAAACTTGCTTGTTTTAATCAGTTTGTAATCATAGCAATCAACGTACATTTATCATTTTGTCTCATTTATGTACAATGGCAACGTTTCTACGATTATGCTAAAACATAAAACAAGTTTTGCAAATAAGAACAAGATGCATTTAAGCGTTTAAAACCCAAAGACATGGCAATACAATAACTTATGATGTTGGATGAAATTAACATATTCTTGCAACCCTTTGATTTCTTACGTAAAGCAGCCTAATTAGGTATTCCTAACTAAGTATGCAGCATAGTTAATCTGTTCCAAACAAAACTAACTTGGCGAGTAAGAGAGTCATTCAAGGAAATTAGCTTTCAAAAAAGGTGTAATCAACGTGATTTATCCTTTTCTTGAATTTATCTACATTTACACAGTGCAAATTCTATATAAAGATCTAGCAAGACAAGTGAATTTTGTCGGTGTGTTTCAAATAAGGGAATTATAACGGTTACTCAATAAGTAGAATGAATTTGAAGCGTCTTCACCTGTATAAATTACTTTGAATTGAGTCTGATCATTTAAAGATCAATAAAATCAATTCTCTGGAAACGCCTAACAATGCGTAAACTTGCGGTCTTCGAAGTGAAAGTAACACAGCCTAATGTTCTTGTTTGGGGAATATATCTTTTGTTTATTTGTAAAGTAAACACGGTCCAGTTTACTTATCGAAACTTTTTGCAGCTTTTATGTTCGTCGGAAAACGGGAGAAACTTGTATCCCTGCGACCAAAAGCAGAATAACACCAGAAGACCTGTCAAACTACCATATTCAATATCCAATTTACGTTTCCCAAAACACAATTCAACACTTAAAATGTCCGAAATTTGTGCAAAAACACCGTTGTTACTGAGGACTAGATTCTTCTTACTGATAGTTCATATGACTTTGAAGCACAAATGACGTCACAACAAGGGAGATAAGTCATTCACAAAAATCAATAAAGGTGAATAAAAGTAGTCAAAAACAACATTTTTCGCTTCTGTATGAGAAAAAAATCATTACCTCCGTAATAACGAAACCATAACCTATTTCAAAAACCATAATTAAAGAAAATTTTGTTTATCGGGAAATATGACCTTTAAAGCAAGTTGTTCTAGTAGCTGTAATTCAATTTTGTGTTATCTTTTTCAGGTCAACAAGAGTAACGAGATTGGGACCTGGAATGGGAACAGTACTTATTGGTTCTTCAATGGCTTTCATGGGATTTTTTAAGAAAGATGAGAAAGAAAAGCTGAGTGAACACGATCAAGTCAGAAAGGTAGTTTCTGAGGGAATTGTAGCTAAGCAGACGAAAGATATTAAGAAGGCATCTACGCGATTCCATGATGCCCTAGGTCTTTCAACAGACTTTTTTCATCAGAATCTTATAACTGAAAAGGAACATTTGAATCATCGGGTATTTATCTATGATCAGATGGCAAATTTATCATTAGATGTGGGCAATTTTAAGCAAGCAGAAGAGCTATTTAAAGAAACAATGAAGTTGGCTTTGCAGCTTGGAATGAAGCAAAATGACAATGCTATTGTTGAAATGGCTATGAAAATGTCAATCATTCACATGTACACTGGAAGACAACAACTTGCAGATAAAGGTTTCAATTTCTGTATATCCGAGCAAGAGAAAAAACTCAATTCCAAGGAAGCTACAGAAAATCAACCACTGATACTAGATCCCAATCAAGAGAAATCTATAAACGAGAACACTAAAGTGTTATTAGGACAAGCTTATCAGCATTATGCTCATGTCTTCATGCAAAAGAGAGACTTTAAGAATGCAGTAACATATTCATCTAAAGCACTTGATGTTGCATTGGAAACCTTAGGAGATTCTGACGAAACTGTTTTTGTACTTATCAATGATCTAGCCACATGTCAGATTATGCTTGAAAACTATGTGGAGGCAGAGAAGGTGTTGAAAGATGGGATAAAAAACAGTCGTCGTCTAAACAGTGTGATGGAATCTGCTATGTGTTCTAATCTTGGAGCACTGTACATCCGAACCAAGCGTCTTGATGAAGCAGAAAGCACCTGTAAACGAGGACTCTCTGTGGCAGAGAAGCATTATGACTCCTTCATGATGGGCCCATGTCAAATGTGTCTTAAAAAGCTTGCTGAAGTCAGAGGGGAGAATGTCCCAGAAAAAGAAGATCCTGAAAAGAAATAAATCATTACATCCTGCTTATTTATTAAAGAAATGTTTATCAGTGTTGAATGACTTATATAAAGTTGTGATTTGTATAAAAGACCATTTACTTGTCGAGATTTAATTTCATCCAATTGTCCAACACTTATACTTCAATAAAAGAATGTTAGTGAAAAAAGTGCATTGAATACTATTCTCATATCCATAAACAAAGGGATATTATCTTTGATCTGTCTGTCCAAGTAATCAATCCTGTATACCAGAAATATTTGATTAAAGTGAGCTACAGATCTCAAACATGCCATTTGCATTATACATCCAAAGAAACTTTATACCAAGGGTTCCCTTCTGGTAAAATCTAAGAAATATACATGTGTCAACAAAATTCTTGTCTTGTCTTAACAGATCTTTGGAAAGTGTCATAATTATATTTTCAAGTTTACAACTTGTTTTAACTCCTTAAGAAGTGACATTTCACAATTTCTTTGGTTGATAAATGGTTAAAAACAATAAAGATATTTTAATGACTAGAAAACATGACAGAATGAGAAAAAATTTGAAAAATGATCTTTTATATATAGAATGATGTCTCCTTAATCCGAACACGTCCATTCCCAACAAAATTTACGGATTGACGAATCCTCCGGACTAATGAATCAGAGCCAGCTCTTTTACACATTAAGACATAAATGATCTAAATGCATGTGTATATTTATAACCCTTTACCAAACGCAAGATTTTCGACCGGCCCAATTTGAATGAGTTTGCAGGCATCATTTCAAACCGTGATGAAATTCAAAAATAATCTTCTGATATGGCGGAAAACATTGTTGGGAAAGGAGAAATTGCTTGTCACGGGCAATTTCTCTTTTACACACAATGTTTTCAATAGTCGTCTGCAACAAACTGGTTAAATGTCATTATTGTTTGGTTATTGGTTAAGCAAATTACTGCACAATAATTCCGTTCCCTTATAATTTCCTTTGAATTGCGAAACATCCACATGATCTGGGTCCGGGTAAATGAGGCTTCACTGTACTGACTTAATTGAAATAATTTCCATCTGAAAGAGGAATGCTGTTGCCAGGCTGACCACTCTCATTTAAAATAGGGGCCATTTCAGCCTGACTAATCAAAAAAAACATTAATAAGGGTCTATTCTACTCACATTGGTGCTGGTTAACTCGCATAGGGGATCAATTAGCAAGGGTAGGACAACTTCCATGATCTCAGTTGTGTGGTACAGATATATGCATTCTTTTAACTTAAACTGTTTTATTGAAAGTATTCGTAATATACAATTTTTTGAAGATGCGACGCTTACATATTCCCATATATGTCAACAGTGTTTGCAGAGTTATTGTTTGTTTTTTTTAACTTTGAACACATTGATAGTGTTTTGATGACTAGCATATATAATATAAGAAAGAATATGATCCTTGTACTCATGTCAACAAAATCTTTTATAGCTTTGATGTAATTTTTCTTTTATATATAGTACTATCCTCTATGCTTTGGTTCATATCATGGTAGAAAAAGATTTTAATTTCTCTAAGAGGGAGTCAACAGGCTGTCTAATGGAATGTGAATCTTTGTAGCCGTCTTGACAGACCCTTAATGCTAGTTAAGAAATGGATCTTCTTTGATCCATTAGCCAGTCAATAGATAATAACTGAAATACTGTTGATCTGAAGTAATGACCAATAAAACAGATGCTATCAAACTGCGAAACGAAAATCATGTTGCCATACAAGGAACTTAAGTTGTAAAAAAATATTTTGGCTGTTTATTATGAATATTATTCAAAAATTGGATTCGTGACTGGCCAGTTGCAAGTTGTGTGAAAAAATTGTATGACAAAGATTTTTGGCAGAACATATTGTTTTCAAGGTGAGCTTATAGGATGCATTTCCATCAGGCTTCTGTCAGTTAATCTGTAATCTTCTAACTTTTTCTTCATTCAACCTCCTTGACCTTAACTGCATAATGGAATTTTACCAAACTCCAAACTAGTAATTATCCATGGGTAAAGAAAATATTTCCAAAATGGTTAAATGGTGTCATTTCAAAGATTTTTTTTTTATTTTTTTTTACGATTCAAATTTCAATTATCTTTTTGTCTGAAACTGCAAAAACAGTAGCTTTCATATTTGGTATATCTTTCTGTCTTCCTATGAAGTCAAACCCCTTATGGGGACTTAGATATTTTCCCTGGTGGCCTACCAGTGCTAGGTTAGGTTATGTGTTTCGCCCAAGAACACTACAGTGAAATACATGGCCGCCTTCGGGGATGGCACCCGGCCCGCCCAGTCTTTAGTCCCTGACGCTATCCACTACACCACCGCAGATGTATATGAATAGCGTCATCAAAAGGTGCTCTACAAGGACTTCAATGGGCGACAGTGGTGCAGTGGTAAGGCGTCGGCCGTTTGCACAGAGGTTCCCTGGTTCAAATGCCTGTTAGGCGAGGTGAAAAGTGTCTTTAACTAACCCAGTAACCAGGGGTGAAATTTAGCCAAGCCCATGGGGTCTCATCGGGGAAATCTTAAAAAGTCTTCTTGTCTAGAACTGTAAGGACTAAACCTTTTATGTATGTCATGTCACATCATCTAGCTGTCCTTTATTAAGGTTATGCACAATTTTTCTGTGTGGTTGACCCCACCAAAATGTTAAATGTTTAGTATGATTGTATTTAAGCAATATAAGGCCATCATGGTCTTATCTTTTTCATAGTCTGTATGTATGCAATTCAGATATCCACTGAGAATCTTTTCAGCTTAACTTTTAGCCGACCAATGATTCCACATCTTTCCTACAAAGCAAACCAAAGTTTGTTAAAATAAGTTTCAGATTTATTAACTGTTTAAACCAAAAGCAAACATCCTGTCATGAACCATAAACACAAAAGAAACACTCACAAGAAGCAATTGCTTCTTTGATATAATTGCTTACAATCAATATCACAATGAAAGTGAAATTCTTCACACTCTCAAATTGTTTTTTGTAAATGCTTTTAGCTTGGTTAATTTCATATCATAAAACAGGTAATGCAATCATCGATGATACAATTTCTTGCAAACACACGGGGCTCATGTTTATGACGTTCACATTACTTCTCCATTCATTCACAAAAGCTTGGTATATGACAAGAACAAACTGCAGGCAATTTCATACAAAGATATAACAATCTTTATTTCAAAAATAAGTATTGCACTGAAAAACAGAACAAGTCACAGATAACTATAGTATATACCATATCAAATTGCACAATAACACATCAATATAGGGTCTTCATCAACTACCCAATAGTTAACTGGTTAAACACAATTGCTGTAAAAGACATTGAACATTTAAACATCCTGTGACATAAATGAAATAATGAGCATTTTCCATAATGATGAATTGTGACTGAATTAAAAAATAGCTTGTGATTAAATGCAATTAAATGGTATATTTTTGCTTTCCGGATTTGCAATGAATTAGCAAAGCCATATTTTTTTTTTATGTTACGATGGACATTTCTGATTTGAATAAATAAAATTATACAAGTTACATAAGTAAAATCAAATCTTGCCCAATCATTCATCCAAACATTCTGATTTGACCTACAGATGTATTGGTAAAAATCTATGATTTGAGCCAAACTCTGGGTGCAGGATCCAATATATATCGTTGTAAAATGTTTTCTCTAAATGCATATTTTCCTTTCTCAATACTTTTAATATCAGGTAACTAAAGTATGATCAATACTACTTAAAGCCATTTCAAACAGAGTTCCATGAAATGGT
Organism: Cerastoderma edule; assembly: GCA_947846245.1. NCBI lineage: Eukaryota > Metazoa > Mollusca > Bivalvia > Cardiida > Cardiidae > Cerastoderma > Cerastoderma edule. The sequence continues at coordinate 19,289,135 of OX401418.1, read as the reverse complement.
ACGAACATATATTGTGGCGTGTAGATGAACTCAAATGTTATGTTTTTTTATTATAGTTTTTGGTTAATATTTTTGGGCTGCAGCTTGTTTAAGGCAATGGCAAACACATTTTTATAACAAGAGGGCCATAATGGCCCTAAAACCGCTCACCTGAGATTACCACCTATTTGAAGAATAGTTAGAAACATTGCTTCTAACTTTTAGAGTTTCTTGTGCTTCTATGCATTGACCTTTTTTTATTCCAATTTCACAAGTTTGACACTGTATGCTTGATGTGGGACATTAAAATGGTACATAATTCTTACAATGCAGAAACTGAATATTTTACTTTTACAGATTGTATGTACGAAGATCAGCCTGCACTTTTGTCCAGTACGATCTATTGTTGCCATTTTGTTGTTATCATTTTGGCATATTTGGACATCCAAATTTATATTGATGTATTTTGTTAGAAATTCTACCATACATGTTTATAGTGGAAATGCAAACAGGTTCATATTTCAATGCACCCTGGTGGCCACGTTTTCGAGATATCTAATTTTTTTTAACAATCTTTATTGAAGGGCCCCCAAAAATCATTCCTGTGAAATTACTTTGAAATCTTACCAGTGGTTCTTGACAAGAAGATTTTTTCATGGTTTTTACCAAATATGGGCATGGCAACCATTCTGGTCACATGACTGATTTTTTTTTTGACAAATCTTTATCCCCTCCAACTAGGGATGCTTCATATGATATATCATTGAAATTGGCCCTGAGGTTTTGGAAAAAGAGATGGTTGTTAAGGTACGAGTTTTACCATACATATATATAGTGAAAACAAATATGCATTCAAAGTTCAACGCAGCCTGGTGGCCATGTTTTTCGAGATATCTAAAAAAAATTAACAATCTTCATAGAAGGGCCCCGCAAAAACATTCCTGTGAAATTATTTTGAAATCTGACCAGTGGTTTGTGACAAGAAGATTTTTTAAGGTTTTTACCAAATATGGGCATGGCAGCCATTTTGGTCACATGACTAATTTTTTTTTGACAAATCTTTCTCCCCTCCAACTAGGGATGCTTCACATGATATCTCATTGAAATTGGCCCAGAGGTTTGGAAAAAAAAGATGTTTGTAAAGTTATAAATTTACACATACATACATATCCTGAAAACAAAAACGTGTTCAAAGTTCAACGCACCCTGGCAGCCATGTTTTTCGAGATATCAAAATTCTTTGAACAACTTTTGAAAAGAGACCCCCAAAGAACATTCCTGTGAAATTATTTTGAATTCTGACCAGTGCTTTCAGAAGAGAAGATTTTTTAAAAATTGCAGAAATTCCCCCTTTTTCATGCCACAGCAACCAAAGTTCTGCATGGAATCAATTTCTTTGAATAACTTTTGAAGAGCATCACCCAACGGACATTCCTGTGAAGTTTGGTAACGATTGGCTCAATGGTTTAGGAGGAGAAGATGTTTTAAGAAATTGTTGACGGCGCACGACGGACGATGGACATTGTGCGATCACAAAAGCTCACCTTGATCACTTTGTGCTCAGGTGAGCTAAAAACCTGACAGAAGGGCTGATGGCAAGTGAAGCTACTTATTTGAATCAACTGGAATTCTGAACAAGTCAATTGATATGATCTTACATCACCATACTTTTGACATAGTGGTCTACCCTTTTCACCCAAGGCCACCAATATCTAACAAACAATTGTTAGACAGCAGCCAAGACTTGAGAGAGGTTGACAGTGACTGGTACTTGTCATTGTGTCCTCCTTGGGGTTATGATAGTATTGGTTTAGTGACAGGACACTTATTGATCAGATGTACAATATCATCAGACTAAATCCATCCCCGATTAATAAGCAGCATTAGGACAAAATGTGGGAGAGCAAGGTATGTATTGATAGAATGTGAAGTTTTGTGATTTTTATGGAAACGTGAGAGGGGATACAAAATTATCATTTTGCTCAGAGGAACAAACATGGAACGTTTTCCTTAAGCATTTTTAACAGATTATCAGGGAACTCTTGATTTGATAAACAAAGGAATAAAATATTGACTCTAGCACAGCTATTTAGATCCCCAGAAATGGATTATGATTTGAGATGAAATGAGGAAAAGCACTCTGTTTGTCACTAAAGGGGATATGACCTATCGCAAACCAGGTATAAATGGGAAGATAAAAACCAAACTGGAAATAAATAATGGAGATAATGGTTACTGATTTGTGAAAATTGGTTGTTAGGCGATCATCAAAATTGATTATGTGTGTTCGATACTTTCAATGCAGAGTATCGCCAGCTGTTGACAGGTATATTCTAATTAAAATCCAAGTCTTCAATAGTTATGGGATACCAACTTGCAAACAAAAACTTACATTGACTCAAAATACACTGATGTGGAAGAAGTAAAGAGCTCTGTATTCTTAAGGTAAAAACATAACTAAGATAAAGAAATGTGTTGCATAATTATGATATTTTCTGACACATTTTTGCAGTGATATCATGACTGTATATATGAGGTGTTCTTTAACATATTCTGCCTTAGTTGTGTGATCATTGGAAATGAGAGGAAAGATGGTTAAATACCCTCTCATGTTTCCATCATTTCTCACAAGATTGGACTAGATTAGCAAAACGTGAAACATACTAAGAAATCATTTACCAGAATCCTAGTATGTTGGACAAGTTTACCATTTAGAAATACATGTATATTCAAGTAACTGAGATACAGCCAAACAAACATATAATATGAGATATTCCAATGAGGTTTTAAGTGTGGCTGCAAAAAAATATGAATAAAGTGTGTTTTGCATAAAGATATGAATGAACTACCATCACAATTTGCACAACTAAAACAGCACAGAGAAACACATTTATACTCTTTAAATAAACCATCTGTGTCACTGTTAGGTCTTTCAAAACTTCTCTTCCTGGATTTGTTGGTGGAAATTGAATTCTTTCTTGTTATAAATTGACAAAACTTACAGTAAAGACTAGTTATGTGCCATTTTGTCATTTATTGACATACCTGCACTAAATAGACTGGTTACATGCTATGTTATTGTTTATTGAAAAATCCACAATAAATAGACTAGTTAAGTTTCAAGTTGTTTATTGAAAAACCTACAATAAAAAGACTAGATGTGTGCCATGTGGCTTACTGAAAAACCTACAATAAAAAGACTAGATGTGTGCCATGTGGCTTACTGAAAAACCTACAATAAAAAGACTAGATGTGTGCCATGTGGCTTACTGAAAAACCTACCATAAAAAGACTAGATGTGTGCCATGTGGCTTACTGAAAAACCTACTATAAAAAGACTAGATGTGTGCCATGTGGCTTACTGAAAAACCTACAATAAAAAGACTAGATGTGTGCCATGTGGCTTACTGAAAAACCTACAATAAAAAGACTAGATGTGTGCCATGTGATTTATTGAAAAATTACCTTACTATAAGTAGACTAGTTGTAAGTGATGTAGTGTTTATTGAGAAACCTATGTTACATATACAATTTAAGCTCCATGTTGTGGTTTATTAAAAAAACAAACAATATACTATAGACAGACTAGTTGTAAGACATGTTGTTGTATATTGAAAAACCCTACAATAAAAAGAATATTGGTAGTTATATATATGTTAAGGCTGTGGACACTAGATTCAATTTTATATTACTGTGTTAATATAACAGCTTTAACAATAACATTTCCTCCAAAATCCATGGTAATAGCAATAAGATTTACAAACAACATCCAGGAATCAGAACTCATGAGAAGGGGGACGAGACTTTTTTCCTATACTTCTTATTCATATTTTATGATTGACCAAATAATATTGCATCAACAATACGATTCTAAAACCTACCAACAACACAGGGTTTATTGAAACAATAACAAGGTCATCATGGAAAATGTTCCCATAATCTACAGTTTTGCATTAACAATACAGTAAACATTTCGGCACATTTTTTTCTACATTAATTACAATTAACCTGTTCAAAATATTTTGCTAAACAAGTTGTCCTTATCACTTTTAAAACAATCTCTTGTATGTTTTAATTAGATTCATGTAAAGTTTTTCAAGATTTGTAAATGGCTAGGCATTTCAATGAGACAGACTCTTGAAGAAGTATATTGAGCAGTTGTACTAACTATCTTTCTAAACATTTGAAAAATCATTTAAAGCATTGTCTGCAAATACTTATAGATTCATACCAGTGTATAACTGTAATATCTAGCTGAAAAGCAAATGGATAATGAAGATATCTATCCATCTCTATATTAAAAAGTGTCTGCTTCAAGATAAGCTGTCCCTGTTAATTGAGAATCAAAGTAGAGAAATTTATCTATACTGCTTTCCGATGCAATATTTATAATTTGTTTTTGAAACCTACATTTTTATAGAAAAGAACCACCTACAAAGTTTAACAAAAAAAGAAACAAGTATGACAAAACAATTCAATGATTTCAGAACATGTTATCAAGAGCCGGAGACAGATGAAGGACCAATCAGTTTTTTGTAAATATCCGTCTCAAGAAATCGCTTGTATGAATCATTCTCCATCAGGAACTGAATACGTTTCTGTGCCTGTTCATAAAGATCTCGTGTTGGGTTCTCCAAATTTGAGATGGTCTCAAGTCTTGTCTTTGAATCCAAATTTATCTGAAAAAAATAAAAAACAATACATTCATATAAAAGCAGTGTTTGTAATTTGGATTATAACTCATGTTTAGAGCATTGTCTCACTATTCACTCACTATTTTTCAACAATTGTTTCTTAGTAATCCAATAACATTATGAAAGTGAAACGCATATGAAAGTAAAATTGTCATTATGTCCCTGTATCACTTCACTATTACATTAATATTATCAACTGACAGACCCACCTGAAAATACCATGACATGAGCACATAAACTCATGGACAATGTTATTATGTCAATAGCAAACATGATCAAATTAAATCAATTACAAGCCGAGTTTTCATATGAATATGTAAAATATCCCAAAGCAAACTGGCTGAAGCTCACATATTTCAATTCTCAACCTCCCCATAATGACGTGTAGCTTTTTTTTTTCGAAAATAAACAAATTACTTCACTGAGAATTTCATGATAAGCCACCTTGAATTAATCAAAATTCAAAGTTATCAAATAATGTCATAAATTTGTGGTATTTTCAACCATTCCCTTTAACTCAAGGACAACATAATATCCCACAAGGGATATTGCAGATCTGCTGAATCACTGATTCTTAAAGATCTTTATTGTCCATCTTTGAATTTTATCTTTTCCCTTATTTTGGATAAAATTATTTAAATACACTAGTGAATAGAAAAAAAAACATGCATTCAAGTGTTACAATATACCCGGTATTCTATAAATGAAATGGAAAAGTAAAACACATTTTATTGTGATCAATGGATGTTGCTTATATCAAAAATTGGTCTTGAATAAAGCACATTTTAAATGCTTTTTTGCTTTAAGTAATTAAACAAGATGAATAAGAAGTACTTTTGGTGAGTGACCAGAAAGTTGTTGATTTAAACAGACCTGTCTGGGCGCATTGATTGCAACAAAGTCACTGTAGATCTTCTGAGCCCTGGAAACCAGTTTGTTGGTTCGAGTTGTCTTAAAGTCCTCACAGGCAATCCAGAACTCAATATTTTCTTCACTGAATTCTGACTTTAAAAAGTTTTTAAACATTTCTAACCCATCTGAAATGACAAGAGTAAGAAACTTGATGGAATGCACATGTTGATATGAAGGTTGTGGTGCACAACCTGCAGGGGTATGAAGGATTCCTAAAATTGGACATTTTTCATAAAAAAAATGCTTGTGAAGGCACATTTAGACCAAGTTGTGACAGTAAACAGACACATTTATTGTTTCTCTTACATCTATAACTAACCCAATATTCTTTACGCTGAGATATATGGTTGGATGAACAAAATTATCTTGCTAAAACAGTTGATGGAATTAGAACTAGGGAACAGATTGAAGAAAGGCCAGAGTAATGATGTAAGCCATGAACTCCCTGCTTTCCTCATACACCTCATTTCAGAAAGAATTTTAAATTTGAATAAGTGATCTTGCAATGAAATTTTTGTGCATTTTCTTTTGAACACTTTACCAAACACAAAATTATCAACTGTCCCAAATTGAAAGAGTTTGCAGATGGCATTTCAAAATGTGATGAAAAAAAATGAAAAATAATCTTCTGATAGGACAGAAAACGTGATACGAGCAATTTCTCCTTTCCCACAATGTTTTCCAGAGTCTTCTGCAACAAACTGGTCAGATGTCATTAGTGTTTGAAAATGGCTTAATTTCATAGATTTTTTTTGCTCACAAAATTAAAAATACCTTCTGCACAAAGGGTAGTAGTATGACAATAATAAATTGATGTTAATTAGTGCCATTTTTAGTTTAGGAGTTGTGACCCTGTATGGATCAAGTGCCATTTATCTTGTGCGAATTATTTATGAGCAATAAATCACAGTTAATAACCTCCCCTGGTTTAACAAGGAACTGAGAATTGTAAACAAAATTGGAAATTTCTCAAAGAATAAATATTCAGGCCAAAACATGGTAAGCATGTCCTATCTTATTTCTTGTGCAATATTTGCTATTTTATTATGCCTTGGGTTACAAGATTTACAATATTTTTTGGGCTTATTTGTTTGGATACATTTGTAAATGGTCAAACATTATAACACTGTACTTTAAAACTAGACAACTACAAGTTTTATTTGATTCAAACTACACCCTTATACTAGGTAAAATAATGTAAAAGGCATCTTCAATGACTAATTGTTTTACATTTACAATCATTTTAGAGCGCACCAAACACTAACTTATAATAATAAATGTATTCATACTTCTATTTATCTCTTCAAAATGACAAGAAACCAAGAAAAAACTAAACATTGAATGACTCTATATGTGTATTATGTTAAGCCTGTACTTATAACCAGTACTAGGTGTAGGTTTACACTAGAAATTACAGGAGTTTTTTTCACCAAACTTACTTTTATCCATGAGTAATGATTCAAAGGTCTTTCCCCACTCCAAGGCTTCTGTCTGTGTAACTTTGGGACCTCGCACACTCATTATTGCTGCCCCGAGTAACGAGTCTGTATTCCGTCTGTGCAGCTTCTTGAGTTTTCTTTTGACGTTCTTTGCACTGTAAAAATCATGGAAAGGACAATACTATTGATGGCGTTAAACTTATAAGAACAGAGACAAAAACCAATTTATTGCTAAATACTAGAAAAGAAGTTCTCATGATGCATAATAGAAAACAAGTTGTTTCAGATTTTAGAAATGTCAATGACCATGTTTTATGACAACTTAAGCCAATATAATTCACGTTCATATTTGACAAACCAGAGTCTTGCAAGGTATACTGTTTCAGAATGTCATACAGGTGTAAGATAACTCTCTTGATCATAATAAAAACTGAAGAAGAATTCATAGCAAGAGATTTGAAGTAGGTATATTACACACATTGATGAGATAGGTTTTGATTTGGGAAGTTCAGGTGTATCCAATGGCAACACCTCTCCAGCCATCATGGCAGCATCGGCACTGCTTGTTTTGTAAATAGTCCGGCGTTGTGCCTCATTTAACTCTTTGTCTGGGGTTTCAGGCTCCTGAAATAAAGATCAACCATTTCTCTATACTGTAAAATGTTTTTAAAAACACTGTCTCAAGTAAATAAAAGTTTTATACATAAGATTTTTCATAAGAGATGAAAAGAGTGTAAGTTAATGAGGTATAACCAAACATTCTGTCATTGCTTCACTCATTCAAATGTTCCAAACCAAACAGCTGGAAGACTATTTATTGATGTTACCACTAATAAGGGCTTATGATCATCATATCATATGATGCATACAGTGTAAAGCATTACATATCCCAGCAGAATGGTTTCTGTTCTGTAAAACTATAAACAGTAATCATATAACTAATTGGTAGACCAGTGTACTATAAGAGATTGACAAGCATCCAATATGATGTTAATAGTCTACAGATGATATATATGGGATATTACTACCAAACACTTTCTTGTGTGATAATATTTGGCAAGTCACTTCTTGCCACATTGCCTCTACTGTTAAAAACTAAGTAAGAGTCAGAGAGCAATAAATCCTTATTGCAAATTTATTAATATTTATAAGATATTTATTGACATTATTAAGATTTCTATGACCATGTAACTCTCCGCTGAAATAAAGAAAGTGTGAAAGGCATTATCAAAACAGTACAATGTTAGCATGGCAGCTTTTGGCAAACCCTATCATCTGTAAATAGTGTAACATTCGGTGAACGTTTATGCAAATTAGGAACCTAATGCATTGTTTGAGAGAACATGCTGGTATATATATAGACAACATAACCGCTCAGTGTACGACAGTTTTGTTCACTGATCGGATGTGTTTGTGTCTTTGAGAGGTTCACTTGCTCGGTTCGTTACATTGGTGACAATGGTGGGATTAAGACTTCTCCTTCTATCGGAGTTGCCTTCCCCACATGTTTCCCAAGGGCCAAGACTCGGGACGAGTGAGTCTTCTTGGAAGTGGGAGTTATGTAACGTTCATTGAACGTTTATGCAAATTAGGAACCTAATGCATTGTTTGAGAGAACATGCTGGTATAAATATAGACAACATAACCGCTCAGTGTACGACAGTGTTTTTCACTGATCGGATGTGTTTGTGTCTTTGGGAGGTTCATTTGCTCAGTTCGTTACAATAGTGGATGAGTACAAGTCTATTTGAAGTGCATTTGACATGATTTTTTTTCATGGTAGAATATCTTTCTGCATAGTGAAATGTGCTTCTGCATGGAAGAGTACATTGAACTTGACCTACACATTGTATCACTATGTTTGATAATACCCTTATTACAATAAGTTATTAACTATGTATTTAAATGTGGACTCAGTGGTTAATATGTATTGATGCTTTTTGAATATTGTGTATCTTATAGTACTATATGTTCAACGCTTGACATCAGGGTATTACATTTCCTTTGGCTTTTCATGTTTTCCCCTAACATGGTTAAAGAGAAAAAACATATTGTACATGCACATCTATACAGACTTAAGCATTTCTACCTTTGAATGTATATCTTCAGGATCATACTGTAAAAACAAGGCATGTTCTGGGACTAAATCCTTCTCACAACCCAGGCTCTGACTCCTTTTAATTGCTGGCTTGCGGATTAACCGGTGAAAACGCTTCTTCTTGGGATCTTTTGATGATTTCCGCTTTTGATCTGAGTGTTTTGAGTCACTTTGATGAACTCCTTCTTTCAAGCTGATGTCACAAAAATCAACACTCACTTCATTTACTTCAATAGAATCAAGGTTTTCTGACATTTCTGTATCCGAGTTCCCATCGGACGAATCTGAGTTAAACTGTAGGTAGTCTGTATGAGAGTAATGTCCCTTGTTGATACTAGAGTTACTGTCCCTTATATCCAGTCCCTCATCTTCATCCAGTGTGAATGTGACACTAACATCCTGGCACTTCACTCCCTCTCCCCTCTGTGTAGTAACCGGACCACAATCTGTAACCAAGGGACTGCACCCTGCACCTTTAGTCCTAGATCTGTAGGCAGAGTTATCTGGTTCTCTAGATGGACTTGTTGCATTACCACTATCATCCTCATAGGTAAACTGACGTCTTCTCGGTTTGTGGCCCATGTCACTATGAGATGATGATTTTATAACACTAGCGAGGCCACTTTGTTCTGTGCACGCAGACTTCACCATATCTCCTGAGCTGCGGCTGCTCTCAAAATGTTTTGATATTGGGGAAGAAGGCTCATCCAATTGAACGCCCTGAAGATAATCAAAATAACCAATGAAATACAAGGGAAACCGCTATGATGGGTGACAGAGCTAAACTGACAGCAAAATACGGGGTGAACTTCAAGTCTATCAAAGATGGTGTCTGAAGCCATTTCAGAAAATTGAGGAATTCTCACTTTTCCATTAGTCAAAGACTGATGATATATCTAGATACTAGAGAATCCATAAAATATAACACTATTGAGGGCAGATAACTTAAGTTTTGTAAAAATTTGATACAATTAGTTGATGCTAGAGAATAAACAACAAGAATAATAAGAATAACTCATTACACAATCAAAGTGCCAAAGCAAGAAAGTCATACAAGACCCTTTTCAGACGTTAAACATATTGGTCAGATCTGGTCAAGCTTTGTTAACATTCATTAATCCTTGAAAATACCAAACAAACTTTTGATGAACAATTCATTTCAAAGGCAAACAAACAGTTCTTGGTCAGATATGCTTTAATATCACAAAATCTACAAATCACAATGGACAAGAAAATGATAAAATAATCATGTATGGGTATTCCACTTTCCCTGTAACAAGTATCGCCTGTGTGGGGGGTATGTAATCTTGAAACTGATACTAACACATTCTATCATGAGATGTTTGCCAATAGTAAAACTATATAACAAAGCCATCATTTCTTCTTCTGGTTTACATGGATAAAGTAAAGTAAAATGAGCAGTTACCTGGTTTAGGAAATAGTAAGACTCATAAAGATAACAAAAATATTGTTAACATAATGTCTGTCCAATCCGTACAACACAATAATGCTTTTAACCTTTTACCAAATGCAAAATTTTCAACTGAACTAAATTGAAAGAGTTTACAGACAACAATTCAAAATGTGATGAAGTCTTCTGATAGAGCAGAAAACATTGTAGGAAAGGAGAAATTGCTTGCAAAGAGCAATTTTTCCTTTTTCCACAATGTTTTCCAGTGTTGTCTGCAACAAACTGGTCAAATGTCTTATTGTTTGGAAATGGGTTAAAATACTGAAAGGATTATGTTCTTGTGACATTCATAACCACCTAATTAGTAAAAGACGGGGCAGTGGAAAGTTAAATTTAGTAAAGAAAGATGAAAAGATGTTTTAGGACAGTGGCAGTGAGAACAATATTTCAGCATCAGATCTTACCATCATTAAACAGTATGCCTTTATTGAACAAAACATGTTGTACACTATGGATAGCAGCGATGAAATCCTCAAAAGTATACTTCAAATCTATGCTATTGCTAGTCATTCAATCCCATGAGAAGGACTTTTTAAACAAACAAGTAGCAATAAATTAAACTGTCTCTGGTTTTCAATTCTCAAAGCGAAATCCCTGGATGAAACATATCATTAACATTATTTGTTGCTGTTAACAATATTATGTATGGGCAACCATAGTTAACACTTCAAAACATGCTTTTTTGATAATTGACTCTGTTTTTATGATACTCCAAATGCTCTAGTTTGAAATAATCCATAGCAGCAAACAATACACAATAAGGAGTTCCCAGTATCTGTTTTGATCAACAGCAGTATCACTTCTCCTATTTCACTAAAGCCTTTTGTTTTATATCAGCATTCCTGGCACAAATGAACCTATTTCAAATGAATGTGTACTTATATACCAATTACCCTTGACTCATTTACAAGCAAAGTATTGAATCATTTGTCCAGGATGACATGTCATGTACATCATGATAGTGAGATAAATTACGATGTAAATGGGATGTTTGAGATTGTTCTCAACAGTGTTTCATATTTGCGCCTTTTAATGTTTATCATTGAGATTCTTCGTAAATCACTGTTAAGTGTCAAACTTATGCATGTCAGACAAGATTATCTATTTGGGCGTTATTTTGTAAGAACATAACCTTTGTCTGTTTATAGCTTTAATTGTATAGTAAGATCAATACAGAGTGAAGGACAATTTTTAATTTGCAAACTGACTCACAAATTCTCACCTAATATCAGCAATGTTTTTCTTTTACCACAACACTCATTTTCATAAGCAGAAGTTGTTTACATTAGTTGAAGGCTACTTCAGACAATCTGAATGTCTCTTTTTCATGGCAGTATTGCACTGACTATAACATTCTGGATGAAGCAGCACAAAACTTACACTAGTATCTAACCACTGACAAACAGTAAACAACAATAGGAAGTAGGTACTCCAAATCAATTAGCATACTTGCGCAGATTACTTACATCAGAAAACAGAACACTTATCAACAGCCATCAGACAATGTAAGTTTACATGTCCAACATAGATTATCAACCTTTATCTATATTAACATTAAGTCAAGATAGAAGCTGGTTATATCAATTTACATTGCTTCTTTATTTTTCAAATTTATTTCAATGTCTTTTGTAAATAACATCTGTTCCACAAAGGTGACAAAATGAAGAATTTGACAGCCTTGATTGTTACAACAAAATTACCCTTTTAAAGTCATTTCAAGATGTTAACTTTGAATAAACAACATGACTGTTGTAGTTATTAGGAGCTTATCGGTGAAAGTAATCTCAAAGGAAATGGTCTGTAACTATTCCCTCCTTATGTGTAAATCCCCGCCATTTCCAGCTATAATATGTGGACAGAACCTGATATATATGTGTACTAATCACTCATCCCCAAGTGGTGTTTTGTGGCTTAGAGCTTTATCTTTGTCCTGTAAATACAGGAGACTTCTCCAAATGGTGTTTGATTCCCAGCAGAAAATCTGGTTCCTGATTATATGATCATAGATATGTCAGTATTTTGAATTTTTCTTAACCTTTGTTTACCAAGGCATTGTGGAAAAATGATAGTAATGATGTAAATGCTCTGTAAAAGCTCTAAAAAACAAATACACATCCACAACAGATAAAAAACCCAAAACTTGAAAAACTGTGAAGGTGAAACAAAAATCCTGTTCCCAAAGAAATTTTAATGATAAATTTAAAAGGAATCAATTTAATTGCTTGTGTTTGTATTTGCTATTCCTTGCTCCAAGCCGAGTAAAATCTGCCACACCTTCACTTATACGACAACTCCAGTTTGACGTCAATGAACAATGGCCAAAAGACGTAATCAATCATGTCCTGTTTTTGTATATTGTGCTGGCAATTTTGTAAACTATATATCTTTACAAATAATTTTATTCATTAACTAGGAAAGATTTGGTGTTAAGTCTCAGTTAAGCGATATAAAAGTAATCTTTTTAACTATGTGGTCCTTTAAATGTCATCATGGCAAACAGCCAAAATGGACAATTATCTATGCTTCATAACCAAACCTTAAAATCAAATTATTATATAATTTTATGTCCATCAAGGCAACCAGTAAAATGCATGGAATGAAAGTCATGGACTTTCAGATACAGAATAAGCCAGCTCTTCCACACTCTCAAGGGAGGACATGAATGTGCTATGAGAGAAAATCAGATAGAAGAATTAAATTATGGTGGAAGAAATAATTATATCCTTTCCAAGATGATCTCATATAAATAAGTACTCAAACCACATGAATAAGGAAACTTAAATGGCGCTTGCAACTAGGAGCCGGTTCCCATGAGTAATTATACTGGTACCCACATCCATCATGTTCCAAGGAACTGAATCCCCCTACTTCTTTCAATACAAAACCTGCCAGTACACTCATGTATCTTACTAATAGTGCACTAGGTAACTGACAGGTACATGAATTCCCTGTGACAGTTATTTGACAGAGTACTGCGTGTATTTCCGTTTTCTCATGCCTTCAATATACTCATTGCGAGACTTTATACTAAACCAGTGAAATGGTTTTAGCTGCGGTTGTTATCTGATACCTGTTTGAGAAAACATTCGGCTGACAAATGTGAGTTCCAAGCCACTATCAAGTATTATCCTAACTTCTTTTAATACATCCCATTGAATTCAAAGAAGTGATGAAAGATGAACAGACACTGCCAATTTCATATTTTTCACCAGTGGTGATATTTTACAAAAAACACTCACTATGCTACCCAGAAGCGAGTCATATTCAATATTCAGGGGACTTATCCCAATGACGGAATTTGGATTTTAGTGAGGGGAAGTCCTCCAACTGACTTACTGAAAGCAGATGATCCTACCCAGCTTGACCATCCCGTAAAGGCAGTTGAGTATGGGGTCTTTCTCCATCATTAAAACTCGGGCTTCATGACTTAACTTGTATCATGTTAAAACCCATATGAAAGAAATACACAGATTCGTTAAAGATCAAATTTTTCTTCTACCATTATTTCTATTACCGGTATTATAATTATTATCATCATCATCATCACAGTTATCATCCAACTGATCTACTTAATAAACCCTACATCACACTCAAAATCCTTCATAGTTAGCACAGTATTATTGAAGAAGCAAAACCTTCAATTCTTACACACAATCTATGACAGACCACATGGTTACACCAGAGGAAACATTCTAGACCAAATCCTCGGGGAATATAAGACAGAACTTGACCATTATATCATGCCCCGGGCTAGGACGGTAATCAAATCAAGTCGATAGGGAGAGGCAGAGAGCAGAGAACTTCCATAATAACCTATTATAAATATCTTACATTATATCCTTGGGGAAGTGTCTTATGCAAATGACGCTTATAATTTTCAAAACGTTTTTTCCCAAGTAATGAGATTATGGAATTTGAGCCTATAGTCATTCAGAAAAGATAAATCTGATATTCCTTGAAAACTATTTAATGGATAGTCAACATGATTTCTAGTTTCAGCAAATGCTCTTAGATACACAGCTTTTATTCTATACTAAATGTCACCCGCACAAAGTTGTAATCCGTATGCGTGACATGCCAATATTAGCATGCAAGATATGCTGAACTTACTATGAACATTGCTTGAATTACTTTTAGTTTATTATGACAAATCACTTATCAATATAACCTTATATATTCAGACATAACTAAATGCATCAGTTACACAAGAACAACGCTGATGATGTCACATTAGAAACGATGGTCAAGACAAACATTAAACCTTTCTTTTTTGATATACTTTCTTTACTAAAACCATCTTTAGTGTAACATATCATTTGGTATCAGATGAAAAATTCTAATAGGGCGTGGTGTTTAAAGGTAAACTTGGTTCACATATTTAAAGCAACTGGTCTTAAAATAGGTGAAAATGTTATGTATGTCTGGCAATTAAACCTTTCATAGGGGTTTGTGCCTTTACAAACTTAAGGTTAAAAATAACAAATGACTTTTAAGACAAGCCATTACATCTCCATTAAAACATTTATTGCCCCTCAAGGCCTCATGTAAAATGCAGTAATCAAGTCGTATGAGAATTCAAATTTGATTGTTCATCTCAAAATTATAGAAGCAAAAAATAAAAGATTTTTTATAGAATTACTCCATAAAGCATAATTTATAACAGTCAAATAACTATCTCATCTTTATTTGTCTGTCTGAGTTGTGTAGATGACTACCAACTTTTACATTGCCATCTTGGTATTAAGCACATTGAATAAATAATATCAGCCAAAAAACAGCAACATTAATTGCATTGGAGTTGTCATGCTGATGTAAAATGGCTGTGGTGAAAGGACATTTACCCATTACCAAACAATAACGACATTTTACCACTTTGTTGCGGACACCTCTGGAAAACACTGTGGGAAAAGGGAACATTGCTCGTAATGAATAATTTCTCTTTTGCCCACAATGTTTTCAATCCTATCAGAAGATAACTTTCCAATTTCATCACATTTTGAAATGTTGTCTGCAAACTCTTTCAATTTGGGACAGTCAAAAGTTTGGTGTTTGGTTAAGGGCATTAATGTGACTCCTACAAGAGGAAACTGTAAAAAAAACATTTTAGAGAAGACATTGACACTTTGAAATATAACAAATATCAATAAGATTTGTCCTTTATTATATTCCCTGCAATGGTTTCCATATGGGCTTTCATTATGTGACCCATATATGCCTCAACTGTGTGACTTAAATTCAGACGTCTTATTTCATCTAAAAATTAAGCAAAATGCCAACACTATTGACTGTTATGAACCTTAATGAACAAAGTTTACAACAAAAATCATCATCTATAAAATACTGATGAGGTTTTTAATTTCAGGCATTGTTGATAATTTGAAAACATATTTCAAATAATATAAAATATGAGTCTAAACTACAAATACAGTTTCTTTAATATGGCTGATGCTGACAGAGCTTTTCATTTAAGGTGCTTGGTGTAGTTTTAGTCTACATACTCCTTAGCTTTTTTAACTAAACTTTTTTCATTCAATGGAATGGTGATTATCTGGAAAAGCAGTCTGACCAAACTTTTCTAATAAGGGGGAAAAAATAAGATGAGACTTCAGGATACACTCTTAACCCATTACCAAACAATAACGACATTTAACCAGTTTGTTGCAGACGACTCTGGAAAACATTGTGGGAAAAGGAGAAATTGCTCCTAACGAGCAATTTCTTCTTTTCCCGCAATGTTTTCTGAAGATTATATTTCAATTTCATCACATATTGAAATATTGTCTGCAGGTTCTTTCAATTTGAGACAGTCCAAAATTAGGTATTTGGTAAAGGGTTAAACAAACAACTTTTAATAGTGAAAGACAAAGAGTAGATGATTCCACAGTTATTTCTTGTATTTTAATTTAAGTTATTTCATGTTAGAGACAGACCCCAAAATTGATGCTCTCAATATGTTGTTCAAAAGTCCTTCCCTATTAAAATCTTGACTTGGAGCAAACCAAGGATTGAACCCACACAAAGAGGGACCTTGTGGTTGCCAGCCAAAGATTCTACTACCTGCCAATGAAAAGCTTTTAAACTACATAGAGGTGGTGTTCCATGCTTTATATTGAAAAACAATTTGATTGGATTAAGATATTTCTTTAAGAAGACTAAACCTTTAAAGCATACTAGCGCTCAGAAAAACTGCAAAACTGAGTAATATGAGTTATAAATTATGATAGAATATGTTGAAACATAGCGAATAACCATATGATCATGACAATATAACGCAGGCACTATTTATTATCTATTTTTCAAAGTGCTATTTTTACAAATGAGGTGCCCACCAATTTAACTTCATTGTTTACATTCGAGCAACATCTGAAATAGCAAGGAGCGCTCGGACTAACGAGTAGCAATCACCTGGTTAAAAAAATCATGTAAAACATGTAAAAATGCTGTCATTTATCCAATCTTAACAATGTGAACATAAAAAATGGAGAATTTCTTGGGATTTATTGGTTCCCAAGGTTTCTTGGCTGACCTAGTTTTATCGCTAATTGTAAACAAACCAAATAGTATTCACTATTCTAAAAGCTTCACATGGATGTGTTAGTCTCCGTTCCCCTGTAAAAGGGCATTTAAAGTACTTTTAAGTTGATTTTTAATCATTTAAGAACTTTCACAATTTTAGTGTAAATGAGTGCAAGTATTGCTTTAAGTAAATCATAGTTAATTATTCTCAATTATATGACAAGTTAAAGGTTTGATTTCTTGAAAAATGTCTATAATTCCTTCCTCCATGATACTGCACATTGGGGGAATACAGTTCAGAAGACTTTAGAAACCATTCTGATAAAAGGGTAAATTGTCATTAGGAGCAATTAAATGGATTGGGATAAAATATTCCTTCAAGAAGACTATCCCTTAAATATCCATCTCAAATATATACTATCACACTTTGTCACACATACTACTGAGGACCTCCAGAATATATTGTAGCAAAAGGATAAAGTGTAATGGTTCATCTTGTATCACAATGGTTTCCGCTAGATATTTTATAAAACAATCTTTATTATACTTGATCATAGTAGTCAGACTTTGCATTCAATTTTGACCAGTCTAACCCATATGGGGAAATGGTTTAACCCTTTCCAAAACAACAATTTTTCGACCGACCTAAATTGAGAGAGTTTGCAGACGACATTTCAAAATGTGATGAAATTTGAAAATAATCTTCTGATAGGGCAGAAAACATTGTGGGAAAAGGAAAAATTGCTCATTACGAGCAATTTCTCCTTTTCCCACAATGTTTTGTTAAGTCGTCTGCAACAAAGTGGTCAAATGTCGTTATTGTTTGGGAAAGGGTTAAAGCAAGGTGATAATAGAATAAACTTACAGTCTTTTCAATCAAATATAGCCAAAATGACAAAAGAAACCAAAGCTTATAAAATGTTAATTCCAAATGTTTTATAAAAGTTTGGTAATGTTATATGGAATCAAACTATAACCCATCTGTAAAATACTGTAAGTGAAACATACCTCGGGAGAATCCATGATCAAACACGTTTAAATTTCATCCATTACCACATTTTACAGTCAATGTCAATGCAAAAGTATTATTCCAAATTCCAATTACAAAAAATGTTTAAGTCTTCACCTTCCTTATCAAAGTATTATTTCTATCCAAATATTCTTTACTCTTTTAACTCCAGAATTTGAAGCAAATGTATGCTTATATGCATACCATTGTTACTCATTTCATATTCACACTACATTATGTTCTATAATGCTACAGAGCCATCTTATAAAGCTTCAAAGTAAAGCTTCAAAGTAAAGCTTCAAAGAAAAGCTTCAAAGTATAGTTTTAAAGTATAACAAAATGTTTGCTGACTTTCAGGTTTGATATTGTATAATACACTCTCATTGCACTTCCTGAATGTGGCTGGACACCATTTAGTTTCTATAAAAAACAATCAAACGGAAGCTATCCCCACATTTTTGGACACTATTTGGAAAACAATCCCCATTCTGTAAAGTAGCTGGATAATATCCAATAATGAATTCCAAAATAATCCAGGAGAGATCCTGCACCAAACCATTGGTATCTGTTCAAGGCCTTACCAATACAGAAACTACTTAGCACCTCTTACTGTAGAAACACAGTGATGGAGACACTTTTAGATAGGTCTCAAACTGGATAGGCAGTACAGGTCTACTTTACAACAATTAATCAAATCAATATAATTCCAACATACGAGATCAAATTGCCAAATCAATGTGAGAATAAAAGACAAGGACTAAGTAAGTATTTACACTTTAAGGAATCTTAGACAACACCAACCCTTTAGCCCTTCCATGTTCAGATTGAATGGAAGAAGACTTAAAAAAACTAATTAGAAAAAATACCAAAAGAACAAAGAAAAAATAAAACAAGCTTCCAATAATACTTATGTATGGGTTGTTTTTCCTAAGCTGTATTTTCTATCATAGTGATCTATACTCAAAATCATTCTGTATTCATTGAGAAATCAATGTGTTCGTTTGAAGGAATATTGCTTAAAAATGATGAGAAAATAGCAGGAGCAGGAGAAAGAGCTGTTACTGTCTAGGTATAACTGAAATATGATCGGAAATTATGTAAAAACCCTGTGAAACACAAATAATAAGGTTACACTTTGTAATCAAAGTAAAATGACATATCTAATGAAATCTTTAAGTTCAATTTGTTCATTATCAGTGAAACATACTTGGCAGTCAATCCTTGAACTAAAGCATTTACCCACATTGTATTACTGACAATGGTCTTTCTAGGTTAACCCATTACCAAACAATAACGACATTTAACCACTTTGTTGCACATGACTCTGGAAAACATTGTTTTTTGCCCTTTCAGAAGATTATTTTCCAATTTCATTACATTTTGAAATATTGTCTGCAAACTCTTTCAATTTGGGACAGTCAAAATTTGGTGTTTGGTAAAGGGTTGAGTTAACAAGTCTTCTTTTAGTAACTGGTTTCTTGTAAAGAGTCATTTTGACCCATGACAATTCTTGTCCAAGTTTGTGTCAAAATGTAATGTCCAAATTGGACATCAAACACACCTCAATTACACTATTCTAACTTTGATTATATACACAAACTGTACTTCAATATGAATTAGCTCCAATAATCCAAACTAGGCTCCTGACCTAGGCCTATCTTACTACAATCATTGAAAATCCAATAGAACTCGTGATATAAAAAAATACATTTGATTTTCAGGTTAAAATTTGAAACAGCTCAAGTTTATTTAAACAGAGGCTGCAATTTCAAATTACGTCTTCAAATATCAGTGCCTACTCCTAAGACCAAACCATGGACAACATTCTGCTTAATTGATATCCCTGCCTATAAAAACTACCTAATGACTGCAATTAATACTTTGTAATAACTGGTTGAAGACAATGACGGAAACATCGGCAGCGGTGAGATTCTGTGGAATGGTAATTATTGAAATGCCACTGAATTGGTTATTGCCATAACTGTTCCCCTACGTCAGTAAAGGGGATTTTCTGCACCTGCTCAAAAAGGCTTATTGAATCACCAACTATGATACTGCTTTTCCCATCTTGAAGGATTTATGTTTGAAATACACACATGTATTCTTGAAACATAAAACCACACAAATCAGACAATTTTGTGGCTGTTTCTGTCTTTTTTTATTAAAGAATTAAATCCATACATATGTCTTTTTATATGCTGGCATCACCACAGAGAATATATATGGTATTGGTGTTTATGTTAAATTAACACCATTCAACAGATAAAAAACGTGAGTCTTGGTTCATACAAAACATAGAGTGTGATTACGAACGTGTTACAAAGGCATTCTGCGTGACTTAGTTGTGGACTTGTAAGTTAGGGGTCTCAGGTTTGAGCCGACCCACACTGCTGCTTTGTGTTCTTTGGCTAAAAAGTACAAAGTCCTGGCCTAGTATTGATAAATCCCAGGAACCCTTTTGTATAACTAAACTTCTGTTAACACAGCATTAAACCCATGGAAACAAACAAGATACATAATATTTTGATATTATTTTCTCTATATTTTATCAGATACTATTTTAGCAAATTGATGCAAAAAGAGGCCAGGAATTACAGATTTGCATTTCTCAAAAAGATGAATGGTGGAAGACAGTGCCGCCTCTTACCAAATATTTATAGAGCTAACATGTTTCTGGTTTGTGTTATTGAGTGAGGAAAGAATCCCAATGGTGTGACTACTCCAGACAATCAAAGCGCTGATAGCGCTGAAGGACTAAAGTGCATTTAAAACAAGACGATTGAGGATACATTTGAAAATTTCTTTGGGCAACATCTCGAGGAAAACAGCTCCTTTTATCACCATTACTATAATTATTATTTCTGTGAACAGAGACTGAACTATAGTCTATTTTACAAACATCTGGACATTTTACGATTTCCCATGACGTAACAGTTATAATAATATAGATCAAAACAAAGCGAGCAAATCCAGACTACAATCCTAGTTCCAAGGAGATATTAGTCCGCACAGTGAAGCCGGATGTTTATTGAAAAAATGGGGTCAGACCACTGTTTGTGTATCGATAAAGTATCGTCCCTCAAAAAGTGGTATGTAAATTCAATGGACTAAGGTGCTGACACACCCTTAGTCCAAAAATCTTTTTATTTTTACTATTAAAACTAAATTTACGTATTTGCACACATGCATATCACTGGCTATGCCCCTGATATTGTACTAAGAATAAGATTAACATTGTATTAAGAATGAGATTAACATTATGCTAAGATTGAGATAAACATTGTACTAAGAATGAGATTAACATTGTACTAAGAATGAGATTAACATTGTACTAAGAATGAGATTAACATTAGACTAAGAATGAGATTAACATTAGACTAAGAATGAGATTAACAGTATTATAAGAATAAGATTAAAATTGTACTAACAATGAAATAAACATTGTACTTAGAATGAGATTAACATTGAACTAAGATTGAGATTAACATTGTACTAAGATTGAGATTAACATTGTACTTAGAATGAGATTAACATTGTACAAAGAATGAGATTAACATTGTAATAAGAATGAGATTAACATTGTACTAAGAATAAGATTAACATTGTACTAAGAATGAGATTAACATTGTACTAAGAATGAGATTACAATTGTACTTAATGAGATTAACATTGTACTTAGAATGAGATTTCCATTGCACTAAGAATGAGATTAACATGTACTAAGATTGACATTAACATTGTACTTAGAATGAGATTAACATTAGACTTAGAATGAGATTAACATTAGACTATGATTGAGATTAACATAAGACTAAGATTGAGATTTACATTGTACTTAGAATGAGATTAACATTGTACTAAGAATGAGAATAACATTGTAATTAGAATGAGATTAACATTAGACTAAGAATAAGATTAACATTGTACTATGAATGAGATTAACATTGTATTTGGAATAAGATTAACACTAGACTAAGAATGAAATTAAAATTTTAATTAGAATGAGATTAACATTGCACTAAGAATGAGATTAACATTGTACTAAGATTGAGATTAATATTGTATTAATAATGAGATTAACATTGTTATTATAATGAGATTAACATTAGACTTAAAATGAGATAAACATTGTACTAAGAATGAGATAAACATTGTACTAAGAATGGGATTTACATAAGACTAAGAATGAGATTAACATTGTACTTAGAATGATATTAACATTGTACTTAGAATGATATTAATATTGTATTCAGAATGAGATTAACATTGTACTAAGATTGAGATTAACATTGTACTAAGAATGAGATTAACATTGTTCTTAGAATGAGATTTACATTGTACTAAGATTGAGATTAACATTGTACTAAGAATGAGATTTACATTAGACTAAGAATGAGATTAACAGTGTTCTAAGAATAAGATTAACATTGTACTAACCATGAAATTAGCATTGTACTTAGAATGAGATTAACATTGTACTTAGAATGTGTTTAACATTGTACTTAGAATGAGATTAACACTGTACTTAGAATGAGATTAACATTGTACTTAGAATGTGTTTAACATTGTACTTAGAATGAGATTAACATTGTACTAAGAATGAGATTATCATTGTAATTAGAATGAGATTAACATTGTAACAAGAATTAGTTTAATATTGTACTTAAAATGAGATTAATATCATACTAAGAATGAGATTAACCTTGTATTCAAATGAGATTTTCATTGTACTTACAATGAGATTAACATTGTACGAAATATGAGATTAACACTGTTCTAAGAATGAGATTAACATTGTACTATGAATGAGATTGACACTGTACTTAGAATGAGATTGACAGCCTTTTTCAAAAGTGCTGTCTTGCTGGAACCAATTGACTAAATCTGTTTAAGATGACTTAATCTTAAATCTCATTTAGCAGGACTTTTCATTAAAAACTTAGCTAAACAATATCTTGACTTTTTCTTTTAATGTTGCAGGAAACTTCTGAAATTGTGTTTGAAAAGTATAAAACTGCTCATGGAAGCAACTTCATGTCTAGCATCACTATTCTCTGTATGTAATGAGTGGACTCATTGTATTCATACATACCGAATCTTCCCTGTCTGTGACATGTGTGGATATTGGAACATGGAAGGGTTTTGTTCTTGGTTTGTATCTGGCCATCCTGTCAGTCTACCATTGCATGATGTCTTATGACCCAACCTGAAACACTAAAACATATTTATTCATGAAACATTCAATGTATTTGATACATATGGGTTTTACATCATATTAACAATATTTCAGTTTTGTTGTGATGCATGGTTTGTAAAGATTGAGGAAGACAAGGCGACAATTAAAATGTTGGTTTGCTCATTACCAAATCTAAATTTTACAGGCAGGTATATAGGTAGGCAAATTATTTCAATTTATTTGAAAGAATCATATGTTTAGTTTTAGAACAATAATAGTCTATGAATATTCAAAACACAGAGAAAGGGAAAATAAAAAAATTATGTTTTTAAAAATTGCAAAGAAAAAAATGTGGGTGGGGGGGGTTGTAAAAATTTGGTTGGTCTGTAAATGCAAAACAAACTTCGTTTTATTTAAGGCCTAAGGGCCCATAAGCCGTAAGGGAAGGTTAAGATGGGTAGCACAACTCATTTCATAAGTCAACTAGATATTGAAAGCTGTATCAAAATTATAATATTGGTTTAGATAAGTGACTATTGATTATTATTGATTGGCAAAGTCATATAAAATTAGATTCAAACATTTTTTATCTCCCTTATAAAGGAGGCTGTGTATGAATCAATAACTATTTAACAAACAAATAAAACACAATATAACATTGCCACTTTGTTCAATACTAGTCTACGTACTTTAAATGAGGCATACAAGTAAATGACCATTTCAATCCAATAGACAATATTAGCTGAATATATTGTAAGTACTTTTAACTTTATTAACAGCAGTACGTACTTTTTGTCCAATCCTCAATATATCCGATACCGTCTGTATTTAGTTTGGCAAATCCGCTCAACTAACTGGACCACACGTCGCGTATCATCTGGAATACATACCATCGATAGCACACACTATTTCACAAACTAGACCATTAAATAAATATATTTTGTGAGACTTGGGTCGTTTTTTACAAACTTTAATGTGATGTTGACCCCCTAAGTTTTCAAGTTCACTCAACTCCAACCAATTACCTGGACGAGTCGAAACAAATCGTGACGGGTAGAAAAGATGAATCACTCGATCATTGGGGGCTTTGTTATTTGTCTATGTTCTCTTGAAACCCGATTTAGAATTTATCACGAGAAAAATTTATCAAAACAATCAATTTTGGAAACTGAGAGGAAGCGTCAATCAAACTGGTTTCAAAAGATGAAGGGAATTAAAGATTTTCCCCACAGGGGAAAAGATAATGGACTCGTCCTATTTTGGTACTGAGACAGGTATTTCCGGTTGCTAACTGGTGTGTCCGTTATTCTTACACGAGTAGAATTATCACATGCGTCTCGCTGGGCGAAAACCAAATTGTGAAATGGAGTACAAGGATTTGATAAAGAGAAAAAAGCATCGATATACGACACGGAGATCGTATATATATAAAAAGAAAAATAAGCTTTATTTGAGCTACCATGCTCCGACCAAATAACATGTTTTTAGATAGTCCAGATATCTGGCCTCGAAGGCTATTGCTATATTGATTGACGCCTTCACGTTTAATGTCCAAATGTTGAATAAACCTTTGTTTACGGATCATTATTGAGACTAGATGTTAGATGCATGTACTTTCTTAAACAGACGGAACAATTTCGTAGAAGGTAAACCAGCTAAATATTGAGTCGGACCTGCATGTTTACAGACATACATTACCAAAATGTATCTAGCATATCTTTCAAATCACAACGCTCTGGGTTTGAACACATCTGCACTTAAAATTTCGTCGATTTGTATCAAGGTTCGATGTGAAATCACTTGATAGATCCCGGTATGAATGTTACAGACTGAGCATATGCGATGGAAATGTTCTGTGAAATACATTTCACCCTTTCCCAAACAATAACGACATTTGACCACTTTTTTGCAGACGACTTTAGAACACATTGTGGGGAAAGGAGAAATTGGTCGTAACGAGCAATTTTTACTTTTCCCACAATGTTTTCTGCCTTTTAAGAAGGTTATTTTCCAATTTCTTCACATTTTGAAATGTCGTCTGCAAAGTCTTTCAATTCAGGACAGTCGAAAATTTGTTGTTTGGGAAACGGTTAAGGTGCTTGTTCACAGATGTGAGGAAATTAAAAAGTTAAATTTTGATTTCTTTGAAACTGCACAACAGTTGAAGGCCTACTGTTATATGAAACGCACTGAAAAATGGCCATTGAAAGCAACATTATATCGTTTTTAATTCTTTAAAATGTATAAATACAGTGAATAAACATGCCTTTCAATAATAAAAAAAAGTGTGACATCGCTTTCGAGATCTACTGCATGTGAACTGTGCATACTTTAAAATTAATTGACGCTTCCTTAATGAATTATTCTTTCAATGGCTACTTTTGAATGTATATCAAACAACACTATAATCAAAACGTATTTGAGTCGACACACTCTTACTATTGGGTGCGGGAGTCGATGGCATGTTTCCATTAAGATATATAGATGGTCTGTGGAGCGGTAAATCTATGTGAAATTTGACTTTGAATACCTGTAACCATAAACCTTTAATCCAGACTGAGCGCATTTTGTTCGCAATATCAGTAACTTCATCAGGTCCAGGGTACCTTTTTACTAAACGTTTTGTGTTAAATGCTTGCGTAAGTTAAAAAAACAACATTCCCTATTTAAATATTGGGCTGAGCAAAATCATGATTGCATAGTAGCCTAGACCTAACACATCATTGAAATCGTCTCTCCGAGACACTTCCGCTAACATGTAACCTAAAAATATTGTGTTTTCGTTTAAGGTACTTTCCTCAAGTCGTTTAGCAAAACAGTAGGTCTATTCAGGGACAGAACGTCGACCTACGGACACGAGGATCGTAGGACGTCAGTATCGGCCCTTCTTCAATCAACATTCGATACGAGTGGGTATCCAGGAAGAAGTATCGAGAATGTTGAACTAAGTTTTAACAGAGACATAGATAACATGTTATCTATATCTCTGGTTGCAAGAATTTGTTTACCAATCAATGTAGAGTCAGAGACATGTTACTATGTCTCTGGTAGAGTATACGAGTTTAAATAAATAGATAAAAACATATCAGATAGCCTAATGGTGATGATTCATTGTAAGAAGGTTCTTTGGTCTTAATTTTAAGTAAATTCCATGTCAATATTACGATGAGCAAGTTCTGCAATAGGAAATATGGTTGCTGTCCAATGTGGTATTTAATTTGTTGAATATTTGAAACGTCGTCTGCTTATCCGTTTTGTTTAATTTAGGCGAATAAAAAAATCCTAGATATATGGGTTAACCCCCTTGAATGCTCTTCTTTAGTGGGCGTGAATTTGTTTACAAATGGCGGGAGTAGTTGTCAAGCTTACTTTCAGTTCGCTGTGAACAGAAAGAAAACAGCCCTAAATGACAATCTAAGTCACTTTAGAGATCAGATTGGTATGTAGGCGTTATTTATCCCCCTATTTAGAAATATAATGACAGTACATATCTAAAATCCCGTGACACGGGTATGATTGGCTAACTCGTTGCGTTTTACGTGACCAGTATGTCTCCGAACCCAAATGCTGCCGTGAATATCGTAGAAGAAACGTAAACACATCATATGTCATCCCTTTTTCTTGAGAACTCTACATTCAGCACACTTTATCATAGAAATTGGTTCACAGTTACGAGTCACACACTTATTGGAATGCTTTATTTCTCCCTTCTTTCTTTTTTCTTTCTTCCATTAGTGTACAGAAATCACTCTGAATCATTTAGGTACATGTCCTCTGAATAACCTACCAATTTAAGGCAAATACATGTGCCTTGCCCAAGGTCACTTCACAGTATAATAAGTGGCTGCTAAAGGGAATCAAGCCTGGGTTGTCTGGTCTATATTCAAATGCTAACCACTACACTGGTTGAGTTTTACAAGCCATTGATGCCGACGCTCAGTTTCTCTGCTAATGGGCCTTGATTCTTAATGATTGCACATAATCTGAAGTATTTTAAGTCTTCCTATCGGTCTGCTTTTTGGAGCAGCCATAAACACCATGCTTTAACACCATGTTGTTGTCAAAATTGACAGGTGAATTGGTTAAATATCGCGATTAGTCAATAATCTTTGTTTAGTGCAACCGGTGCGAGGGTAGAATAACCTAGCCTCCAGCAGTTTAAGCGGATGGCCGATTACGTAATCTGAAATACCTCTATTGTAGATCCTATGTCTATTTCCATTCTATGCCTTGGTAAATATGTGTGTCAATCTAAGTTTTGTGGAATGTTCCACACTTTTGTTGCGAAAAAGTGTTTAAGACACATACGATTTCATGAGGATGAGGAAACGGAAATTGTAATGTCAGTATTTAAACCATATGTTCATTTGAAGTTAAGGCAAGTGTTTAGTCAAACAAACTTTATAATAAGAAAAGAGGTTCTCATCTTAGTTGTGACTTCAATTTGGAGATTTTTGTATTTTGATATTTCCTCTCAGTCTGTATGCACTACAATATTTCAGTCAAATTGTGGTGGTCAGTGTTACTTTCCTTGCACCTGGTATACTTCATCTATACAGAATGCAATATTCCTTCCCTGCAGCTGACTGCTTTCCTAAAGGAACACTTGATAAGTGGTGAGAGCAATACAATTCATGTCACATTGACTAAGTCAAGGTCACAAAGTATGTTGGACAAGACTGGGTTATAAACTTGGACTTCTATTTTCCAAGTCAGTCATGCTGCAATATCAACTATCAAGATTTAAATCTTCTGATCTGTGCATCATGTGATCCAAGATATTAGCCTACAGTCACTTGCTTAAACGAATCAAGCTTTTGGTCACTGTCCTTGTCTTGTGGCTGCCATCAGGTTGTATGTGAGGTTTCCAAAGTTGCTCTTCTGCATATCAGTATCTATGTTACAAACAGAGCAAAGAGGCCTCTCAAATATGCAATCATGTCTGATCACTTATCAGTTGTGATGCCTTTATATATACCTGCATGGCTTTAGAAAGTTATGTAGTTTTCCCATTTACATAATCAACCAACAAGCAATACAGTAGATCCCTTCTCTGAGAGGAATTTTCCTTAGTCTTGGCCTGTCGGAAATATGTTGGCTAGGCAACTCTAATGGAGGAGATGACGTTTTCTCATTGCAGCCAACACTAACAAATATTGAGCAAAGATATCTCTCAAAAAGACAATTATATTTGGTCAATGAAATTACTTTCATGGTTACATTAAGAGCAATTTTTCCTTTTTCGGCAATGTTTTCTAGAGTCATCTGCAACAAACTGGTCAAATGTCTTTATTGTTTGGTAATGGGTTGAACAAATGTTACATCTACATCCTAGAGAACCATCAGTGGTGAACCTAGCAAATAAAAACAAATATAACTCATTGCATCCATTCTGTAGAAAAATTGCAATTCACTGAATAGTGATGATGTCTGTAAAAAAGCAAAGATACCCCTCAAAACACACTTGCATTTATCTAGTAAAAACACTAAATAAAACGTAATGATACTGAATATGATGAAACCTAATCATACTGAATACAATAAAACCTGATCATACTGAATACAATAAAAACCTAATTATACTGAATATAATGAAAGCCCGGGTCATACTGAATACAATAAAACCTGATCATACTGACTACAATAAAACCTAATTATACTGAATACGATAAAACCCGATAATACTGAGTACAATAAAACCTGATCATACTGACTACAATAAAACCTGATCATACTGAATACAATAAAACCTGATTATACTGAATACAATAAAACCTAATTATACTGAATACGATAAAACCTGATAATACTGAGTACAATAAAACCTGATCATACTGACTACAATAAAACCTGATCATACTGAATACAATAAAACCTGATCATACTGAATACAATAAAACCTCATCATACTGACTACAATAAAACCTAATTATACTGAATACGATAAAACCTGATAATACTGAGTACAATAAAACCTGATCATACTGAATACCATAAAACCTGATCATACTGAATACGATAAAATCTGATTATACTGAATACAATAAAACCTGATCATACTGAATACAATAAAACCTAATGATACTGAATACAATAAAACCTAATTATACTGAATACAATACAATCTGGTTATACTGAATACAATTCATTCTGGCTATACTGAATAAAATAAAACCTGGAAACAAGAAAACCTGGTTATACCAGATACAAGAAGACCTGGTTATACTGAATAAAATAAAACCTGGAAACAAGAAAACCTGGTTATACCAGATACAAGAAGACCTGGTTAAACTGAATATAATGAAAGCCCGGGTGATACTGAATAAATAAAACCTGGTTATACAGATCACAACAAAATTTTCTTAAACTGGAAAACTGGTTATATTGAATACAATGATACCTGGTTACATAGAATATAACAAAACCTGCTGAAACAAAAATGAACAAAACCTCGTTATACAGAATACAATAAAATCTGTTCATACAGAATACAATTATACCTGGTGATTCAGAATACAATAAAATCTGGCCATACTAGAAACAAAAAAACCTGTTTATTCTGAATACAATAAATTCTGATCATACTGGAAACAATAAAACCTGGTTATACTGAATACAATGAATTCTGTCTATATTGAGTATGGAAAACCTGGTTTTAATGAATACAATAAAACCTGGTTATAATGAATATAATAAAATCTGGTTATAATGAATATGATAAAACCTGGTTATAATGAATATGATAAAACCTGGTTATACGGAATACAATAAAAACCTGGTTTTAATGAATATGATAAAACCTGGTTATAATGAAAACAATAAAACCTGGTTGAAATGAATATAATGAATTCTGTCCATATTGAGTATGGAAAACCTGGTGATAATGAATAAAATAAAACCTGGTTATAATGAATAAAGTAAAACCTGGTTATACGGAATACAATAAAACCTGGTTTTAATGAATATGTTGAAAACAAGGTTTTAATGAATACAATAAAACTTGGTTATACCAAATACTATAAAACCTGGTTTTACTGAATATGATAAAACCTGGTTTTACTGAATTCAATATATGCTGTTTTCTTATCCATCAAATTTGTGATCATCTCAAAATCCAATATAGATAAATCTCACTATTTATCTACAATTGCATGTGCATATAAGGAACATTGCATAAGGTTTTATCGCTATCAAATCAAAAGATTGTTTGTTCTTCATTATTGAGATGTTTATCATTGTGTCTTGTTTGCTCAAATTATCTCCTACATGATTCATTTTCTGTTTCTGATTTTGTAAAAGGAATGTTTATTATTGATTTAAGAATGTGTCTCATTAAACATTATAACCAATCAAAAGAAAAAAAGGAATAGAAAATTTATGTTGTTTAATTGTGTATGACCATTAGTATGTACATCAGTCAGTCCATTACTTGTGAGCATTTTCTAGTTAATGATAGATCATCATGATATTGGTTTAGCTGTCAGTCCAAATATGATCATATAGAAATATTAACAAATTAATCACCATGATTTTTATCTGCAGTTTTGCTTTAAGAACATGTTTCATTTGTGTTATATGCCCTTGGGTGTTAAAAAAACTTGCTTATATCATGAAAAAAAATTGAGGAAAATGTGACATTTTCAGGAAAAACAATTTCTGTATTATCCTATCTACTAAGAGTTATATTTCTTAGGTCTACATGTGTTCATAGAATGCTTGTTTTGGCATTCTTTGTCTGGCGTTAGTTCTAAAATCAGCTTGTAATCATCTAATTAGCTTTATTGATAAACTTTCCCCTTTGCTTCTGGAAAAAGTCCATTTATACACACGAGAAAACATAAAAAATACCACAAGTAATTTTTTTAAGTATGAGTATTAAATGCATGTGCAAGCATTTTACCCATTCCAACAATGTTTAAAGTCTCTAACAACTATCTATGTTTCAATCACATGTGTTGGCTGTTTTCTCTGGATATCTCTCATTTCTATTTTCCAAGTATCTAGCACTAGTATGGTGTAGGGTGAACCAATATATTTAAGTATGGGACCAGACGGAAGGAAATAAATGTGCTTGACAATCTGCAATAGAGGGGCTTCCTCATCAAATATTTAAAGCATTCTGATTGGATGATAAATAAAACTTGGAACAAAGCCTGACATTTATGTCTAAACTACTTAAAATGCATGTTCTTGGTTTAAGATCAAAACCCCATTTACAACACATTTCTTGTTCTTACCAAACACCCTACACAATAACTTGAATGAAGGAAAGCAGGCATGGCTTGGATAGAGAACTGTACATCACTGATGAGGAAATGTCAGGAGCTTTGATGGGTTTGCTAACATTGCAATATACATGAAAACTTTATTAAACATCAATGTATTATAAAACAAGCCTTATTCAAAACAGCTTTAGAAGCAAATGTCTATAAAACAAGAGATGTACACAAGACAGCACTTGATTTAAACAGTAATTCGTTTAACCAAGATCTATATACAGTAAGGTATATGATTTGCTTAAAATCCATAGGAAAGTTATGGTACTTCGCCAGTAACCTTGAGTTATGGCCCAGTATTCCCAGTGGAAGTTTCAATCCATTCCTTTCGGTAGTTCATGATACACCAAATTGCTAGCAAAACTTAAGCAATTGCCTTAAAATCACAGC
This sequence comes from Cerastoderma edule, assembly GCA_947846245.1. Lineage (NCBI taxonomy): Eukaryota > Metazoa > Mollusca > Bivalvia > Cardiida > Cardiidae > Cerastoderma > Cerastoderma edule. The sequence continues at coordinate 19,257,175 of OX401418.1, read as the reverse complement.
AAGGTTTATTGGACTTTGTCAATTACTTAACATCATGACTCCAAGTAGTAGTATAAAGTTCAATTTATTTTCTACAGCAGTTAATGAGAAACCCATTTGCATGCAAAACATTAACCAACATCTTTTAACTACAAAAGGGATATGATTTGCGTAAAGTCCAAGTCAGGGCTGTGGGACTTGTTCATGGTCTTTACATTTGGATTCTTATGTATGAGGTATATACCTTACAGTATACATAGTTAATAGATATAACTTGATGGATGCAAAACTTTTATCCAAACATTCTGCTCATACAAAGTCCATTGCTTACAGTCGTAAATGAGATACCAACTTCCATGTACTATATAAATAAAGACTTTCAAATTACAAAAGGGGACATAAGTTGCTTCAAATCAAAACCAGAGTTATATAACTTGAACCCATTTCATTTGGTAGTTAATGATATACCGTAAGATGTGATGCTAATGTTCAAATGAGTAGTATAGCTCTCCTTATTCCTGAAAAAATTAGCTTTATACCATTGTAAATGAATTACTTTTTGTTATAGTTTTGTTTAATTACAGAAACATTATTCATGTATCCAATGTTTTCGAGTTTAATTACTGGAAAAACTATTTATGGCATGAAACTTTGTTTTTCTGACACAGTGATCACAGTGATAAGTTGATGTAACTTTAAATTTAGATGATTACAAGTTAGTTACATGTTCATATCTGAAAAGCAATCTGATCAGTTGCCTGTATAACATGATTATATGGCTTAATGTGATGATTTCTTGGGATCGAGAGGTACTAGGTTAAGTTATAAAACCACCTTCTAGGCTTTGGTTGCTGATGAATAACACAGATACAGTGAGATACTTGTTTTCTCTCCATTTATTGTTTTTATAAAATCAAAGATAAAGTGATATAGAAATACATGTATTTGTTATGATGAGCTGAGCCATAGAGGTTTGAGATCATATAGAATCCCTCTTATCATTGCGAAAACGTCATTTGGAAGACACTGGTTTCCTTAGCCCTAACCTTGAGTGATAACCATATCCGCATGCATATGTAAACTGTCACAGTAATATGACAGAAAACTGCTTCACATGGCATGTAGTGTCATGGTGAATGCATTAAAATAATGCAGGTCTCAAACAAAGGGTATTGCATGACAGGATTCCATTATAATCTGTCATTGGGGACATCTTTATTAGGATTATGTATTATAAAATCATGGGACAATGATGAATTGATGACTGATGAGTGTAACTGTAAATGATCCCCTTCATGATATATCTACACACAGACATGGGTGCCATATCCAGGGTTTGTAAGGAATTAAATCTTAAGGAAGGTTTAGGTTCCATGGATGCTTAAGATTTTTCTATCATTGGTATTTAATAGGATTGTAGCAATTCTCATCTTTTTTTAGCACATGAAACATGGGCCATGTTGTTAGGTTTATTGAAATCATCGAGTAATTTCCTTTTTGTCACATTTTTTTCCAAATTTCATTTGCTGCAAAGCCATAAATGTTTGAAAGATGATAAAAGTTGTTTGTCTTTTGATAGTCAGTTATACAGAAGTTTTCTGCTTCAGTTGCATTCAAAATGAGTATTATTTTGCTCAAACAATTAAGAAGCTGTCAATACCTACAATGATGAATTAGTAGCTTTGATTTTGTGTTTAAAACACATTGTAATGAAATAAATGGAAAGTTCTGAATTTCTGTTTACCAACTAAGGATGTCAGGTTGAGAAAATGGGTTATCCTCAACTGGGAGCCAATTTGTGAAAACCACAGTATCCCTGTCAGTATTGACCAATCACATCTCATCAAATATTCATTAAAGGAATCTTTACATCCCCTTCCCCACATTTAAGCGTCTTTTATGAGCACCATGATCTCTTAGAGTTTTAAAACACCTTACATGCATCTCATCCATACATTAAGATTCAAAACTATTATTCTGTTAATGCTTCATGTATTTTTAAAAAAAATATATATACATATGTGTATATTTATATTTTTATAGATAACAAATAAGTTCTGTTAGATATTGAAAAATGCAATAAATATAATGATACATGAACCAACTTCACCACTTTGTAAAAGAGAAAAGAAATCTTAATGTATGAATGAAACAAAATTCATTACTTCTACTTTTTTTCTAGCTGTTCAGGGAAATTCTCTTTTTTCTGAAAATGGTTGAAAACACAATACAATATTGTATTGTATTGAATTGTTGAAAACCCAATGAGATGGGAGTGTCTCACTTTGTGATCTTGCACTTTTAAGTCATCCAATTTTTTTCTTGAAAAAAAAGCCCCAAACTTCTTTTAGCCTCTAAGCTATTCCTGATTATTTTTGATAAAAGACTCAGGATATAAACAGGATAAAAGGACATTCATTAGGAGAATCTACAGCTCCTTGCTGGCTTTGATGTGGACAGTTTGTTTCGAATAAAGTATTGTAATTAGGTCTCTATTGACAAGTGTTATCCAATAGTATGGATTTGTTTAAATAATTAACTAGTTACCACAGATTCCTCAACCACTGGAGGCAATTAGTTTCTGGCTTTGCCTTCCTTGCAAAACTTCACCAACATCTTAGCATATGAGTTTTCTCATGTTTTTATAATTCATATGTGGCAATACTGGATAATATATTTTACATTGCATAGCTCAACATATCCACCAACTGCATGTCATCCTTTAAAACAATTTTTCCTATTTGTTTCTACTAGAATGTAACTGTGGGTTGGATTTTGTAGGGCAATGGTCCCCCTCTATAGAGCATCAGCCTCAGGGCACCAGGGTTTAAATCCCATTAACAGCCAGGATCACCTTGTAACTATTTATCTATCTACTTTCAGTGTGGGAGTACCAAAGATGCAGAATTGGGAGAAAGTGATAGAAGTTATGAGAAATTGTTACAAATAAGATGGCAAAAATTAGACTGTATACAAAGGCATTTTTAACATCATCTTAGTCATAAGAAGTGCACCTATCCATGTTCCTGAATTTTCCTTACCAGTACAGCACACTATTGCTGACAGCTTAGTGACTGCTTTCTCAAATGAAAACATTCTTTACGAATGACTTGGCCATCTGTAATCCTTGTCTGACTTGCAGTTATCCTTAGTTTGGTATGTAAGGTAATATCACAACAGAAGGAGGCTTAGAAACTTCACGCACATGTTCCCTGTTATTATCTTAATTGATGGATACGAATCCCATAATTCTGAATGACTTTTTAGCTTGAGTTTTTGAAGAATAAGGAGAGCTATAACACTCATCCTGTTGTCAGACTCACAGCTTAGTTTAAGTTTAACATGCAAGTTTGTATCTCATTAACTTTGGTAAGCAATGGATTGAAACTTAATAAATATGTTTTGGACCAAGATTTAAGGTCACATACAAAGTCTCATAACTCTGGTTTTGATGTCAAGCAAATTATGCCCCCTTTTATACTTAGAAAATCTTTGTTATGGTTTTGCGTGCAACTTCATACAGAAACAATATATTTATCCACTAACTTATATCCCTCTCCATTTGTTGAATAACCAAGCATGCTATCTTATAGCCAGCTCTTGTTGAAGGAATTATGGTTCCTATCTATGTTAAAGCCATACTTGCCCTCATTTACACTTAAATTGTGAATGTTCTAGAATGATTGAAAATTAACTTAAAATTAACTTAAAAGTACTTTTAACAGAAAAATTGAGACTGTAACACATTCACATGATGTTTTTAAAAGAGTGAATACTATAAGGTTTGTTTACAATTTGCGACAAAACTAGTTCAGCCGAGAAACATTGGGAACCAATAAAACCAAAGAAATTCTCCATTTTGAGTGTTCACATTCTTGATATTGGATAAATGACAGTATTTATAAGTGTTTCACATGATTTTCCTAACCATGAGATCACCACTCATTAATCCAAGCACTTCTTGCTATTTTAGATGTAACTTGAATGTAAACAATAAAGTTAAATTGGTGGGCACAAAATTTGTGAAAATAGCCTTTTGAAAAATAGATAATAAATAGTGCAGGCGTTATATTGTCATGATCCTGGAGTTTTTTGCTATGTTTCAACAAATTCTATCATAATTTATAATGTATATTACCCAGTTTTGCAGTTTTTCTGAGCGCTAGTATGCTTTTAAGAAAAGGCTGTAATCTCTGCTGTTACAGGTAAATGAAGAATTGTTCCTAGTCATTCTTGTAGATTTGCAGCAGAATGGATTGATTACAAAATTATGCTGTATATTTGACTTCAATACTACAATGGATATCAACTTTTGGATGTAAGCTCTCTGATGATAATTTGACTGAATTGGCTCAAATCTGTTCCCTGTGATTATCATAGATTATGAGCACATGATTCATTACTACGCTTGATTTTGGTATATTCTTTAACCTTACTCTTCGTCTTGATCTTCTATTTATTGACATCATTTGAAAAGTCTTATGTTGGATATGTCTTATTTGTTGAGAATATTTTCTTAATTTCTGTATTTGAGATTTGTATATTAACTGATGATACTTGTGACATAACAACAACTACATTGCATACCTGTTCATACCTGTGGAGTTGACCTGTATCTTGAATGCTAAGATGTAATCAAGTTAATGATTGTATGGACGAACATGCATAATTGATAGGAGGATGCTTATTTCTTCGGCAGCCGAAGTCAATATTTTACTACTAATTCACCTGTTTAGTTGTAATGCTACTGTTTCTGTTTGTATTTGGGGATTACCAGGATAAATGCAGATTTTTATTCCAAGGAAAATAGCTGTGATTCATGTACGCGTTTAAGTAAAAATGTTTTTATTGAATCTTAATTGAAAATGAGATGGTTTTGATTACAATCACACATATATGTTTTAGTGATATGAAAAATTAATGATTTTGCTTATTATAGAAATATTTACAGGGTACTAAAAGGTATCATAATTATATTACTTTTTCATTTCAGATTCATTCTTATGCATTGAAACTAATTATTCTACCTTTTCATTTCAAAGTACAACATGTTTGTTTTGGAGTTATTTCAGAGTTTTGACGAGAGTTATAAATAGCTTTCTTATTTTGGAAATGGTGAAACCCTTGCTTCATAGTACCTTACACGAACACCTTTAGCAGAGAACCTTGTGTAACGAACCGAGCAAATGAACCTCTCAAAGACACAAACACATCCGATCAGTGAAAAATACTGTCATACACTGAGCGGTTGTGTTGTCTATATGTATACCAGCATGTTCTCTCAAACAATGCATTATGTTCCTGATTTGCATAAACGTTCAATGAACGCTACATAACTCCCACTTCCCAAAAGACACGTCCCGAGTCTTGGCACTTGGGAAACAATGGGGAAAGCAACTCCGATAGAAGGAGAAGTCTTTATCCCACCGCTGCCATCAATGTAACGAACTGAGCAAATGAACCTCTCAAACACTGTCGTACACTGAGTGGTTGTGTTGTCTATATGTATACCAGCATGTTCTCTCAAACGATGCATTAGGTTCCTGATTTGCATAAACGTTCAACAAACGTTACACTTGTAAACCCCCTTGACAATGAATTTTTGGGCAAGCAATATCTTCTGTTGTCACAATGGTTTTTACTTCTCATTTTATGCTTTATAATTGATGTCTGAAGGTGCTTTAAATTTGGCCCAGTTTTAAAAAACCTTGTCAAAAGTTACAACTCATTTGTACTTCCCTTAGGTGACAAAGATTTCTTTGCAACAAAAGCAGTAAATTGAATAAAGATTTTCTTTAAAGAGACTCTCTCAGAGATGGAGATTTTAACTTTTTGAAATAAATCATCATGAGAGAGTATCTTTAATGAGTAATTAGATTAATCTTGGGTTGTAAGATTTTGATGCAATTAATTTTTTCTTCAGATTTTTAATTGCAATTTCACACATATTTATCAAACATAGCCACAGTAACATGTCATGGTTTATTACTTTGACTTTTTACCGTGAACCATGTTCATGAACTAATTGAGTCACTGGACTTTTGATTGAGAAAAATAATTTCATAAATATTCTTATTTGAAACTGTGAGACTGAGAACTGTCATACTTGCCACAAAGGACCTTCAAGTGGTGCTCTAAAACAATTGTCAATTTACTTCTTTTGGCCCAGTTTGATGGTGCCATGCTCACACTAAATGGTGAATTTCTCCAAGTACTTTAAAAGATCTTGAAGGAGCTTGCAAATTCTTCATGACTTGGTAACAATGGAAAAAATATAATAGATGTATTTACAGACAAAGGATTGTAACAGAAAGTACTGGGATTTAAGGAAAACTGTGTTATTGACAAAGGAAATCATATCACTGTTTATTGATTGTTTCTGACTTTATTTTTGTTAATTTGCTTTTGTTCCTGTTGCCAAATAGTACAGAAAATGAAGATCAAGAATGAAGACAACCATATAGAATTGTTTTTGGTATTGTATATAATCACAGAACTGTAACACTGTGATCATTTGAGTTTGTCAACCTATTTTGAATATCTCCTTCAATGATATTTTGTTCTTTTTCAGGATACCAGATTCTACCATGAGAAAGTTGAGAAATTCAGACCTTCAACAGCTCACTATTATTCTGTACATTCTATCTAAGCTTGTACAAAATGGTCAAGCAGAAGTAGGTTAGTATGTAGAGATGAGGTATTGGATATTTACAAACATCCAAATCTTTTGAAAATATGTAGGCTCTCATTTGCCTCATATTTCTACAAACATTTGATAACTCCCACTGCTTGTCCTAGTTTAGGCTTATCCTATCGGAAATATATGGGCAATGTGTCCCCAACAGAAGGAGATTTAAATATACCACAACTGAAACCAATGTAACAAACTAACAAAAAGACCCTTCAAAGACATGATCACATCCCAAAGCGAATTTTTTTTTCGTTTACTGATTGGTTATGTACTGGCATGTCCTCTCTCATAGTAAGAAGATTCTCGAATGCTTACCTTTTCAACAGAGTACATAGCCTCAAAGAAGGCTCGTCCTGAGTGTTGGCCTATAGAAATCAAAGCGCTAATAGTGCTGAAGGACTAAGGTGCGTTTAAAGCAAGATGATTGAGGATACATTTGAAAAATTACTTTGGGCAACATCTCGTGGAAAACAGCTGCTGCTCCTTTTACCACCATTACTATGATTATTATTTCTGTGAACAGAGACTGAACGATAGTCTATTTTTCGAACATTTGGACATTTTACGATTTCTCATGAAGCAACAGTTATAATAATATAGAGCAAAACAAAGTGAGTAAATCCGGACTACATTCCTTGTTCCAAGAAGGTATTAGTCCGCACAGTGAAGGCGGATGTTTAATGAGTAATAGGGGTCAGACTGCTGTTTGTGTATCGATAAAGTACCTACCCTCAAAAAGTGGTATGTAAATTCAATGGACTAAGGTCCTGCCGCACCCTTAGTCCAAAAATGTGGGCAAAACTCCAATTGAAAGAGTTGTCATAATCCCACCAGTACCACCAATAACCAAACTGAGCAAAGAGCCCTTTCTCCTTTTCCCACAATGTTTTCTGCCTTATCAGAAGATCATTTTCCAATTTCATCACATTTTGAAATGTCGTCTGCAAACCCTTTTAAATTGGGACAGTCGAAAATTTGTTGTTTGGAAAGGGTTAAAGGGCAGAATCTCATCTGATCAGTGGAAAATACTGTCATTCTATAGAGGATGAATATTGCTATTAGGGTTTGGCTGTCTGCACAGTAGGTGTACTTATTCTCTAGAGCAACCTTTAATATGTCTTTGGGAAGTATTCATAAATACTTTGGTAAAATATGTATTTGAATTATTGCTTGATGAACATTGAATGCAATCATTGATATCAATGTTTTCCTTGCTAAACTTCAACTCAAAGAATAAAGGCAATATGACTTTCTTCATAAAGAGAAAGGCTAATTAAGGTGCTCATTTCAAATAATAGCTCTTATTGAAGGTAGCCATTTGTAAATCATTTAGTTGCAAATTAAGTTTATGAATGCCTTTGCAGCTTTCCTTCTAAACATTCCTGATTACTTTTGGTTCCAGGTTTTATCTTTACTCCAAAGGATCAGGCCATAGTGTATGGTCAAGATGTATTCCTGGATTGTTCAGCAGTTAATCTAACTACTGGTGGCAAGGAGGACATTACGTTACTCTGGAATCACAACGGAAACCCGCGGGATCCAAAAACCTCCATCTTTTCTAACGGAACATTGTGGATTCCAGATGTAACAGATGGAGATGTTGGAGACTACATATGTGTCGTGTTTTATAAGAGTGACTCACCAATTTTAGAATCACCTCCAGCTCGCATTTTTCATGCATGTAAGTATAGTAACATTCTTGCAGTCAAAAACAATGTCCAGCTGGAACCGACTTCATGAATTTGCAAACAGGTTAGATCACAGGCCAGCCGCCAAGTAAATTGGTGGCTGGCCTGTGATCTAACCTATTTGCCACTCTAATAGTCATTTTTTATAAATTTTTTGCATATATTAAAGGTTTTGGAAAGCAGATAACGCAAAAATATTTTTTTAGAAAATGACCTAGTATTCTAAGGGTTAATATGAAGTTCTATACGAGCATTTATGAAGGGTAATGAATGCCCTAAAACAGACCATCACCTCTTCAACTCTGCTGGAATATTGGATACTCATGTCTTATGGTCTTGAATTTGTATGTTTCACAAGGACATTCAGTTCCTTTTAGATGTTTGGTCAAACAGTTCAAATTCGAATTCAACCTTCATAGGCAAGAAATGCTCTTCATAGGTAACACAACAGGCGTACAAATTGATAGAAATAGACAACAAGATCTTCTTCTCTTGAATGCATCGTCATTTCAATACATATGGTATGTCTTTCTCTGACTCAGATAAACAGTGTTTGATTCCTGACCATGGAATAACAGAGGTCTCTCTCATTCATCAGGAAAACAGAGAAATGAGAGAATATACCAATTGTACCACTTTATCAGTATTATGTGTCACATACAATCTCATTTTGTTAAATATGACCGTGACAATTCACTTGTTAAAAAAAGAGCCATCATGGCCGTCTTGTTGCCATTTATGTTGGTAAAATCTATTTCTACAATGTATTTCTACAATCTATTTCTACAATGTATTTCTACAATCTATTTCTACAATCTATTTCTAAAATCTATTTCTACAATGTATTTCTACAATGTATTTCTACAATGTATTTCTACAATCTATTTCTCAATCTATTTCTACAATCTATTTCTACAATCTATTTCTACAATCTATTTCTACAATCTATTTCAAAATATAGATGAGTTTCACACTGAATGCATGACTTTGTGTTTTTGTGTACAACAGATATAAGAATGTTTGAAGTCAGCCCAACATCAATATTTGCACTTGAAGATGACACTGTATCATTTGATTGTATCACTGGTGAAAGTGCTCCCCCACCTGACATATTCTGGGAGAAAGACGGGAAACCATTTTACGGAGGGAGCCAGTACAACGCTTCATACGGTGGCCACAACTTTGACTCATTAGTCAGGTAAAATATCAGGCAATTCTCAAGTAGAGACTAGAACCACATATATATACATGTATATGTATGATTACCATTATCCCTCCATATGCAATGATATACATTCTAAGTTGATTTTCAGGTGCAAAATAAGACTTAATTAGAAAAAAAGTTTAAAATGCCAAAGGAATCATCATTGATGAAACAGTATTTATCACATCTTTTAAAAGGATATTTATTCTTCTTGGAAACAAGTGATCCATCTATATGGTGTTTCTTTGTATGGTGTTATATATGTATTTACTTATCTGTGAAATGTCCGTGTAACTACGTTTCTGACCTGTTTGATTTGTACTGTTTATCACATTTTACAATTTTATGTTAAGACCAATGGCAAAGTTTGTTGACCTGTAATTCAAAAAAAATAAATAAGTATCTTTCTGACAAAATTTATCTCTATAACTTTAAGTCTAAGTAAGCTAGTTTGGGTCATCTTGTTCCTTTCTTTCTTCCTTAATGCAAATATTTAAGTAAATGGTGTCAGAAATAAAGATGGTACAAAAAACAGATACACCGTATTAATGCATTACATGAAGAAAGATGACAGTAGGGTTTTGTTTTTTCAATTTCAGACAGTATTCGATGAAACTAGTTTTACATGCAAAACCTTATCTGGATGGTACCTATAACTGTGTTGCTAAAAATCCCACACTGTTAACTGAGGTGCGCAGTTTGAAGGTACTTCTGACGACTGCAGGTAAGATTTGGTGTTGAACCATTTCATCAGAGCGAAAGATTTATTGCTATTTGCACCAATTTAAAACGTTTTCATGCCTGTCCCAGAGGGAATGTGTGACAGACCGAAATTGGCTGGCTGTGTCTGATGGAAATAACCTCCCTTCAGGAAACTACTTATGACAGAAAACTTCTCATGACAGGATACTTCTCATGACAGGAAACTACTTGTGACAGGAAACTACCCATGACAGGAAACTACTTGTGAAAGGAAACTACTCCATACAAGAAACTACTCATGACAGGAAATTGCCCATGACAGGAAACTACCCATGACAGAAAACTACTTGTGACAGGAAACTACTTGTGACAGGAAACTACTTGTGACAGGAAACTACCCATGGCAGGAAACCACTCGTTACAGGAAACTATATGTGACAGGAAACTACCCATAACCAAAGACTACCTGTGACAGGAAACTACCTGTGACAGGAAACTACCCTTGACAGGAAACTACTTGTGACAGGACCCTACTCGTGACAGGAAACTACCCATGACAGGAAACTACTTGTGACAGGAAACTAACTATGACAGGAAATTACTTGTGACAGGTAACTACTTGTGACAGGAAACTACCTGTGACGGGAAACTAACGTTGACAGGAAACTTCTTGGGACAGGAAACTTCTTGTGACAGGAAACTACTTGTGACAGGAAACTACTTGTGGCAGGTAACTACTTGTGACAGGAAACTAACGGTGACAGGAAACTACTTGTGACAGGTAACTACTTGTGACAGGAAACTAACCTTGATAGGAAACTACCTGTGACAGGAAACTACCCATGACAGGAAACTTCTCATGACAGGAAACTACTTGTGACAGGAAACTACCCGTGACAGGAAACTACTCATTACAGGAAACTACTTGTGACAGGAAACTACCCATGACCAGAAACTACCTGTGACAGGAAACTACCTGTGACAGGAAACTACCCTTGACAGGAAACTTCTTGTGACAGGACCCTACTCGTGACAGGAAACTACCCATGACAGGAAACTACTTGTGACAGGAAACTACTTGTGACAGGAAACTAACTGTGACAGGAAACTAACTGTGGCAGGAAACTACTTGTGACAGGTAAATACTTGTGATCGGAAACTAAGCTTGACAGGAAACTACCTGTGACAGGTAACTACCTGTGACAGGAAACTACCCATGACAGGAAACTTCTCATGACGGAAAACTACTTGTGACAGGAAACTACCCACGACAGGAAACTTATTGTGACAGGAAACTACTCCCTACAGGAAACTGCTTGTGACAGGAAACTACCCACGACAGGAAACTTATTGTGACAGGAAACTACTCCCTACAGAAAACTACTTGTTACAGGAAACTACTCCCTACAGGAAACTTCTTGGGACAGGAAACTACTCATGACAGGAAACTACTCCTTACAGGAAACTACTCTCTATAGGAAACTTGCTCACTCATTCATTTATAGCTAACTTATCTATTGATGAAAGAGAGCAGAGTTTTATTTCAGACCTTAACATGTATGGATCATTACAAAAAACAATGTATGCCTAACAATAACAATTTCATCACTGGGTATAGCAAGTATTGACAAACTTTCATATGTTGGATAAGCAAAACCATCCATAAACACAAATGAAAGGTTGTATTTAAATGAATCAATGAAGGAAACCGATAACTATAAAATCAAAATTGTTTAGAATCAATGGATGTCATACAAAAAAAGAAATAAAATGTTTTCATTTACATAATGAATAGATAATGGATAGATCACATTTATCTTGACCTAAAAATTGATATAACTTTCATCAATAATTTTCATTTCTTCTTAACCCTTTCCCAAACAATAATGACATTTGACCACTTTGTTACAGACGACTTTAGAAAACATTGTGGGAAAAGGAGAAATTGCTTGTAACGAGCAATTTCTCCTTTACGCATATTGTTTTTTGCCCTATCAGAAGATTATTTTTCAATTTCATCACATTTTGAAATGTCGTCTGCAAACTCTTTCAATTTGGGACAGTCAAAAATTTGTTGTTTGGTTAAGGCTAAAGACTCATCAATGGATTGTGTAGAGATGCAAGATAATTGAATATTTGGATCAGAAAATACATCCTTTAACCCTTTACCAAATGCAAAATTTTCGACTGTCCCAAACTAAGAGAGTTTGCAGACAAAATTTTAAAATGTGATAAAATTGGAAAGTTATCTTCTGAGGGGGCTGAAAACATTGTGAGAAAAGGAAAAAAATGCTACCTCCTTTTCCCACAACGTTTCCCAGAGTCGTCTGCAACAAAGTGGTTAAATGTCGTTATTGTCAGTAATGTGTTAAATACCCTTGGTGATGTATTGCTCCCCTTCCCATTTGTTGTGTTCCTGTTTTCCAGAGTTTGAATCTGCACCGTATGTAATGGAGAATGGAATGGAGTACAATATTATCACTCCCGTCGCACAATCTTTAATGGTGGACTGTCCGATTACTGGAAAACCAGAGGTTACAATCACATGGTACAAGTCTGATGTGTTGATTAATGGGAACCCAGACTTCTTCATTCTACAGAATGGTTCACTGCATGGTCCTGAAGCTAAACTGGAACATAAAGGGGACTATTACTGTGAAGGCACCAATTCTCTTGGTCTAGCCAGGAGCCCAAATATTACTATTACTATAGCAGGTACATTTCATCTATAAAGAACAGGTCCACTTTTATTCAAAAGTTTCAAAGCTTTGGCTTTCAACCTGACCACACTCACTAATTACCATAAGTAAACTATGCAAAGGAGGGTCAGGAACATATCTTTAGATTGAATTTAGACAGAATTAGAGCCTTTTTAACTTTTACTAATAACTTGTTCTTACAAGAGGACTGCAAAGGCCAAGTTAATGTACATAAACCTGGCACTTTTCTTTTTATAGCATTATTGCACATATATTTCGGTACTAACAACAAAACATTTTATCATATATATTTGGTGTTGATTTTTTACACCTTTATTTAGTTAGAGTGAAGCCATATTGAAGAGTCCTTGACATTTTTTCCCAAAATATAGACATTTTCTCATTGACATCAATATAGAAGTGTTTACATAGCATGAGATTGTGAACAAAATAATGCCATATAACCTCATTTTTCATCCTCTTGTTCTTTAAATATAGGTAATGAAAATAGATGGTTGGCCTCACAAGGTTCATCAATATGTCAACATTGAGTTCTTGTTCTTTGATATCGTCAGGATGTCTATTGTTTATTTCCAGTCCTTGAATCCACTTTTAAAGAGGAACCAGCAGATTTGTATTTGGTTGCCGGGTTACCTGCCATGTTGAAATGTAACCCACCCTTCAGTGTTCCTATAGCAACAGTTGTCTGGTACAAAGATGATAAACTATTGATACCCAGAACAGGTATGTTTAGTTCCTTGCCAATTATTGTCAATCTATCTGGATATTTTGTATCTATTTTTCTCTGACATTGTTTGATTGCAGTGCATTCCAATTTTAGTTCCAGTACAGTTTAGATATCAAGGCATGAATATTTTTATTCAGAAAGTTGTTTTCACAATGCATACACATGTCAATACTCCAAATCTTCTACATAATTTTTTTTTTAAATGTTACTTTTTGTCACAGGACTTAACACTGAATTGTATGAAATATTAAACACTTTAAGAATACCCATTACTCCCTTAAACACTTTATGTCAGCCATCGTCATAGCAGTTTTCTGTTTGAAGCTTATATTGTAGTTTGTGATAAGATTCAGAAATGTTTAGCCTAAATTCAGTTTTAATCTAGGATAGTATTTTACATGGCTTAGTTGATTAATGATTGATGAAGGTCTCATTTCCGACTGCTCATCAGGGCTGATTCAAACATTTTGGTAGTGATCTATAAAATAAAAAATTGTGAAAAATCAAAGCTAGGGAAGTTGATGTCATACTGACTGATTGGCACAAATCACATAAATCTTGTCCATGTGGCTTCTTCACAGAGACATTGGTCCATTATTATTACTCAAAACAAATATGAATAACTCTTTTTGTTGTAATTGGATACTCATAGAAAGCATTGAATATCTTATTAAGTTTTTGCATACATGTGTAATGATGAATATTTTCACATTTTATCAGTCAAAGCCAATGAAAATGGTAAGAACAATAAATCTATCTTAAGATTGTTAAGTGGCTAATTTATATGAACACAAAATATATGTAATGTAAAATAACTTAAAGGTAAGCATATTTTATCTGCACAAATCATGTGACTTATTGTGGCAAAGGCATTATGACAACAGGTACTCTATGGTAAGTATAAATGTACAGATATAACATGTCAGCTGATACTTTTTATTACATAATATTATGCTCATAATGACTTAGATTATTTCTTGTTTTATGTATGTTTAAAGCTATTGCATATGTATTGGTCTATGCTGAGTATCCTGTATTGTTGTACTGGTTATGTATCAAGGAAGCAACATCAAGAATGATTCTTCACACAATATTTTGTATTAAACTCTGATTATGTTGTGTTGTAATTGAAAAAATAGGCAAATTTAGTCGGTATCTTTTGGCAGCTAACGTATAAAGTAGTTCTGTCTCTCAAGTATGAAACAATACACATGTACACAAAAGATTGGAACTAACAATCCAGATAGAAGATTTATGTAATTTTACAAAAGTAGCATATGTATCCACAATATATACAATACTGTTCACATAAGTATATATATGAAGTATGGTAATCACAATCTACACTAGCGTTAAATAAATTAAAGGTACAGGTTCATGGCTAGCATAACATTAAGCACAATGAATGAACTAACTTTATATGTAAGATATATAGTATGTATTTTATATGGTATGGCACTATGATAAGTACAATGATATTGATATAAAGAACTTTTTCCCAGCAATGATTTGTCACACAATATTGACAAATTAGTTTGAAAATGAATTTCAGTTCAGTCTTTTATGAACACTGTGGTTATGATTTTTTAAAGGCCCATTACAGGAGACTAATGCTATATCAAACTATATTATTTGGTAAACTTTTGGACAGATTCAAATAGTTATCACCAGAAAACACCATCAGCACAACTTAAATGTGAAAGTAAACCAGAAATAACCTGTATTAGCAAGTTTTATAATTCAGATTTCCTGACAGTTGATACACACATTTTTGAACCGACCAATCAGAACTCCTTATTTTGAATATGTAAACAAACAGGTTGTTGATAAACATGATTGAATTGGAGACAACTATATTTCAAGCACAAAATAACTTATTTGAAATGAGTCTATTTAATAGGGTCTCAATGCATTCCTAAACTAATTCTCATGACTTTTATGAACACGATAAAAGAACTCCATATATTTTTTTTCAGTTATTTATTTGTACTTCTCTCCTTTGATGTGCCTTTAAATAAAACGTATTCAGTCTAGCCAATCAATCTGTGTAGTTCCATCGATGTATTTCCTTTGGCTAACTTTGGCCTACCTGTTCATTTTAGTAGTAAGTAAGTGCAAATCAAATCTCACTTCTCTTTTATTGTTCACCATTATTATTGTGGGTCAATTCAAAGACATTTTCTTTAAAAATCAATTTCACATAATTATGAAGTCCAAAGCACAACTTTTGTTAATATATGTATTTCTATTGACTATGCCCCTAATCAATTTGGAAATAAGTAGTTTGAAATCATTTGAATATGTTTCTTTCATGAAATACATGTTTCTGGATTTGAGACTGGGTCCATAGACTTACAAAAACTTGTATACATTGTATTTATCAATTGCTTTAGCTCGGTCAGCAAAAGTGGAGATTTTTCTTGAGAATGATGCAAATATTTTCCACCCTGAAAGACTCTTCAAAGTCCTATTGAATGGTTGGTCCGTGTGCCTCTAATGGTTTGTGGTACAAACTACTTCCACATGTTTCAAGTTATAGATAAAAAGCTAAAATAAAGAAAAAACATGTAAATATTTCTCTACCATTCTTGGTAATATTGCACACACCTTTATTTTCAAGTTGGAAGTGTTATCCTAGAACTATCTTTGAATATAAAGAGCAGAGTATTGAGTATATTCATTGTTGGGTGTGAAAGCAACTTAGTAACTGTCAATAGAATATCACCATCAATAGAATGTCTTCAGTACACTACTATAGTAAGTCCTGCACTTTTACAAGGGACTTACTATACTAATGTACTGTACCTTTGATGTGATAAACTAATAACTTTTATGCAAACATTTTCATTCATTGGTTTTATATTTTTGAGAACCATGATTTTATTGATGCTCAAAATACATGCATGTCCTATAAATGGAATATGCCAAATTATGTCATTTTTTATTATCCAAACCAGAGACATAGATAACATCTATGTCTCTGTCCAAACGTAAGAGAAATATAACAATATGTAGTAACATGTATTTTTGGTATGCTTAAGCTTTGCCTTTGTTAGAAAGGTATTGTTCGACAGGATCATAAAAATTTGTCAAAGTATATATTACTAGAAATATAAACTTTTGATGAGGTTACAATGTTGTAATGACTTATAATAGAGTTTGATATAGGGTTATAGAAGTAAGGCACAGATAAAATATAGATTGAACCATATGTATTCTCCATAAATTTGAGGGCATATTTTGGATTTGAGATTTATACCAATAGCTGTGAAGAAAGGTAAACAATTGAAGGTTAAATCTCTGATGCTGACTCAATCAATAACAATATTTGCTTTAGCATTGATGTGATGATGTTTTATGTTTATTGAATGTTTTATTTTTAGAAGTTTTGTATGCCCATTGTAGGTAGAAGATCATTGCGGGTAGTGAAGACGGATAGGGGATCATGGGATCTGATGTTTGAAGAAGTACAAAAACTTGATGAGGGCCAGTATTTCTGTGTGGCAGAGAACGTATTTTCTGTTCCAAAGTCCAGGACATCAAGGATAGCCACAGTCACTGTAGGTGGTAAGTCAGGTTCTTTATTAAAATAGCATATGGCCAACATTGGTTGTCATGGAAGATGTAAGCAGTTTTGTAAAGGCAAATTTAGCCCTGTCCATAGCCTCACTGCGTATATATATATAGTTGCCATAGACCATAGAAGAAACCCAGTCCGCTGATAACTTATTTTTTATTAAGTCAAATTTCCAAAACCCTTCTGAAACAAAAAAGTTATATCCGAGATATGTGCAGCCTAAAAAATATTGTGTGTTTAAGATGTTTTTTGTAAGTCTTAATGCAATCAAATGCTCAAAGAAACCTTAAAATTGCTGCATTATTGTCAAAGATTATTACTTATTATTTAGAAGTTTCTTAATGGTGTTCTTTTCTGTTAACCATCCGATTCATTGGAGTAATTTAAAAAAAATTTACTTGAAAGAAAGAAGTTCATTTCCTTTCATCAAATTTGACGCTGTGTTTTTGAAAGGATGTTTTCATAAATTGTTAAATTGAAAAATTGAAAGGAGCAACAATATAAGCCATATGACCATTTGCCATTGAAGTCAAAACTATCCTCTATTCAGGACCGATGATAATTGTTACAAAGAGGTTCCCACAAAACTACAGCTTGTCACTTTTGGACCGGCAGATGAACATGTAAAAAGGCCAACATATGCAACCCGTTTTCGTTTCTTGCAGGTGCTCCCATATTTGTTCAGCCACCAGTAGGTTTGACAATACATTTAGGAAAGTTAGCAAAGTTGTCATGCTTTGTGCAGGGAGATCCCTTTCCTGAAGTGCTTTGGTATTTTGAAAATGAATTGCTGATGGTGTCTGAAACCGTTTCATTTAGGTAAGTGTTATTTGGTTAGTTTTGAATCTTGTGGCTGTTTGACTGGGTCAGGTCAAATCCAATTAATGTTATGCTGAAAGTGTGCACAACTGATAGGAGTCAAAGGATGTTTGTGTTGTGGGAAATTCATTAGCGACATTTGACTTTTTTTTAAAAGGATATTTCAGTTTCTTAATCAAAATATTTTTAAAACTAGTGAAATAAACTCACCATCTAATAAAGTAAAAAATAAATCCCAAGCTTTGTCCTTGATACTTTTTTGAAATTATTATTTAGTTTAAACGGATAAACATTAACAGTTGGATTGTTCTGAAGTATGTTAATTACAAATAGATTATTTGATGATTAGTGACTTATTTAACAAGCATCATGCAAAGGGATCTTTAGACTGGTCTAAGTTAAGAACAGACAAGTATTATAGTTCATAGTTATTATATTGCATTATTTATTTGGTAAGAATTCCTTCTACACAACAGAAATTTCTTGGTTCCATATAATCTGAGATATGTTTAAGTAGAAACAGGACAATTAAAATTATATTTCTTAAATGAATAATTGTAGACAAAAAGAGGTTAACACCCCACAGAAGGCAGTGTCAGGATTTATTGTTCATTTAGCAAACAATGATAAGTTTGTAGTTGTTGTGTCTCTTAGACCATATAGGATTATAATATAGGATATAATGCTGTTTATGTGCTATTTTACTCATCTACACAATATGGTGTACTAGTTAACTATCATATATTCAGAATTGTTCTCTGATTGTAGACAGAGTAACCAAGAACTCTGGATAGGCCAGATGAATAAAGCAAGAGAGGGGACCTATACCTGCAGTGCTTCTAACCGATATGGTAGCATTGAAACAAGTGTTTATGTTAAAGTTCTTGGTAAGCTTCCTTCAATGTTATATAGATAGATGGAATAATGTTAATGTTTTGTTTTTTTTATTGTAAAGGAAAACAGAGGCTCTGCTATTACACAGAAGGTTTACACAAAACTATTTGACGAAATGATATTTTTTTAATGTTGAAGAAAGAAATATAAATTTTACAATTCATGAACATAAGAGGTTTCTTTGAAAGTAGAGAATATCAACTCTTGTATTTAAGTAATTTAAAGGTACCAAAACTCATGTGGGTCAAAATTAAAGGTGAATATTAATAACTTATATTTTATGGTGAATGTTTATAACTTATATTTCAGTCCCCCCTGTAATAATGACTCCCGTAGGTCACAATGTTGTTAGTCTGGGAAAGTCGGCCATTTTACCCTGTGGTGTCTATAGTGATCCAAGTCCTACAGTCACATGGACCAAAGGTAAGCCACTACCGTTATCTGCTTATCAAAATGGTTATCACAGCATGCCTTGAAATCCTTTCAAAATGTGTTTTTGTTGACACATAAACAATGGAAGAGGTTCAGAATCATTATATTGTTTCAGATTCCTCGCCTCTTGTTATTGGTGGAAGATTTAGTCAGTTGATGGATGGCCTGTTTATTACATCCGTTGAGGTGGAGGATGCTGGTATCTATGTATGCACAGCCACTAACATTGCGGGAACAGTGCAAACTGAGGGATCTTTAGAAACGCAAGGTATACATTAACTATCCCATTTATTTAGGAACAAACTGAACTCTTCTTTAGCTTTACTTGACATGACATTTAGACATTGACTAAAGAGATGTTTTATCTTTGAATAAATAAATACTTGTCTCTTAAGTGGTTGCCGCAAACATTCAGTTTATTTTGTTGTCATTTCTGATGAGAAATCTGTATTGATCTTTGGTAACTTCATAGCTTCTGAGTTGACATTGGTCTCTAGCAGGGGTAATGATAATACAACAGGGTAACTTGAATAGTTTGTCTTGTCTAGGTCCTGCTCTATAGCTCAGTATCTGTCTGTTGTTTGGATGAATGTTTATGTTTGTAAAGTAAGTCTTGCAGTTTACAAATATATTTTTTTCTTATATGCAAATATGCCAATGTTGTAATTACACACTTAAACATGTATTTGTCCATAGAAACCTTTCTTTTACAAAGAGAGAAGCAGATAGAAATCTACTGTCTTCTACCATACCTCAACACAAAAGATATTTGTTTATTCATTTCTTGTCTTGCTGCTTTATCTATCAGGGACTCTGCTATTATCTTTTCTCTCATTCCCAACAGTATTGCCTGTTTTTACAACAAAGCCAGAAGATAAATTTGTCACCATATTTGTTTATTCATTTCTTGTCTTGCTGCTTTATCTATCAGGGACTCTGCTATTATCTTTTCTCTCATTCCCAACAGTATTGCCTGTTTTTACAACAAAGCCAGAAGATAAAGTTGTGACCATTGGGAAAAATGTGTCATTGAGCTGTTCTGCAACGGGATTTCCCAATCCAAGTATTACCTGGTATTATAATGTAAGTACAACAGTCTAAACATATATACCTGGTAATATAATGTAAGTACAACAGTCTAAACATATATACCTGGTATAATAATGTAAGTTCAACAGTCTTAACATATATACCTGGTATAATAATGTAAGTTCAACAGTCTTAACATATATACCTGGTATTATAATGTAAGTACAACAGTCTAAACATATATATCTGGTAATATAATGTAAGTACAACAGTCTAAACATATATACCTGGTAATATAATGTAAGTACAACAGTCTAAACATATATACCTGGTATTATAATGTAAGTACAACAGTCTAAACATATATACCTGGTATTATAATGTAAGTACAACAGTCTAAACATATATACCAGGTAATATAATGTAAGTACAACAGTCTAAACATGTATACCTGGTAATATAATGTAAGTACAACAGTCTAAACATATATACCTGGTATTATAATGTAAGTACAACAGTCTAAACATATATATATATATACCTGGTATTATAATTTAAGCAAAACAGTCTAAACATGTATACCTGGTATTGTAATGTAAGTACAACAGTCTAAACATATATACCTGGTATTATAATGTAAGTACAACAGTCTAAACATATATACCTGGTATTATAATGTAAGTACAACAGTCTAAACATGTATACCTGGTATGATAATGTAAGTACAACAGTCTAAACATATATACCTGGTATAATGATGTAACTACAACAGTCTAAACATATATACCTGGTATTATAATGTAAGTACAACAGTCTAAACATATATACTTCGTTTAATAATGTAAGTACAACAGTCTAAACATATATACCTGGTATTATAATGTAAGTACAACAGTCTAAACATATATACCTGGTATTATAATGTAAGTACAACAGTCTAAACATATATACCTGGTATTATGATATAAGTACAACAGTCTAAACATATATACCTGGTATTATGATATAAGTACAACAGTCTAACAATCTGTACCAGGTATTATATTGTGATTACAACAGTCTAACAATCTGTACCAGGTATTATTATGTAAGTACAACAGTCTAACAATATCTGTACCAGGTATTGTAATGTAAGTACAACAGTGTAACAATCTGTACCAGGTATTATAATGTAAGTACAACAGTCTAACAATCTGTACCAGGTATTATTATGTAAGTACAACAGTCTAACAATATCTGTACCAGGTATTGTAATGTAAGTACAACAGTCTAACAATCTGTACCAGGTATTATAATGTAAGTACAACAGTCTAACAATCTGTACCAGGTATTATAATGTAAGTACAACAGTCTAACAATCTGTACCAGGTATTATAATGTAACTACAACAGTGTAACAATCTGTACCTGGTATTATAATGTAAGTACAACAGTGTAACAATCTGTACCAGGTATTATAATGTAACTACAACAGTGTAACAATCTGTACCAGGTATTATAATGTAAGTACAACAGTCTAACAATCTGTACCAGGTATTATAATGTAACTACAACAGTGTAACAATCTGTACCTGGTATTATTATGTAAGTACAACAGTCTAACAATCTGTACCAGGTATTATAATGTAAGTACAACAGTGTAACAATCTGTACCAGGTATTATTATGTAAGTACAACAGTCTAACAATATCTGTACCAGGTATTATAATGTAACTACAACAGTGTAACAATCTGTACCAGGTATTATTATGTAAGTACAACAGTCTAACAATCTGTACCAGGTATTATAATGTAAGTACAACAGTCTAACAATCTGTACCAGGTATTATTATGTAAGTACAACAGTCTAACAATCTGTACCAGGTATTACAATGTAAGTACAACAGTCTAACAATCTGTACCAGGTATTACAATGTAAGTACAACAGTCTAACAATCTGTACCAGGTATTATAATGTAAGTACAACAGTCTAACAATCTGTACCAGGTATTATAATGTAAGTACAACAGTGTAACAATCTGTACCAGGTATTATAATGTAAGTACAACAGTCTAACAATCTGTACCAGGTATTATAATGTAAGTACAACAGTCTAACAATCTGTACCTGGTGTTATAATGTAAGTACAACAGTCTAACAATCTGTACCAGGTATTACAATGTAAGTACAACAGTGTAACAATCTGTACCTGGTATTACAATGTAAGTACAACAGTCTAACAATCTGTACCTGGTGTTATAATGTAAGTACAACAGTCTAACAATCTGTACCAGGTATTACAATGTAAGTACAACAGTCTAACAATCTGTACCTGGTATTATAATGTAAGTGCATCAGTCTTTTATTATGTAGTGTATATCATATAGTTTATATCATAACTCTTTTACAACAGTCTTACAACATGTCCTATTTTAAAACAAAATAGATACAACTTTTTATTATCTGTTTTTTGGTTTAACATTTTAAAATATTTCTACATTCCGTACCTTTGTTAATCATTTAAAGCTATTTCATTCACACAATCAATATGTATGTATTGTTATATACTTCATTCATGCTTATAACGTTTCTGTTGATAAAAAAGATCTTTATTCTAACACATGACACAAAACGTTCTGAAGGTTTTTATCAATATAATTAGCATGATTGGATTTTGTTTAAAAGTTTCTATATGACCTATCCTAGAGTTGCAGAGATCAACTCTCTCTCTCTATTCATGATTTGTTAACTGACGTTAGCATATGGTGTTTTAGGACATGGATATATCTAATTCAGTATGATGGAATATTTGATCCTGGATTAGCATTATGGTATGGATTGAGACTGTTCTTTTCTGTGCAAATGGAGGATCCTGCTGAAGATAATGCAATTACTATGATTATTATAAAGAAATGTCAAATTAATAATATAACAATACAATGATCAAAATGTCAAATTGCTTATACAACAGTACAATGATCAAAATGTCAAATTGCTTATATAACAGTACAATGATCAAAATGTCAAATTGCTTATACAACAATACAATGATCAAAATGTCAAATTGCTTATACAACAGTACAATGATCAAAATGTCAAATTGCTTATACAACAGTACAATGATCAAAATGTCAAATTGCTTATACAACAGTACAATGATCAAAATGTCAAATTAATTATATAACAATACAATGATCAAAATGTCAAATTGATAATATAACAATACAATGATCAAAATGTCAAATTGCTTATACAACAGTACAATGATCAAAATGTCAAATTGCTTATACAACAGTACAATGATCAAAATGTCAAATTGCTTATACAACAGTACAATGATCAAAATGTCAAATTAATTATATAACAATACAATGATCAAAATGTCAAATTGATAATATAACAGTACAATGATCAAAATGTCAAATTGCTTATACATATATAACAGTACAATGATCAAAATGTCAAATTGCTTATACAACAGTACAATGATCAAAATGTCAAAATTATATTATATAACAATACAATGATCAAAATAACAGTACAATGATCAAAATGTCAAATTGCTTATACATATATAACAGTACAATGATCAAAATGTCAAATTGCTTATACATATATAACAGTACAATGATCAAAATGTCAAATTGATATATAACAGTACAATGATCAAAATGTCAAATTGCTTACAATATCATATATAACAGTACAATGATCAAAATGTCAAATTGCTTATACATATATAACAGTACAATGATCAAAATGTCAAATTGCTTATATAACAGTACAATGATCAAAATGTCAAATTGCTTATACATATATAACAGTACAATGATCAAAATGTCAAATTGCTTATACATATATAACAGTACAATGATCAAAATGTCAAATTGCTTATACATATATAACAGTACAATGATCAAAATGTCAAATTGCTTATATAACAGTACAATGATCAAAATGTCAAATTGCTTATATAACAGTACAATGATCAATAGTAATATATAGGGAAAAGTTCAGATAGTTTGAAGATATTTTTGTAATTTAAGTCTATTTGTCAGTGTCCTTAGATATTAATAATGAGATAAAAGGTAAAATGCTACAGCTGCTTACTTTTCCCTTTTTCCAGGAGAGTACCTTTTTCCCACCAGAAACCCTCCTCTCGTTAAATAGAGAGATTCTCTTCCTGTACAATGTCAACTGGAAGCATGTGGGTGACTACATGTGTCGTGCAGAAAACACAGAGGGCGTGGCGATATCATCAGCCAGCGTCAAACTACAGAGTAAGAGGTTTTTATCATGTTACATGTCTGTGATAGTCTATACAAAGGTCTAGAGATTACTATGAAGACTTGGGATTACCTGTTTGATCTGTTTAACATGCTGTATAGAAATAAAAACCGTAACTGTCCAATGATTGATGTGTTTGTCATTGATCAAATAAGATTTTGTTTATGGAGGTGTCTTTGCTTGGATTACCAAATTGATTGAAGGGGTTGAATAATGACATCTTCTTCAATGGAAGTTGCATTGTCCAGGTAAAATCACCATCGGCCAAGACTCACAAGGAGTCTTCTTAGAGTTTGTATAAGTGACAGTTAAATGTTTGTAGATGTAACATGCAAGTCAAACACATGTAGCCTACAGATCGTTGCAGAGTAGGCTAAATCAATAGGCCATATTGCCCAGCTTGTCCAAAAGCCTTAACGGAAATGTGATTGTTTACTGAAATTTGATATACAGCTATCATACAGACAAATACAGAAAGAGAATTAGCATTTACGAACAAGTAACTCAAAATAAGGTTTTGCCATCCCTGTAGAGTATGAAGCATATGTAGAAAAAAATCGTGATAAGTTTATAACCATGCATTGATCAACAATGTTTTTGTGATTGTGTTTTGAGAGGTCTTTCTGCTTTGTTTGTTTCTTCTTTTTTTGCTGTTGCATGAGCAGGAAATGCCAGGTTCTTGCTTTCAACAACTTGATACCTACGGTTGGACAGCTGTAATGTAAGAGGACAACTTTTATAAGTATATGTAGGTAAATAAAGTATAGTTATCTCATGTAAAATGAGTCCTTGCATACTTAGTAGAAGTTGTTTATCATTCTTACTTGGTCTGAAAAATGAATATCAGACCTGACAGAAATGTTCTTGTAGCATTAACCTGTTAGAATCTGACAGAAGTAAGATATACCAGTATACAAAAGTCATGTTTACCTGTCTGGTTGTGTTGTTACAGTTCCGCCCAAAGTGACCCAGATTGAGGGCGTGCCATTGCTTTATGAGGGGGAGGATTTACAGTTAACCTGTACCCTGACCGGGGTACCACTCCCCACTATAGAGTGGCAGTTTAACCGACAGAGACTGGAGGAGAGTCAGGATGGAAGAATACAACTTACTGGTCTTACAACACTCACTGTAAAGTTTGTTACAAATAACGATGAAGGTACGTTTATAGTGTTAACCCATAACCAAACAATAACAACATTTTATCACTTTGTTGCAGACAACTCTGGAAAACACAATGGGAAAAGGAGCAATTTCTCGAGAAATTTCTCCTTTTCCCACAATGTTATCTGCTTCTATCAGAAGATTAATTTCAAATTTCATCACATTTTGAAATGTTGTCTGCTAACTCTTTCAATTTGGCACAGTCGAAAATTTGGCGTTTGGTAAAAGGGTTAAACTACAAAGTATTGGTTTATTACCTGATGTAGCTCTTATTTCAATTATGTCTTTGAGGTTTTCACATATTCATAATGTAAATGGAAAGCTGGAAATATTTTTTTCCAACCTAGAAGATATAGAATGTTTATGAAGTACATGTATCACTTGAAGGACTTAACATTTCAATTATGTCCATGAACGATCAATTGTTGCCCTGTTCCTAACTGTTTGTACTGAATAGAGCTGGGATGGGTAGCAAGTTACTACCCAGGTACCTGAGGGAATATTACCCGCGGGTACCCGGGTACCCGATTCGATATTATTCTCCCTTAGATCCATTAATTTTCCCACCTTTAGATTACCATTCAAATGTAGAATGGCAGTGAGTAATTGTTCCAGGTGCTTGTGACTTACTGCGATAATCGGAATAAAAAGTTGTTGATAGTTTCTCTAGCTGATGAGCAGCCTTCAAGTTGGAGATTATAGTGTGTGTGACATATTTGTGTACATGTTGAGAAATTGATTTGGGATAAATGATTGCTAGTTTGGGATTTAGAAACTTCTGATTCACTCGTCAACGAGTGCTTATTATTACATTAACATTTAACTCAGGTAAAATTAACGTCAGTAATAGGTAGTGATTTGCTACCCGGGAAGTGGCCCGTACCCGGGTACTCAGGTACCCGTCCCAGCCCTAGTACTGAGATAGATATTTGATGAAAACTACGTAATAGCTCTCTCTGAATTGGATCGTCATTTAAATCATTATGACCTGTGCATTTAATAACATAACTCTGACATGCATTTTGACAGCCTAGTAATGTGATGATTGAGATGCTTGCTTGTGTTTTCATGTTTAAAAAGATTTCACAGAAATCACTGGTAGGGGTTTTGTAATAGACATGACACACACCCACAACAAGTCTAAAACAAAAGTTGATATTTTGTTGCAGATGATATTTGTTTAAATGTACTGAATATTTTTGATTGAAAAGCACATTCAAGGTACAGAAGAACAATGAAATTCCAAGTTTTATAACTCTGATAGATTCAGTTGTTAGGTTATTGAAGTATTTTCAAGAGCTATGAGCATTGATCTCTATATGTGTTACCATTACAGATGGAGGACAGATTTGGTGACTCTTTCTGGTTTGTTTTAAATCAAGAATGATTTTAGGTTGCTGTTTATACTAACATGTAATGATGCTTAATAGATATCAGTTCAGATGATACTAATGATTTATCATGTTGCTTATCATAAACTTACTTGTACTGATGGAGAATGGAGTTTTAGTGTTTATAATTCAGCACCTCTAATATGTTCACCTTTGAATGAGACATAAACTTATGTGAAGCCCCATTTGCCTTTAATGTTAGATTGCTTCATGTATTATTGGTGTATCACTTATAACAAAGCTGCACCAAATTATACTTAACATATTTAAGGTAATACACACATCATTTAACATCAAATTACACAAAATAAAGGATTTTGTTATCACATTTATAAGATTGTTAATATTTCATGATAGTATCAGCATATTGAAGGTTCAATGTAAGAAATTAAGAGTATACCACATTCTATCATCCATAAATTGATAATTTGATACTATTTTAGTTAATGAGCATTACTCTAAAAAGTTATGTTCTCTGGTAACTACAAACATTGGCTGTGTAGGGAACACTTTAGTTAGTAAATCGACTGTTAAAATGCATGATGCATTCATTTTCTTTAGAATGCAGACAGTTCAAAATTTTTGGAAGATTCCAAATCGTCTTGTGTCAAAATACCATGGATAAATTCTTATTGATATTTTTTTAGTTTAAACATTCCTGATAATTAATTCAACAGCTTAGAGTGTGAACTAAACATATCAGGAAGTCAAACTGAAATTCAAACCATTAACCTTCTCAGTGCTATTAGGTCTCTTAAGTTCATACCTTCATGAAAGTAAAATATTAACTTCACATCTTCCATAGGAGTACTCAATAACTTATCTAATTAAGATATATACACTGTATTATTATGTAGTATGTTTAAGTCATAAACCAATAACAATTCCTTTTTAATAGACTCATCGTCCTCGCTTTGAATTGAGTCTATTATATGATTTGTTGATCATATTTTACATTTGAAATTTGCCATGTGTGTCAAATACTCTTTTTTTCAGGAATATATTCTTGTGCTGCCTATAACCAAGCTGGAGTCAGTAAAAGGGATATTGCTGTATATGTTATAAGTATGGGTTATTCCTCACATTTCAACATGTAAAACTAATACATAAACAACACCACATACATTAGCCTGTTGTAGATTGGTTTTACCTAGCTTACTACATTATGATTATTAGATAATATCTGTGATGCATAAATAAACATGAAACTATCAACAGGCAGGATACTCAACAAGATTAATTTTACGTGATAGATGTCTTTTGTAAAGACAATTATATTGTTTATTCAGAAAGAACCCCAAAGGCAACCAAAATACTGGATTTTTTTTACATTTTTAACTCTTTATGTGTTTGATTAAGTTTGAGTTCTTCTGGTTTTCAAGTTTTTCAGTAAAATCACAATGATCAGTGTATAAAATAATTTTGCAGCTACTTACACCTTTCCAACAAACGTAACTGTACATTTGTGAGAGACAAATAATCTTGTCAATTTGACTTCATTTAGAAAGAATATTGTGTGAGTATTAGTTATTTTTAATTCATATGTTACTAATTATGTGTTGTTGTAACTTTAGGCAGACCAAGTTTACCAATACTGTTAACCGCGGACACATTGACAGCTACAAGTGTGAAGTTAACTTGGTCCATAGATCAAAGGGTTCCACAGACACCTGTCACTCAGGTTATTGTCTATTACAGACAAAAGTAAGTGGGTGACTCTAGAAACTTTACATCAAAACAAATGAGTATTGTGGAAACCCTAAAATGACGGACAGAAATCTTTTTTTCTCCTAGTTTTTTCAACTGTATTAAATGATTTAGTGTTGTGTGAAATATATGAGATGAACCATTTTTATAAACTAAGGCTAATGGTATTTGTATCAACCTTAACACCTATTCAAGTATTGACTGTCTCTGTATAGGGGAGTTTGAAAAATGATGAAGTCATATTGGAAGTAGATCAACCTGTTTAATACCAACTTATGGGTATAGAACCATACAGACATTGTTCTTAATATCTTATTGATTATTATTATTACCGGCCTAGTGCAGAAATCTTTTTTTCAGGAACTTGAAGTATAACTTAAGGGTGTAAAATTGTATCCTGTTTGTTGCTTGTTTACCTTTTACTACATATATATAAAAAGAAATTTACAATAACTTATAGGCATTTCAGCCATTAGTCCTGTTGGACAAGGTGTCAGGTAAAAAGTTTGTATTATAATTGTAGACTTGAACCTGATATCCGACTATCAAAACAAGAAGTGCCTGCCTCCCAGCTTGAGTATGAGGTGTCTGGATTGGACCCAGCTACAGATTATATATTTATGGTTGCTGCAGAGAATGATGCTGGTCTCAGCGATGTCAGTAATATATTGGCAGCACAGACATATGATGCAGGTTGGTATAGTAATATATTAGCAGGACAGACATATGATGCAGGTTGGTATAGTAATATATTGGCAGCATGAACATATGATGCAGGTTGGTATAGTAATAAATTGGCAGCATGGACACATGATACAGGTTGGTATAGTAATAGATTGGCAGCACGGACATATGATGCAGGTTGGTATAGTAATATATTAGCAGGACTGACGTATGATGCAGGTTGGTATAGTAATATATTGGCAGCACAGACACATGATGCAGGTTGGTATAGTAATATATTGGCAGCATGGACATATGATGCAGGTTGGTATAGTAATATATTGGCAGCATGGACATATGATGCAGGTTGGTATAGAAATATATTGGCAGCACAAACATATGATACAGGTTGGTATAGTAATATATTGGCAGCACAGACACATGATACAGGTTGGTATAGTAATATATTGGCAGCATGGACATATGATGCAGGTTGGTATAGTAATATATTAGCAGGACAGACATATGATGCAGGTTGGTATAGTAATATATTGGCAGCACGGACATATGATGCAGGTTGGTATAGTAATATATTGGCAGCATGGACATATGATGCAGGTTGGTATAGTAATATATTGGCAGCACGGACATATGATACAGGTTTGTATAGAAATATATTGGCAGCACAAACATATGATACAGGTTTGTATAGTAATATATAGGCAGCACTGACACATGATACAGGTTGGTATAGTAATATATTGGCAGCATGGACATATGATGCAGGTTGGTATAGTAATATATTAGCAGGACAGACATATGATGCAGGTTGGTATAGTAATATATTGGCAGCATGGACATATGATGCAGGTTGGTATAGTAATATATTGGCAGCACGGACATATGATGCAGGTTGGTATAGTAATATATTGGCAGCATGGACATATGATGCAGGTTGTTATTGTAATATATTGGCAGCACGGACATATGATGCAGGTTGGTATAGTAATATATTGGCAGCATGGACATATGATGCAGGTTGGTATAGTAATATATTGGCAGCATGGACATATGATGCAGGTTGGTATAGTAATATATTGGCAGCATGGACATATGATGCAGGTTGGTATAGAAATATATTGGCAGCACAAACATATGATACAGGTTGGTATAGTAATATATTGGCAGCACAGACACATGATACAGGTTGGTATAGTAATATATTGGCAGCATGGACATATGATGCAGGTTGGTATAGTAATATATTAGCAGGACAGACATATGATGCAGGTTGGTATAGTAATATATTGGCAGCATGGACATATGATGCAGGTTGGTATAGTAATATATTGGCAGCACGGACATATGATGCAGGTTGGTATAGTAATATATTGGCAGCATGGACATATGATGCAGGTTGTTATTGTAATATATTGGCAGCACGGACATATGATGCAGGTTGGTATATACATGTAGGATCCTTACTTTCCAAGATATGCTCGTAAAAAATCTATTTTAATACATATTCCCTGTGAAAATAGTAAATGAGTTCAAATTTTATTCAAGCTATGTGTTTATACCTTTTACATATGCTTTTAGTAGAGTTGTCTTGCCCTCATATCTCCCACATAAAGACTTGGGACAAGCCTTCTCAGAAGGTGGGAGAGACATATTTGTGGAACATTTATAGAGAGCACAGATATATAAAAAGACACCACAGCCAACCAATAACTGGCAGTGTTTTTCACTGATAAAATGTGATTGTTACTTTGAGAGTTCTCTTTGCTCCGTTTGCTACATTTCGTTTTATCTTGTTGTTCTCCTTTTTTGCCTACAATAAGGACTAGTGACACAATCTCATATGATGGGACGGGTTTCATAAACAGACTTGAGAATTGAGCCTTTAGAATGTTTTTTTTTTTGTAATTATAACCTAGAAACTGTGATTTATTACAACAATAAAACCAACCTCAGCAGCCAGATTCCAAAAGGAGCCTAAAAAATTGTTGCTTTGATAGCGCTGCACCAGAGCTTTTTGTATAATGAGATCAACTCTCTATTTTTAGGTCCATCTTATCCAAGAAATATTGAGACTGTGAATGTGCTACCCAATCAGTTTACTGTTAGCTGGGAAATACCAGAGACCACAAATGGAGAGATTCGCAAATATCGAATAAGATTTCGTGAAACAAATAGTCTAGAAGGTTTGTCATTAACATGTAAAGAATAAATGGTTGGTGTTGATATGGAGAAGATTTATCCACTGGAGGCTGAGATAACCTGGAAGGGAGCCTTTCTAAGATTGCTAGACAAACAGGATAAACAGCGTACTATATCAAATGTCATTTGAAAAAGGCAAAGAGTGAGAAAAGACACCATAAAAACTTTCATTTTAAATAAGATCATTACAAACTACTAAATTATCACTTACATTAAGATTTGCATGTGGCTTCACAATAAGATTCCAGTCATATCAATGTGACGTCATCATTCAATGTTATGATGTCAGCATTGACTGGATAAACCTTCACAATAAGATTCCAGTCATATCAATGTGACGTCATTATTCAATGTTATGATGTCAGCATTGACTGGATAAACCTTCACAATAAGATTCCAGTCATATCAATGTGACGTCATTATTCAATGTTATGATGTCAGCATTGACTGGATAAACCTTCACAATAAGATTCCAGTCATATCAATGTGACGTCATTATTCAATGTTATGATGTCAGCATTGACTGGATAAACCCAAGTGTATTAGGTTGGTGCTGACTAAAGCTAAGTTGGATTTGCCACCCCTTTATAAATTAGATAAGAACAAGTGGTGAACATGGGAATAGTAACCTTTCCAAACAAGTATTTTGATCAGGTTAGATTTTGTCCATGTCTCACATTTTCATATAACAGTAATATGCAGTTTTATTACAGCCTTATTCGATTTCTGCATTCACAACCTTTCCACACTGTCCTTTCTTTGTGTTTTGCAGAAAAGTATGTTGATGCTATAGGCACAAGGTTTTATTCATATTCTGTATTCACAACCTTTTCACACTGTCCTTTCTTTGTGTTTTGCAGAAAAGTATGTTGATGCTATAGGCACAAGGTTTTATTCATATTCTGTATTCTAGTAATGTTTCATCAAATAAGATCAAAGTTCTGATCAAATTTTTGGATGAAGATAGATATTATTGCACTTACCTTTAAATCACTGACTGGAGACTTAACAACAGATATCAATGTCATATTATACTACAGGTAATGTCAAGAACCATTCATTCATCTCAATTATAAATGAAATTATTTTTCAAGTAAAGAATGTTTGAGGGCCTTTGCAGCTGAGGATATTCAAGTCATTGTTACTTAAAGAAAACTTTTTCATTGTGAGCTTTTGTCATGGCGATTTCATCATTTGTTATATCAAAATTGATCAGCTGTAGACTTATGTGCTTCGTTTCTAGAGACCCTGATCATTTTATCGAGTGATGGGGCGGCGAGTGAGGAGCACACTATAGACAACCTAAAGCCATACACACGATACAGTCTGCAGCTTCAGGCTGCCACAATGGAGGGAAATCAAGTGCTCTGGGGTAACATTTCCAACACGGTCCATGTAAAAACAGCAGAATCAGGTAGTTATAATATATCATGTGAAATCAGGTGCTCTGGGGTAACATATCCAACACAGTCCATGTGAAAACAGCAGAATCAGGTAGTTATGATATATCATGTGAAATCAGGTGCTCTGGGGTAACATATCCAACACAGTCCATGTGAAAACAGCAGAATCAGGTAGTTATAATATATCATGTGAAATCAGGTGCTCTGGGGTAACATATCCAACACAGTCCATGTGAAAACAGCAGAATCAGGTAGTTATAATATATCATGTGAAATCAGGTGCTCTGGGGTAACATTTCCAACACAGTCCATGTGAAAACAGCAGAATCAGGTAGTTATAATACATCATTAGTGGAACATACACACTCTGGAACTTAATAACAAAGAGAGAATCATCACAGATATGCACTGACTCCCATTGCCTCAATTAGTTTATACCGGTAAACAATTTACTATCAAATCATATGTAGTTATGTAAAGAAGTTTTAGTATATTTAGGTACAGTTATGTTGAAATCCTCACTCACAAGTTCTCAAGTGAAGTGTAATTATTATGAAAACATATAGATTTAGAGACACAGGAAAAATAAAGCTGTGAAAACTTAAGAGTCCCACAAGGACCTTGGTCTTACTTGGATCCTCTCAAGGTCTTATTGAGGATTTTACTGGAATCTCACCAGGATCTTTAGAAAATAAACAGGGATTCAATCTATATTTTAAAGTTTTACTTATATCTCACCTATATAGTAAGTCCAGAATCTCATAATGGGTTATTGATGATGAGTTAATAGATCATTGTTTTTGCCTACAGCCCCAGTTGGATCTCCACAGGAAATCAATGCTAGAGCCTTGACCTTTGACACTGTCCAGATAACATGGGAGGTATGTAACATCTTTCCAATCTCTACACACTTTATAACTTTGAAAACACTGGATATCAATGAGCAGTTGTGTTATCTATTTATATACCCTCATGCTCTCTATAACAATGTATTAAGTTCCCAAATTGCAAAAATGTTCCACCAACATAACATAACTCCCAAACCCCGGACAAGTCTTGTCTCAAATCATAGATTTTGTGAGATACATGGGCAAGGCAACTCTGATAGAAGGAGAAGTTATCATCCTACTACTGCCACCAATGTAACAAACTGAGGAAATAAACCTTTAACGGACACAATCACATTCGACCAGTGATAAAACACTGTCGTCCACTGATCAGTGGTGTTGTCTATTTATATACCCACCTTTTCTCTATAACAATGCATTAGGTTCCCAAATTTGCATAAATTTATATACCTTCTGGGATTGTTACAATATAAAGACTGTCCTTTTCAAGAACTGTTATAAAAGTCCTCAGTCTTAAAGAACCTTGCTGCCTAGGAATCATAAATCTAATACTAAATCGTATGGGACTAATTTACCCTCCATTTGAAATCAGTATGTGATGTAAGATTCATTTACTATATATGATAAGCAAGGATAGTAGTTCTCATTTATTCCAATTGAGACATTTTGTATGTTTTTTTGACTCCCACATCATTAATTATTTTTGTACTTTACCCGATTGATTCCGCAGGCAGTACCCCAACCCCAGCAGAATGGACCAATCAAGAGATACTATATCAGATACTGGATTGTGAGCAACAAAACAGCCATGCTGGGAGAGATAATGAGTGAATCTTTACATTTTAACGTCACCATCACTAACCTTGACCCATATATCTGGTATATGGTGAAGGTCGCATCGGAGAATGAGGGTGGAATAGGACCAGAAAGTGATCCTGCTTTAGTACAAACTCGACCTACAAGTTAGTCTAGTTCTTCCTTTACATCTCCATAATGTTTATGACATGACAACACCATCTCTTTATTTGTTATTGATACATGAAACACTCGTTACTCTCAAATGTTCATCTGACCTAGAAATTACCTTCTAGAAACAACCAGCAACCTTTGGCTAGACAGTTGTGAGACTTATCCTTATACAACTGACAGCCTGAGCAGGGAATCAAACCCTGATAGAGGGGCTTCACCATTGTAAGTCAAATCGCACAACGCAGCTATGAACATCATTTCACTGGAATGGTGCCAGTTTTTGATATGTTTTATCAGTTTTATATATATGTATGATCTATACATTTTCTCAAGACATCTAAAGGTATTAAGAAACATGTAGTTTATTTGCCTTGTCAGAAAATTAGATAGTGCGACTCAGATTCCTGTACACAATTATCTGCATTGGCCATAATTTTGGTCCATAGTTAACGAATCTGTCGGTCGGGTCCTGTGTGACCCAGTGGTTAAGGTGGCAAACTCAGAACCTCGAGGGTCCCGGGATCGAGCACCTCTGGTTTTATGGGAGTGACTTTTGGTAATTGTTGATACAGCATTAAACACCATACAAAGAAAGAAAGAAAAGAATCTGTTGGAATGTGAGGGTCATACATGTAAAGCTTTGTCAAGTTTCATGTTTCAATCTTTTTTAGATCATTGTAATGATTAAATGTGTGCACCATTGTGATTCATAGGAATAACTGTGAGATGTTGTTTGTTTGTTTCAGTTCCATCTGCCCCACCCACCAATATAACAGTGACCTCATTCAGTCATTCTCTGTCTGTAGCTTGGCAGGTAGGTAGATTTGGGCGAGTATCAGCAGACTCCTGCTTTAGATATCGTTGTACAAATCAAAGCGCTGATAGCGCTAAAGGACCAAGGTGCTTTTAAAGCAAGATGATTGAGGAAACATTCGAAAATTTCTTTAGGCAACATCTTGAGGAGAACAGCTTCTCCATTTACCACCATCACCATAATTTTTATTTCTGTGAACAGAGACCGAACGATAGTCTTTTTTTTGAACATCTGGACATTTTACGATTTCCCATAAGACAACAGTTATAATACTATAGAGCAAAACAAAGCGATTAAAACCGGACTACATTCCTAGTTCCAAGAAGGTATTAGTCCGCACAGTGAAGGCGGATGTTTAATGAGTAATTGGGGTCAGACCGCTGTTTGTGTATCAATAAAGTACCGTACCTCAAAAAGTGGTATGTTAATTCAATGACTTAGTCCAAAAATTGACTGTAAGAATGACATGCATAGCTTTAAACAATGTGAATTAGAAATGCTATTTGAAATACTGCCAAGTGTATTGAGTCACTAGAAACTTATACATGTGATGGCATTTAAGTCTGGTCATAAAGCATTAATTCTTGAATGTACTTAATGATTACACTGCTTTATGTGAACAATGTGATACATGAAACCTGTTTGTTTTTCCAAAAGACATCTACAGAGATGATGCTAAGTCAGGGTGACCACAGTAATTTTGGCACTTATAAACACCCAAAGCTGTGCAACAAATCATCATTGTGGTGACTATTATCAAAATCATTTTAATTCTAAATCTGCAAACAAAACTTTGTTTAACATGCAGCTTACAAAAATGACAAATGAGAGGTTAAGGTATTCTAGTAAGGGTAATTCAAAATTAAGATAAAGCAAATATAATTTTCTTAAAAGTAAATTGTTTACATGGTAAACAGTAATGTTTATCTTACTGTTGTAAAATTGAAGCTATTATATTGAAAGAATGACTGTCAAATTAAGCATTTATGTTTTTATATTTTAGAAGAAAACCCTATCAACTTTCTATAGATTGATTATTTTGACTAAAGTTGATATTTATGAAAGTATGTTTTCTGTTTATTTCCAGCCTCCAGCTATGTCTACATGGAATAGTGATTTAACAGGGTACCGTCTTCAATTCTGGGAACCAACAGATGAGACAAATGTCACATCCTTCTTTGTTTATGGATTCAACAACATTGCCACAATAGGGTATTTATTATCTCTACTACACCAAAAAGCCTGAAAAAATTCACAAACTATTACCTCTGCTGCTCTTACCAATAATATTTCGTCTTTTCAATTAGTCATTACTATTTGCCTCTATAAAAGATGTTCAAATGGTTCCTGCATATTAGTTAATCAGATCACATACCCCTAAAATGAGTATAAAATATTTAGTTTCATTCCGACCCAGGTTGTTCCAATTACTAATATTTATCCTATTGCACAGACAGCATTGGTTATGTGGCCATGGCAAAATTCGTTTAGAAAACCGAGCAAAGACGCCTTTCAAAACCACACTCGCATCAAATTAGTGAAAAATATTTGCATCCACTGTTTGGCTGTGCTGTCTGTTTATCTATATAGCTGCATGTTTCCTATAAAAATGTGTAGGTTTTCAAATTTGCAAAAACATTTTCACAAATGTTACATTACTGCTACCTCCGAGAAGACTTGTCCGCAGCCTTGACCTAAGAGAGGTAGTAAAAAAGGCAATTGTTTGAAATGTTATTATCCACCCACTGCAACCATTGTTACAAACGGAGCAAAGACATCTCTCAAAGACACAATCACATTTGATCAGAGAAAAACACTGTAATCCACTGATTCGTTGTGCTGTCTATCTATATGCCTGCATGTGTCCTATTACAATGTGTAGATCTTGAAATGCCCTAAACCTTCCACAAACATTTCACTTGTAATATGTTGTTTTCTATATTATTCTGTTCACCACCTTATATTTATTACTGAAAGAACATTGGGTATTTGTTATTTGTGGTAAGCATGAACATGGGTATTTTTTCTTCATAAAAAGAGATCTGTTAAATGTTTGTTGTATGCTATTCTTTCTTATACAGGGATTTAAAGCCTTTTACAACATATAGTTTGAATGTAGCAGCCTTCACGACACAAGTTACCAATGGTGTTGGACCTGAAAGCGTAACGAGCACAGTCAGTACAGAGGAATATAGTAGGTTTTACTCTTCATATAGAGGTTTGGATCTGTCTGTCTACGTGTATATCAGAACCATCCCACAGCTGATACACAATGTGTTCGGTCCTTCTATCAACTTGCTAGATGAATCATGAAAGGAATTTTAAATCTCAACAAAATTGTCCAATAACGTCATGAATAACAATCCAGATATAACAACATATACAGTCTAACTTGTGTTAAGCAGCCACCCTTTTAAGCAGCCACTCTGCCTTAAACAGCCACTACAGAAAGTCCCATTGATAGATTTATAGTGTAAATCAATTTGTGTTAAGCAGCCAACCTGTCTTAAACAGCCAATTTACTCTGTCCCATAGGCTGGCCTCTTAACACAAGTTTGACTGTATATGTGAGGAAGACATACACAATTATTTACAATGCAGGATGTATGCCTATGTTCACAAACAATAAACTAGGCAGTCAAACATAATGGAATTTGAAAAGTATGTAGCTACCAAAGTTTATTTATTTATTTTAGGGATGGGAACGAATATTCGAATATTCGAATAGCGGGTCGAATATTCGAATAGCAAAATAGTATTCGAATATTCGATTTTAATGAACCCATATTACTGTATGTTTACCATAAATTCTATTAAAAAATAATGTTGTTTTATTTTCATTTTCTTCCTCTAAACCGATCCCAAATATCGAAGAACGTGCCTAGCTACCAGGTGCAGTTACGATGTTTTTACAACGTAACACACACAGTAAAACATCTGTGACAAATTACCACATCTTTTGACAGTTTGCAAAACGATTAATTCCTAAGTGTGAAAATAGTCGATTTTAAGCCGCTAAATCTAACACCTTAATGATCTGCACTTGCTCCTTATTATCCAAAACAAGTCAATCACGCTAATTGACAATTGTCAGTGTCAACCAATCACGTAACTTGTTTGTGTGAAATTAAACAATTACTCTTTCAATAACCAATCGTAATCATGATTGCATATGCACGAAGACCAATCAAATAATGTATTAGAAAGTATATTTTTCTTCAGAATAATTTGTCAAACTTATTTTCATTCTAATTTCTACATCTATTCGATAAACATCACAATGTCTCCATCACGTGTCTGGAATTACTTTACTCGTTCTGCCGAACATCAACAACTATTTAAGTTTCTGATGGACCAACTCTGTAAGAAACTGGAAAAGTTGTCTGTTGATAAAAAACGAAATAATGGTTATTACTGCTTTGATATTGCATGCACGTACATATATACAGATATCGGCTATACACAAAAGGTTTGAACAGAGGACTAGTGTACTAGTATTCGGACATGCAGACATTCGGACATCAAAACGAATTCTAAAATCGAATATTCGAATATATTCGAATAGTTCTAGTCGAATATTCGAATAGTGATTTCACTATTCGTTCCCATCCCTAATTTATTTATTTAAGTTTATTTAGAATTACCACTGAATGTGTCTTTAAAACTTTTTTTTCCAATTAAAATGATATTTAACTTTAGAATGGATTGTGTAACCTTAATAAATAACATAATTCAGATAAAGAAAATATGATATGGAACTTAACAAAATGTTTCACTGTATATTTCTTAAATATGAAAGACATTGGAGATAACCTAAATAATTAATCTCCTTGGGTGAAGATTATACATAACGGATTCTTCATTACTTAACAAGCATTTTGTTAGAGAAAGTGTTTCTAAATATATATGTAGAAAATATTGTTAAAAAGATAATTTTGTCATTATGTTTCTATTTTAGACCCTGGAATGGTCAATGAACTGACATTCATCTCGTCTCAAACAAACATCAGGTTGTCATGGAAACAGCCATCCGTAACCAACGGCATCATCACGGAATACAGTGTCACCTATCAGCTGATTGGACCTGCAACTCTTCCAGCCAATCAGAACTCAATTTTGAATTATGCTTCAAATATTTTGAATGATAGTATGAAAATGGATCAAGTTTTTGGGGATATAAGTGATACTGTTACATCACCAGACTTTAAATCTATTGCAAAGCTGTGTGATATGATTTCAGCCAATGATTCAGCTGCCGACATATTAAACAGGACAAGGGACCAATTAGGTATTATACAAAATTTGAATTTGACTGAAATTCTCATTGATAGGTGGAATAATAGCAATACTTCAAAAGTGATAGATATATGTAAAGCATTGACAGCCTTGGTGGATGAAATCATCATAGAAGAAAAGGGTATGTACCAATTTAATATTGTTCTTTACCTTACAAATAAAGACTGATCAAAGACAGCCTTTTCAATCAAAGTTGCACATGTATTTCATTTTTGGAACAAAGATTATCTACATACCAGATAAACAGAGATACCTCACAAGGAAACATGTTGAATACAGCTAA
The DNA here is from genome assembly GCA_947846245.1 of Cerastoderma edule. NCBI lineage: Eukaryota > Metazoa > Mollusca > Bivalvia > Cardiida > Cardiidae > Cerastoderma > Cerastoderma edule. Next base: position 19,216,690 of record OX401418.1, on the reverse strand, counting down.
TACACTCACCATCAGTTTAGTCAAACACAACTTATACACATACAGGGTACCGTGAGTTAATTCAAACACAACTAATACTTTTATTGAGCCCTGTCAGTTAACTCAACCACAACTGATATATATATACTGGGCACCTTGATATAAAGAAAGCACAACTAATATACATACTGGGCACCTTGATATAGAGAAAGCACAACGAATATACATACTGGGAACCTTGATATAGAGAAAGCACAACAAATATACATACTGGGCACCTTGATATAGAGAAAGCACAACTAATATACATACTGGGCACCTTGATATAAAGAAAGCACAACTAATATACATACTGGGCACCTTGATATAAAGAAAGCACAACTAATATACATACTGGGCACCTTGATATAAAGAAAGCACAACTAATATACATACTGGGCACCTTGATATAAAGAAAGCACAACTAATATCACATACTGGGCACCTTGATATAAAGAAAGCACAACTAATATACATACTGGGCACCTTGATATAAAGAAAGCACAACTAATATACATACTGGGCACCTTGATATAAAGAAAGCACAACTAATATACATACTGGGCACCTTGATATAAAGAAAGCACAACTAATATACATACTGGGCACCTTGATATAAAGAAAGCACAACTAATATACATACTGGGCACCTTGATATAAAGAAAGCACAACTAATATACATACTGGGCACCTTGATATAAAGAAAGCACAACTAATTCACATACTGGGCACCTTGATATAAAGAAAGCACAACTAATTCACATACTGGGCACCTTGATATAAAGAAAGCACAACTAACTCGCATACTGGGCACCTTGATATAAAGAAAGCACAACTAATTCACATACTGGGCACCCTGATATAAAGAAAGCACAACTTATTCACATACTGGGCACCGTTATACAAAAAAAGCACAACTAATTCACATACTTGGCATCGTAAAGTTATTCAAGTATAACTAAATTACATACTGGGCATCATAAGTTAATTCAAGCACAACTAATTCACATACTGGGCATCATAAGTTATTAAAGCACAACTAAATAACATACTGGGCATCATAAGTTAATTCAAGCATAACTAAATCACATACTGGGCTTCATAAGTTAATTGAAGCACAACTAAATCACATACTGGGCATCATAAGTTAATTCAAGTACTGTATAAGTACTTTTATTCAGAGGGGTTTAATTTTCGCACGATTCGCGGTCGGTCCGACAAAGCGAATTCTATAATCCGCTATTAAAAGCCTTTTCAATGTAATTCTGTGTGCCATGGTGGTCGCCATTTTACCTGGATGTCATCATTTTATAAATGTGTTGTTACGTTTTGCACAATTATATATTTTTGTAGATGAATACTTTTCAGTATCGTTGCTTTGAATTACCTCGAAATTTATGTGACCAATTGCGAATTTAGATTTGATGAAAAACTCGATCCAAATATAAGACAGATATAATGTTTTACACACCTAACAATATCTCCAGAATCACAAAATTTATCTGTTAATTGTTATCCCCTTGTCAAACAATGCCAAAGGCGTGTATCAATTGTGGTTTAATTGCAAACGAATTGGCACGCTTGGTTGAGAAATACATATGACACGCTTGTTCTGCACACTGATTTCTATGAAGAGTATCAATTAAACTTTTGTTCCTTTTATCAATCATTTATGTTGACTTCATATAAAACTAAATGACAGATAAGTACAAAAGCAAAACTCGTTTTATTTTCAAAAGATCCATGCAATGCATTTTAAACATATGTATTGTTTACAATCATTTGATTCTCATGTCGATCACAAAACAAAGTGTGATCCTTGCTGTAAAAGAAAGCACAATTTTTATGTGATAGACTATTGACAATCTTTGGAGATGGGTTTTATTTTCGGGGTACCTACAACCATCGCGAAATATAAACCCCGCAATTTTAGGAACCTTGAAAAAATGCAAAATATTGCCACCGCGAATATAAAGCGCTATGCAGTACAACTAAATCACATACTGGGCATCATAAGTCAATTCAAGCACAACTATTTCACATACTGGGCATCATAAGTTAATTCAAGCACAACTAAATCACAAACTGGGCATCATATGTTAATTCAAGCACAACGTAATCACAAACTGGGCATCATAATTTAATTCAAGCACAACTTAATAACAAACTGGGCATCATAAGTTAATTAAAGCACAACTTAATAACAAACTGGGTATCATAAGTTTATTCAAGCACAACTATTTCACATATTGGGCCTCATAAGTTAATTCAAGCACAACTTAATAACAAACTGGGTATCATAAGTTTATTCAAGCACAACTATTTCACATATTGGGCGTCATAAGTTAATTCAAGCACAACTTAATACCAAACTGGGCATCATAAGTTAATTTAAGCACAACCTAATCACAAACTGGGCATCATAAGTTAATTCAAGCACAACTAAATCACAAACTGGGCATCATAATTTAATTCAAGCACAACTTAATCACAAACTGGGCATCATAAGTTAATTCAAGCACAACTTAATAACAAACTGGGCATCATAAGTTTATTCAAGCACAACTAAAAACACAAAATAGTTGTAATACTACAAACTCAGACAAAGAATATAACAGTTGAACTGATTGTTAACAAAGAGAAAAAAAAGCAATTTTGTAGCTGATTGGTCATAAATGTAGAAGCAGACCAACCAGTAAATATGTGATGAGTTTGCTGAATTTTCAAATATCAGTAGTTTTTTTTACTGAGATAAATTTGTTTAACACCTATGCATAATGGAAGCTATATGAGGCTGAAAAGTTAGGTGAAACACTATTAAATAAATGAGTGTTTCACAGTTCAGCAGAAATGGACCGTTCATGGACTTTTCAAATACTCGACGGCGCCTAGTTACTGTTGCTATGCTTCACAAGCTACTTCCAATATGGCGGCATCATTCTACGATAGGGCTATCGAATCGCTTGAATTTATTTCTCACGACATTTGTGTTTGAAATCTACCTGTCATGACAACATTACCCGGTGACATCCCTAATGTTGCTTTTAACTACTTATCCCAAACTTATATTTACAAAACTAAAAGAAAAAAAACCTTAGATGCATAAAATTAGAGTTGGTGCGAGATGCTGGATGATATTGCGAGGGGGTGACAGCTCATGATCAAAGTTCACACTGGTTTACGGCTTATTAGATAGTCCTTATACATCTGCATTTGAAGAAGAGCAACATTTCAATTACATTTTGAATATTCCTCTATAAAAGAAAATGCTCAATTTGACCATCGTGTTGTAGCAAAACTATGGTTAGTGTGGATGACAGAAGAAGCTAGTTGTTTGTATGAATTGACCAGCTTCCTTTTTTATGTAGTATCTCATGAACTACAAGACAGATAATATACTGTTAGTACTAAACAGACTGGTCGTAGCGGGACATTTCTGATGACTACCCACAATAAAGGGTTCAGGGAAGAAGAAAAGAAAAGAATTCCACAAATAACACTTTTATTAATTGTGTTTGTTCTTCAATATGACTAGGGCCATAAAAAGAAAACACTTTTTCATGTTAAAACATCTGTTTTGTTTGAAACATGTTCAACAAAAGCACTTAAAGCAGTAAGTTGTTTAGTACATGAACTTGATAAAACACAATTTGAAGCTTTATTTGGCAATGATTACTAAAATCACCCTGATTAACTTATATCTTTAACAATTATGGCATTGAAAACAAGTTTTAACAAAGGTTTAATTAGGCAGTACATATAAACATTAATCCCCTAATACGTACATATGAGTGGCTATATATATTCGTTTCTAAATTATAAGATTACAATTGCATTGTCTTGTTTTAACTTCTTCACACATATCTTCTGAAAGTTGTGCTCTCCTTTGTTATAATGGGGAGGGGATGTCTTGTTGGTGTTCCATTTCCATCAGCAAAAATGAGATCAGAATACAAGTCTGGGGTACCTTCAAATTGCTGCAATAGTTGTAATCTGTTCAATCCGTCGCTAAAGAACCGCTTGTGAAGCATAGCAACAGTCTATTTTGCAGTGAATGTAAAACTTTTATTCTGATTTGTCAAAAATTTGGCATTTGGAACTGTCTATTCAAAATAAGTTGAAATAAAACACTTCTACTGCAAAATTCAAAGGACAGTGTCAAGTAGTTAAAAAACTGTTAGAATAACAGTGTTGATTTCATTCTATTGTAATCACTAGAGATGTTAATATTCCACTATTGTTATTTCAGTAACCCATCCAACATACAACATAACAGTGTCAGGGAGACAGGCTACAGTATCAGGCCTGGAACCAGACCATATATATAATCTGTCTGTGTCAGCTGCAACAGTGGCTGGATATGGGGAACCAGTCTCGGTACAAACATCAACATGTAAGCATGAGTCTGTAGGAATTGTCAGTGTATGTGCTGCAGGTATTTTTGATAAAGATGAGGAGAGAACATTCTAAATAATAAATTCACAATCAAGAGAGTCAGAGTAAGTCATAATCACAGCTGAAACTTAATATAACAATTAACCCAATTCATTTTTGACTTGAAACCAAGCCTATGTTGTCTGATAAAATAGGCAGATTTATTTGGTAATAAGATATAACATTACATAGCAACAATGTAGCAATAGAAATATAAAAACGTGTATAACAAATACACTAATGCTGATAAACCATGATAGCGGACTAATTACCAAGGATATCACAAAAAAGGGAAAACTGATTTTTCCTTATTTCTATTGTGGTCCTTTTTAATGATGGAAAGTAACCACAGTTGAAGTCATGTTATATATATACTAATCATACATATCAAATGAATTAAATATGCACCAACCCATTGAACTATTGCACCTTCATAAATATTATTATAACATTAATGAATGTATTTTAGGTAATTAAAATGAAGTTATGATGAATTTATCACAAAAATACAATAAGCAATGAAGTGCCAAAACCAAATCTAACAATCATGTGACAATTTTATTTGAAATAAAAAGGCCTCACAATGTCCCTTAGTTTTTGGGAAAGATTGTTCCGTAAGTTTATACCAGTGTTTGTGATAAATGTTATCAAACTCTAATCAATCTGCTGGTTTTAAAAGCTGGATATGATTTCAAAAAGGTTTAAAAAGGTTTGTTCAGAAAATATGCCTTTACTTTAACCCTTTGAACAATGGCCATTTTAAAACAATTTAAATCACATACTTACAGTAAGGAATATCCCCACACCCAGACCCACGGAGCCAATGAGAGAGACCACACCCGTCCTTGTTACTGAAGCCCCGCCCTTAGGACAGATGGATGAGGATAAACCTGACATCAATATGCCAATCATTATTGGAGGCGGAGTCTCGGGACTCGTCTTGATTGTGATCATAATCCTGCTTGTTGTATGCTTGTTTCTACGACGTAACAGGGGGAGTCCGGATGAAAAAGCGCATGGTAACCTGACTTTATGTACAACATTTTATGGATAGACTTAGCACTCCTACATAAGCATTTTGGAAAGAACTGTCCAAAAAGTGTATTCAGTTTTGTTTCTGCTATTTGAAGCTTATATTTATGTTTGTGCATTATTAATGTTTGTCCCCCAAATCAATTATGAGATTATTTTCAGATTTCACTAACTAACTTACTAATGTTTCAAATATGGTTTAAGATAAAGTCAATGAATCTAAAGATATTTAAAACTTACTTTATAGAGAAAACACTTTTGAAATTATACCTAGGCAAATTTGATCAAAGGGTTTTTGTTTATTCATGCACCAATAAGTTCCTCGATTTTATTGTCCAGTTTACTACCTACATTTATATCAAGTTCTGTCTCTTAAGAACATAAAAGCAAAAGTAAATTTCAGTCTTGTCTAGGTTTGACATGGACAGCCCTTAGATGTTTTACAGATGTTTTACTGACAAACATTTCATTGCATATTCATGTTTTTGTAATTGTTAAATTTGTTTTGTTGTATTTTCTTTGTGTAGTTGTAAAGAATGAGAACTCCCAAGAAGATCCAGCCATGAATACCATGTATGGTGAATTAGACAGACCAAAGTAAGATTGAAACCCTACCATAATGTTATTATAGAGAAATACAAGCGAATAACTCAAACTTTAACATAGACCCTATAAACAGCTGCCGGAAACTTCAGATTAACTATGATTTTTTTTTAAAACAACAAATTAAAACTTATGATAAAATCATAGTTAATCATTGTTATGTTTTGTTGTGTGATACTTAATAAAGCTGAAATAGAATTTGTTATATTTACACTAAGCCCATACTACTAGGAAACAGGTATTTCTTGATGTGAATTTGAAAGAAAGATGCCTGCATCGATCCAAACATTTCTGGTGAATTCCTAGCCACAGGAAAATGAATACTTGTTAATAGTTTGATAGAATCTTTTTTATAAAGAAACAATGTCATTTTGATTTTCAAACAATCATTTTAAAACGGAAACCATTCTAGTAAAATCCAGAAATGACTGTTTGATTATGTCAGTTCATGAAATATCTTATCAGCATTTTTATTTATACAGACTACCAGGAACCATGGCATCTGCAGCAGAAGATGGGACTGATTCTGTAGAGGTCTATAGAGATCATGTTAGATACAAACCAACAAATGTAGGTAAACTTTAAACAACAAGTATGGATCTTGTAATGGATGAATATAACAATTACTTTAATGTTCAATTATTTTATTCGGCAAAATCAGCACAAACATGCCTTTGGCCATAAAATTTCAGTAGACTCTGCATACAAATTAAATATACAGTTTAGATCTATCTACAAGAATATTCAATCAATACACATATAAAGTTACAGTCATATGAATCTATATACAAACATACATATTTATTAACTACCTCCGAAAAGAAGAGCATTCTATTAATTTGTTGTATCGCATAGTTCAAACGCTTCCTTTAAATAATGAGAAAGTTTAAAAAAGCCTTTCTCCCTTTAGACGACATCATGTTTATAAAGATATGCATATTAGGCCTTGGTATATTTCCAAAGTACTTACTCCTTACATTTGAATAAGCTGGACAACATAGTGAAAAGTAACTAGTAACTAGAACTATGGGACCTCTTTTTATATCAAATTATAGATTGAGCATTCGGAGATCTTTCCATGAGTGTCAGTTTTGTTTGTGTTTTCTATGGTATAGATGTTATGTCATAGTTTAAATCATTTGCTTGTGAGAGTGACTTAAAGATGTAGAAATGAACTGCATCAACAATCCTATCATTTTGTTGATTGATCAGATTCCATATGACAGGGTTAAATTATATTTTTCTTATAAGTATGAAAGTCTAATATGTTGACTAAAGTTCTGTGTATCTCTCCTACTCCTATAGTTTATTTCAAGATATATACTTGAATCTTTTCTCATGCCTTTAGGTTACATTATATGCCAAACCTCTTAGTTCTTGGCACAAAAGGTCAACTTTAAAAAACGATGGAACACATGATACATGTATGAATTCTATTTTTGATTATTTTTTCCAGGATTCTAGTTCTACAAGCTCTTTCATGACTGAGAGCAGTCAGCATGCCCCTGGAGGTGCTGGGTACAGAGGTGGTGAATCGTTTCTAGGTGTGTATACAATAGGTTAGTTGTGTTTTGATGTTACCTAGCATGCTCCTCACCTATAGACATCATTCACACATCCCATCATGGGCATTGAAACAGGAAATGGTCAAACTCGGACTGGTATGATAGAAAACTCAATGAATCTACAACTGATATAGATAGACCATGGCATTTTTTAATCAAGATAGCAGATATTTCTAAATGCCTTTTCTTAATATCATGTAGTTGTGTAGACTTTAACCCTTTCCCAAACAACAAATTTTCGACTGTCCCAAATTGAACGAATTTGCTGACGACATTTCAAAATGTGATGAAATTGAAAAATATTCGTCAGATAGAGCAGAAAATCTTGTGGGAAAAGGAAAAATTGCTTGTTAAGAGCAATTTCTCCTTTTCTCACAATGTTTTCTAAAGTCGTATGCATCAAAGTGGTCAAATGTCGTTATTGTTTGGGAAAGGGTTAAGGGGGTATTCAACACTTACAACCATTAATTGTACAGTGCAGAATTTGAGTATTTATAATTTAAAACCATGAAATATATGTTTCATTCTGGATCAAAGCTAGTAGATCTGTCAGATTTGTCTTTTCTGTGGCACACGTTTACAGATAAACTCAAAACTAAAAGATTTGTGTCGGCTTTAGCTTTGAAAAAGATTCTTTGCTGTGAGAGTATGTTTAAAAGCCAAATTCACAAACCCATCACTGGCTAGCAAGTTGTGAGTATGATAAAATTGTCTCACATTTTTCAAGTTTTGTTTTGGGGTAAACTCTTGTTTTGACTTCATTGTGTGAGTGTGTGTGTTTTATTGTATTTGGTATTAAGAATATTGTTAATGTTAAAGGTGCATTTTTACAGATGATTAATTTGGAAGTTAAAATTTGACTTCTTTAAAACCGTACAACAGCTTTACTGTAGAATGATGCACTCTGTTGATAAGCCATTGAAAGCAAAATGAGTTTGTATCTAAGTTTTTAGAGACTGTAAACAGTGGATAAGTATGTATTCAGACCCAAAAGCGTTGCAACAGTTTCAAGACCTACCACATATAGACTCTACATTCTTAGATATATTGATGTTGCCTGAATTAGTAATGCTTTGAATAGCTACTTTTAACTGTATTTCAAACAACAATACAAAATTGTATTGTTTCAAAGATGTTTTATTTTGACTTTCCAATTTTTGCATCTTTAAAGGTTATTTATATGATTTCGTGGAAACTCCCAGTTTCAGAAAGCTTTTTGATATGACTGAATAAAACTAAATATATATATGCCAAATAAAAGCCTTTGATTTGTATTTGGTCTCAGCAGATACATGTACTTGTTTCAAACTTTTGTGATCAGATGTGATCATCCTATGTTTACTATGTTTATTGCTTGCATTCTGCTTGTGATCATTATCTGCACAATCAATGGTTAGAATAAAATCTTAGAATATAATTTTTGTCTTGATGATTCCTCAAGTCTCTGATGAATCAAACCTTGATTGTTAAAAATGATGCTCGATTGATAAATCAATTAAGGAATGTTGCTAACAATCAAGAGACCATTTGTTCAATTTTGAATAAACTAGATATTTTTACTAGTAAATTTATATTGCAGTGATTTCGATGTTGATTAAGAAGAATATTGCTTGGAAGTTGACCTCTATTTGTTTGACTTGGTGAATTCAAGGCCAATTTACATGAAATACCTTGAAATTACATTGGATAAAATTTTAACAAAATGTTTGTCTTTATGAACTGAATCATGTTGTTCAATTCAAGATTGGTCCCATTTGTTGAAAAATGAGGTCATTGGGTCAAATATTTAAAATCACTTTTGGGGCCCAATTTATTCTAGATATGTCAGAATGGTTATATAATTGTCATTATCATATTAGTGTAAGAATTAGAACCTATCGTTATGTTATTTAAATCTGTGCAGTTTATGTTTTTTTCATGATTATTATAAATAAAGGTGGAACAAGCACAGATAGGTTAAGATATTTTTCTCATAATGTAAATGGCATTTCACATTTCAAGAAAATCATTGGTTTGTTATGAAAAGGAGCTCTAATTGGAGGGGGTGTATACATGTAGTTATATGTGTAAGATTTAATGTTGTTTTCATCACTAGGTATGATTAACACCTCATACAGTGGTACAGGGTCGCGACCCGGGGTCATTAAGTCTAATCCAGCCTACATGGATGATCCATACTCCAGTGGACATGAGACAATGTCGGTTACCATGGCATTCTCATCAGAAGATATGTTGTCTCAGGTAGGAAATACCCAGTCTCTTATTGAGCTACATGTTAATGGGAGATTCTCTTTTGTCTCTTATCCAGGGTTCAATGCAATACTATAGCAAGTGCTTCATAGACATGAAGCACTTGCTATAGTATTGCATTGAACCCTCAATGTATTCTTCAAAATACAGAGAGATAATTAAAGATGGGTCTGAATGAATAGCAGTACATTTATTAAAGAAATAAACGTTCTCTGTTGTTTGTTAGTTATGGGCCTGTATGATTTTCAACTATACAGATCTCTGCCTTCCCAGGGCAAACTTCCCAATCATATAATTCAAACTTTTTATCCTTTTTTTATATTAAAAATGAATGAGTGAAATCTTGGACTCACAAGAATCAACAAACAGTTAGTTCTTTGACAATTGAAATAAAGTTTACTTTGTCTTCTGTTAATAATAATTGTATATCGTACAGAGTTATCAAGTATCAGTCATTGCAGCCTTCAGAAAGCGTTCCTTATAGACCTTGAATTTTTAATATGTTTGATTTTTAATCATCCCAAAGTGGGACATTAAGTATGACAGGTTTTTCAACTTTACACTTTATTGAAAGCTGAGCTTTGTTTGAAACTGATAACAAAATAGACTTAAACTTGGCCATAAAGCTGATTTGTTTCAGACGTTTACACCATATCTTGAAAAGACAATATATTAAACAAGCCTTTAAAGATATATTTTTAATGATTATGACGAAGCAAATGATTTGAATCTTTCCTCAACTATTAAGTTAACTTGCAAAAATCTGTTGGTTTCTACAGCAAAATGTATAAAGCATAAAGTTGTAGAGTGATAACTAGTCATTAAGTTACAATGCAATTTCGGAAAGTGTATTTCATTCTGTACATTATTTTGAAATTGACCAAAGAACGACTTCTAAGATACACTATAACAAGTTTTCTATTTACCAGTACTTGCAATTGTAATTGGTCATCGCTGAAAAACACAAATCTTCCCTGATTGGTTTACATTTGTGCTAGGCTTAAACGCTAACTTTGAGTTTGAAAAATTGTGGATAAAAGACTGCAGTGACAGGTTAATATTTTGGAGAAAAAAAACGGAAAAGTGTTTGATTCAATATTCTTAATTCTATCTTTTATTGCAATACTCTAGATGTCAGCACAAGGGGAAATCAGTACACAAGAATATATTGACCAATGATCCAAAGATTATTGCAAATAACGTCACCATTATTTTCATTTCAGCAAGGGGAAAGCACCCTTAGGAGAAAGAATAAAATGAAAAATACGGACGCAGCAGCAATAGCTCAACTTAGAAACCGAGGTGTTTCTTCTGGAATTGCAGAAAGCGATACATCATCTTTGATACACAATGAAGTGGAGATTGTTTACAACGAAAGGACAGCTTTGTGATCAGTGTTCTTCAATACTTTTGAAAGTATATTGACTTTTGTATCATATTTTAACATTAACACATTTCAAACTATGAGTGATATAGACAGTTCTATTTAACAACTATTGATATTTAACATATCATTTAACACATTTTATTTAACATATCGATATTTGCAACTCTGTGTCATCTTAAGAAGTATGATTCTATGATAAATTCTCCTATATCTAGATTTTACCAGTAATTACTTTTAATGTGGCTAGTGTGGTGCCCTAAAATAACAGTATTAACAGTTGATATTAATTCATGTATTGTTTTTGAACTGGGATTATCACCATTTTCAACAGTTTTCCCGTTGTATTACAGAAATTTAACCATGATCCCAAGAGTTCTTCACACTATTTTTCCCCAGCTGCTATTGACTGCTACCATAATTTATAACAGTTAATCAAAGATGGAAGACAAATAAATCATATTGAAACAACTTTTTTTAAGTTAAAAAAGAATATTGGCTGAGCTGGGTTTTGAACTTGAGATCCAGTCATGCTTGTTTAAATGAATCATATATAATACAGGTGTAGGTCAAAATTGTGGAATAAATTCTACAAAAGTCCAAAGTGCACAACAAGGACCCTGATCTACTTCTGTTACAGGAACACACTATTAAAACTTCGTTGGTCACAAGCACAACTTCTCAATGGTAGGCCTTTACAGTCCGCATTAGCCTCTTCTAGAATATTTTTGTCATAGAATTGTGCCCAAATACTGCTCATAAAATGGACAAGAAATGTAAATAAAAGTGTTTAAACTTACTGATTTGAGAGAGAAACTGTGTGCATATACAGATGCAAATGTCTGCTACAGTGCTACTGCTCTTTTGGAATCTGTGTCATTGAATCATACATCGGATTGAGTTCATTTAATATGGTTCTGTGTTACACTTTTCATTTGCCTCTTACAGAAAAACATATTACATTCTACATTGTAAAAGTAAAAGTAGTATAGTGTCTTGGGAGGAAAGATGTTTTAACTGGGAAACAGACATAAAACATTAGATATCAATTATACTGTTAAAAGATGGTTAAAAAACCTCAGAAAGACTCAAAGAAAAAAGAGATGTGTAAAGTATGCTTCATTTATGGTAAAACCTTTAAACAATATGCATTGATCAGGGGAGAAAAAAGCCTAAAGCCTTACATCACAACTTCTACAAATGACCTAATGTTCTCTAAGATTTTATATTTTATGCAAACACGATAAGGAGTTTCATATTAACTGACATTTTCATATTTTCTATTAGTGATAACATATTTAACATGTAAAGAACAAAATTTAATCCACTAATTACATATGTTATGAATTGGACTGTCTGTTACTTTTCATGAAGATTTTCATCTGAAGATATTACCAAACATCCCTATATTCTTACATTGCCCCAAACTAGTTCTTACAAATTCAGTATTTTCTGAGATGCTCCAATGTTGCAAAGACATTAGGTCCCCAGTTTGGCGTAAGCAGCTCCTTTTATGTGGCATATCCAAGGCCAACCCAGCAGACAACATTTGTCACATTGATTTCCTGAGTCTCCTGCTTAATGCTTTATAGTGAGGTATTATGGATTGATTAGCAGTGGTTAAGTTGGCGGACTTAGAATTTTGGGGTCCCAGGTTCAAACCCCGTCAACACTTCTGGTTTCTCGGGAGTGACCTTTGGCAAGTCACTTTAGTGGATCCAGGAAAGCCATAACAAAACTGAAAAATTGTTGATGCAACATTAACATCAAACAAACAATGGATCAATTAATCAAGTGTGCCAACTTGGTATTAAGAAGAGTACAATTTACTTATTTAAGACTATGTACTTGTCCAAATTCAAAAGCAACAGCAGACCAATAATGATATTTGGAAACTTTTTAAATTTTTTAATTTTATCCAAAATTGTTCAGGACACAGACCAATGGGTTAGGAAAGTCATAGGTAACCACAAGGCATCCTTAACAAAACTATTTCTCCTGGATATCACATGTTTGCTGCATACAACTTATGTAGGTGTTGTGGGAAAAGTAGAAGTTTCTGTCACCACCAGTATTTTCCATCCAACTCAAGGAATGCATAACATATCCAAACTTTACACTATAGACAAGATGTACACAATCACAAATCCAGTCTCTATACTGGTAGATTTGGGCTTTCATGAGAAGCAACTTCGCAGTTAAATAACAAATGAAGTTTTATAAAGTGTCCATTCAAATGATAGTAAGATAAACGTTACAAAAAAGTAATGACTCAAGATATCTGGAGCTATAAATTGTATCTAGAGGTGCACCTGGTAAGCTTATACATTTCATTGAGACACCAATAGTCACATGGTATATCTATAGTCACATGGTATATCTATCACCATGAGATTTGTGGTCTCTAGTATTCAAGAGAGCAGAGATGGGTGTTATCACTGTGTGTGTGTGGTGTTCTATTTAACACATATTGTTACATCGTGAATCAATTAGGTTAATACAATAACCAACTGCATATCATTAAGGCATACACAGCATGATATTCATCAAATATGGTGTGTACCCATTATCCCTTGTAAAGTATGAAATATGCTTTACCACAAATATGAATTGAAATGCTTGTACTTATTTACATGTATCTTGGTCTAATAAGATCAAAGTACTAAATGTTTAAGCAGACCATGGTACCAGCAACCTGTATTATATATGATGTATATCTCTACAAATCATGGCAAATATGGATGAACATTTCAATGACCAGACTTAAGCTTCTCAGAACATTTTAATCTCAGAAATTCACAACAAGAACAATTAACAATAACAAAGGGGAAATAATAAGTCCCCCTTTAAACCAATCCCTTACAACAGAAATCAGTATTGGACGATTATGAAGTAAAACAGATATGTTTAACATTGTCCAATTAACAATAATTTAACATAATTACTAGTCTCATTTATACGGGCACCACTACAGACAATGATTATAGATCTGTTACATAAACAGTCTCAAAACCTGACAAATATTACCAATTGGTTTTTCTAGGTTTTAAGTCAAATAAACAAATATCTGGGAAAACCACCACTTCGATCCTCATCACTTCAGAGTTAACTAAGCTTTATCAGACATTGTGTCAAAATAATACTCAAGTGTTATTCTATGGGTGGTTTCAAGATGAAGATAAAAATGGACATAACTCTCCATGTTTGAACATTTTAGAAAGTCCTGCTTGGATTGTAGGAGCTTTTGGGTCTCCTATCTTATACAATATAGATGATATGTATCCATTGAATAAATCAGTTTTCACCCAAAGTGTAAAATAGTTGACAGGTTACAGAAATTTGATCCAAATGAATCTCTCAATGCATGGAAGAAAGTAAGGTTTTTTCAGGCCTTATCTCATTTACATTTTTGAAATGTGCACTTTGACAGATGGAAGAGTGTTTGATCATTCATTTCAAGAGAGATAGGGAAATTTCTTGCGTTAAGTTAAAATGACTTGCAAGTCTGAAGCATATGCTTTAAAAAGTGTAACTATAAAAGACAAAGAGTTATTAAAACAATTAACACATTATTATGAAAAAAATATGCTTTTTATCATTCAAATATCAATTTATATCCATACCTATTGCACAATGGTATAAAAGGATGTAGAGGTGCCATAAATAATGGGAAATTATTACTCAATTGCAGCTAGAAAATTTGCAATTGATATGCTAAGTCTCCATTAATGAAATATAACATGCCTATTTAAAGAAATGTCTTTGATCAAGGACTGAACTAACCTTTTGAAGGAAACTTTATGATAATAAAATTTCACCACAAATGTAAGGTCAAAATTATTGAAACAAAACCTTCAAACCTGGCCTTGGACCTGTCATATGGATTTCAGACATTAATCACATGTAATAAATCCTCTATTCAATGTCAAAATCCATTATGACAGGATTACAAAACTACATTTGTATTAATATACATGTTATAGCATTTTCAACAAATTATTGAAATCATAGTAAATATATTATAGGTCTTTGGTTATCTATAATGGCTTTGATAAGAAAATAAATACAAGAAAAAGTCTTATATGTCATAGGCAAATAGTAGTAAGTGGACAGAGTAGCACATTTAAAGACGATACATTGTACTTTGAAACTAGAGCTGTTTATAAGACAGCATGCTTGACTTTGGGATAATGTTAGAGAGGGGTAAAGGTCAATGAAATATGAGGATGCACACAAATCTTAAACCAAGATTTCCTAAGAACAGAAACTGGTGAAATTTGCTTCAAATCAATAGCAGAGTTATTGCACTTGGTCAATAACTTAACATTATGACTCAGTGGAAAGAGTCCATCCACTCCATTTAGAAGTTCATAAGTAAAAAAAAACTTTCAAGCAAAACTTAAACCACGATTTTTAAGTCCTAAAAGGCCAAAAACAAACGCAAAATAAAAACCAGGTTTAGGGAACCCAGTGACCTTACATAATGATCCCAATATATGTGAAGGTTTTGTCTGATGACTGAAGTAGTGGTTGAGATAGAAACATGCATACAAGAACATAACCAAGATTGTTTAAGTGCAATAGGGGGATGATTTACTTTAAATCATAACAACAGTTATGGAACTTGGTCAGGAATCCTCTATAATGACTCTGAATACAGGTGCCAAGTTTCAAATAATTCCTTACAATAGTTGTTTAGATACAAACTTGCACCCAAAACCAAGATTTTCTAAGTACAAAAGGATGCAAAGTTTGCTTAAATTCAAAACAAGAGCTATAGAACTTGGCCAGGGACCTTGCATAATGACTCTAAACGCATGTGTGAAGTACATGTATCTACCCATTCCATACAGTAGTAAATGAGATACAGACTTGCATGTAAAAACTTAACCAAGGTGTGACGCCGACAGCGACGCCCTGGTGAGTAGTATAGCTTTCCTTATTTTTCAAATAGTTGAGCTAAAAATACATTATCAAGGTATTTGCACATGTTTAGAATAAAAATGCCCACTATACATAAACAACTGATTGGTTGGGTAATGATGAACCTGTACAAAATGATCACCGGTAGTAAAACCCACTTTTTACATGCTTCCTCTCGGCTGAAGAGTCATCTTTAAGCCAAGTAAACCGTATAAATGCTTTATGTAAATAACCATATAAACACCATAGAACAACAAAGGTCATTGCATCACACCTTTTCCACAATATCCGATACAGTTATTGGATGATGACATATAGCTGATATTCTAGACAACATGGGATGAATCATGATACTAAATTCATCTTTGTTTTATGGAATTTTCCCCACATGATAAAAGTGTTGCATATCAGGCAATATTTCTGATGTCCATATTTTACAACCTGTTCTTTACTGTTCACCATTGGTGAATGTGCAAAAATTCTCTTGCCATACCTTGGTCAACCATGGTCAGATCAACCCATTATCACAGTATACCTAATTTGAGATATCTCAATGGTTTTGTGTAATTCAAATAGAACACCATTTTAAAAGATATTGGAGGTCAAAGCCCCAATAAGAACCCTAATGAGTTTGACCTATAGGCAATTTTTCACATCTTTCAACAGGAATTATTTCAATGTGCATTATAACTGCATTTTGCACTTTTTTGACTACATGTATCATAACATGCATGTGGCGTTTTATCAACAAAATATTTATATCACTGGCGTATCTACTTATCCCATACTGCAGATACTATTGCATGTATTCACATCAACAAATCTACTCTATTTAAACAACCCCCAGAACTTTTTAAGACCATGAAAATTGATGGAATCACTCGATTCTTTAGAATTTGTATTTTCGTTATCAGTAATAGGTTCATCATAGTCAAATCCATTATTATTGGAGTGACACAGTTGATCAGTTGAATAAGAAGAGTTATCTTCGTTCATTGCACACATAGTACTGGTATGATCAGAGAGACGAGTTGGCTGATATTCTTGTCTGTGAATGCTATCTGTATCATTGCAATTAAACCCATTGAGGTATTGTGTAGCAGGACTAGTCTCAGGAAAAAATACATCATTATCTACAAACTTATTCCAGTTTGTCAGTTTGTAACCACCATTATTTATTTTACTAAGTTTTCCCTCATCATCTGATTGATTGTTAAAAGCATGTACATCATGAACAGCCTGCTTTTTGCTCTTTCCAAGTGAAAGATGTTTCACAGTATAAGGGGTGTATTTAGGTAACTTATCAGAAAGGCTATTGTCAGCAGCTGACTTTACTGGTTGACTATCAGGATTTAAAGTGTGTGGCAGAGTGGGATAGAAAGGTGTTGAATCTTTTTTATTTTTACCAGCATTGGTAAAATGTAGCTCTTCACAAGAGTGCTTGATATGACTGTCAAGTAATGCTTTTCCACGGAATTCCTCATCTAAATAATGCTGTTTTGGTAAAGATTTCTGCCGCCGATGACCTGTCTTATCCCTTCGTCCAGTATTTGGCGAACTAGCATTACTTTCTTCCTCTCTTTTCCGACCACTATGAAGTGGAGGCTTTTTGGGGAAGGCCCCACTAATAACAGAGCGGTTAGCTGTACTGTCAGGTTTTTTCCTGACTGGAATAAACACACTGACAGTACCATCACTATTAGTCCCATGTTTCTTGTTCTCATCAATAACTGAGGGACCTATAGTGGATATATCTACACCACTTGTGCTCCCACGACCATCCAAGGATTTGGGCTTCTTTTTCTTCTTCTTCTTTACTCCATCAAATGCCTTAAAGAAAAAAAAGACCAAAATTAAGACCAATGAAACTGTTGGGATTTATGGAATCAACAACAATAATAAAATAACACAGTAGATTTTGTTTCATGTCCCCCATTCTTCACGAAAACTATCCATAAAGGCATAAACTTGCTTCAACCAATCAGAGGATTAAAACCCATCTTCCATGTATTCTTAGGGCTATACTGTTCATCTGTACAACTCTAATCTACAGACATTATTTATTGTCAGTACATGTACTTACTGTAGCTATGAACTAATACATGTTACTTTCATTGATCAGTATGTATCAAAAGGTCTTTTATTAAACTTTCTTGTGTATTTAGACATACCTTATGGTTTCCTAGCAAGGACTGGGATGGCTCTATAACCGTAACATCTGGAATGATAAAAATAGACATTTATTCCGAGTATCACATGGTATCAGTAATCTGCATTTAAGTTTCATTTAGTATAAATATGGTTTGGTATTTAGCATTTCTATAGCATAATCTGTAGAAATTTTTCTAGAACAATTTCTCTAAGACAATAAAGGGGTCAATCACTTCTTCATCCATTATATATACATAAAGTTTAACATGTGGCAACATTGTTTCAGTTATGTTACAGCTTTCCTGTATTTCGGCAGGGTAGGGCTCTACAGTGTCTTGCTCATGAACACTCTCACCAGTGTGGTGAGGCTTAAACCCAGAACCCCTGTGTGTCACAAGTCTGACACCATAACCACAGAGCCATGCAGGTCCTTTCTTCACCTATTACTGCATGTTGTTCAAATTTGAAAGAAACAGGTGAAGACAACTAAAAAGTATAAAAAAAAAAATGCATTCTGTGTTGTATTGGATAAACAATAGTGTTGTCCTGGTAAGTAGAAAATATATGGTTCCATTTCTCCTCTAGTAACAGTGAATTCTTATTTCTTATGATGAAGTGGTTTGTATACAGGTATAGCCCACGGGCTCGGATGATTAAAAGTAACAACTGTGTGAATACTTCATTCAGGAGTCTCAGCAGTTTTTGAAATACCACCTTAAGGGCCACAACTAAATACACACCACAGCCAAATCAGAACTTTAATTCTGCAAACAGGTCACTAAGAGTTGACACTGTTTTATCAATCTTTCTTCTACATTGCCTTGCCTTGCTCATAAGTGGAAGTGGAAGATGTAAAATACTGAACCAGGACTCTAAAAGGGTCAAACTGTGACAGGATCTATTATGGGTACTTTCAATTTTGAGCCATGAACTCTACATACACTGCAGCTCCTTTATTACGCGATCCATTATATCACGATATTCATTATAATGCGGGTCTCCTATGGCTCCCAATATTTCAAACACATTAGGCTTAAACAATAGCCTAAACCGCCCCCTTTCTGCAAAATGACACGGTCGGCATCCTAAATAGAAGTCTACCTACAATTAATTGCACTCCGCAGGCGTGAAAATCAATAACTCCCTGGGTAATCCCCATTGTTTGTCACGGTCTTTTAAACAAAGCGCGTGGCCTTATACGTACACAATCCGTGACCCGAGGGAAGATTTAAATCTATGTGTACATAGTGTCGATAAATTACATAATATCATTAGTTTGTACACGCTTATTCAGGGGAGTGTTTTATGCCTGATGGACTCAAAACTTAAAGCAACTACAGGTTTTTTACCGGACAGAGATGCATAAATCCCCTCGTGCACCCATGCTTTTCCCCAAACCTAGGACATCCAACCATATGCACACTTTTTAAACAAATATCACTAACACGTGAAGTTTTAACTTCTTTGTTTCCATCATATATATACACACAACTAGTTTAAATGGTAAAGCATTAGATACACATGCTGGGAGAACTATCATAAAATTTACTCACTCCTTACTTTGAGTTTAAATCTATCAATAGAACATGGGTTAACTGAATCCACCCTCCTTTTTCTGTAGTGTGTATTTAAACTGCATGTGCCTTTATCAATGATCCTTATCTTGAATCGTCATGAAACAAATAAAAAGGAATATATAGTTAAACATGTAAGTTTTGATTATGTTTTTTATTTGCTTTTCTTTTATTCACAATAAATTCAGTGATAAGTCCGTAACTCAACACAATCAATATGAATAGACTACTTCTTGAATCTGATTGTTTCTTAAGTGGTAATGGTCTGGCATATAGCGCGTAAAGGGACCCCGCGTTATATTTGTCAACCCCACTATTAAAGCGGATCTAGCATCATGGCTCCCAACGACCGTGTTATAATGAGGCTGCAGTGTATTGGCCAACTAAAAAAAATTTATTAACACCTACCTAGAGAAGTTTCACTGGGAAACTTGTTGAGGGACCCACCCAAGTTTATATTTCCAGCAAATTTCTTTGATGGTGTCGCAGGTCCTGATATAGAATTTCTTCTGTGGTGTAATTTATGGCTCGGCTTTGAGGGCATTGATTCTATCAACTTCTGGACCTCTGGTGATAACGACTGTTTCCGAGTCCATCGGTTCATCACCATAAATATGAAGACAATAATGAGGATTTCAATCGACGTCGCAATCATTTGCCTGTCTGTAACCTACAACAGATAATACAATACAACATACTGGAGTTGACTCCAAATACAATGACAAAATTATCTAAAAGAAACAGCCTCATAGTTATGAACTCTCACTAATGAAATCCGCTTAAACCAGGTTTTACTTTCATAAGAAAATTAATCTTTTTTGCTACTCTTTCTCAAATGCCAAACCATTTCTTGATCAATTAATATATAAAGCTTCTTATCACCAAAACAAGTGCACCTGAATGAATACAAAATATGTGTGATAAAGAGAAATCAAAATGTCAATCCATTCTGTTGCACTTAGTTTGTGTGGAAATAACAAACCACTTACTATAAAATACCTTATCTGCTACAGAAGAATTAAGAAGCAATTGTAACAAAAGAATAAATTGCTCCCTATGATAAACTAATCCATAGTCACATTTTTCCCCCCAAGATCTTAAAGTTTTTTTTTTCTAGCTGTATTTTATTCAACTGATGTCAGACAGAAAACTACCTCTCATGAAAATCCAAAAATCAATTACTGGGATTTGAACCCACACAGAATGGGACCATGTGCTTTGGAGTTTTGTACTCAAACCACTTGGCCAAGATTGGTAATCTCACTTCCATGATTTGCCTGTAAAGTCTGCCATGTCAAATAAACTTGTAGCCCCCACCTGTTGGTTGAGTGTCTGTAAGCTGTGTGTTAGACGGACAACACTTCCAGTCAAGTTCTCAAGGCGTTTCTCCATAGCATACATCTCATCATCATGAATTTTGTTCTACAATATATAGTCAATTCTTTAAATACAACTCAACTCAAGATTTATCATATAAACCTTATATGTTGCTGGGGTTTCTTATCATTGTAAAAAAAAAATTGGTTTGGTTTAGAGAATGCCTTTGTACAAAATACTGCCATGTATGTAATTCTGGTGAGTGTAGTCTCCCTAAAGTATGAAATATGTAACGGTGACATGAACAAACCTTCCTTGCTATACCTTTAAAAATAGGGAGTTTTATATGGGGTTTAATGCAGTGTTTAATGCAGCGTCAACATCATTTAATTTATCTACAACTTTCCTAGATTTCACCAGTGTTAGGCAGGACCCTGTGGTCCAAGGACACTCCCAAGAAAACGATAACCCCAAGTACCACTGGCGAAGATTGAACATGAGACCTCCTTGCACCACCTCCTACAACTTAACCACTGGGCCAAGCAGGACACTTTAAAATTGTGGAACACGTTTGTTTCTTTAATCGATGACCAACTGGTAAAGTAAATAAAGTTCTTTAATGCATACCTTTTCTATGGAAATAGGTGTTTGATAAAATATCAAAGTGTATTGTTACCCTTCCTAAACTTCACTTGAAGATTTATAAAAAATGGCAACAAAACGTAGTTCAAATATAACACAAATCATTGGTATATAAGAGTCCAACAAAACGTAGTTCAAATATAACACAAATCATTGGTACATAAGAGTCCAACAAAACGTAGTTCAAATATAACACAAATCATTGGTACATAAGAGTCCAACAAAACGTAGTTCAAATATAACACAAATCATTGGTACATAAGAGTCCTACAAAACGTAGTTCAAATATAACACAAATCATTGGTACATAAGAGTCCAACAAAACGTAGTTCAAATATAACACAAATCATTGGTACATAAGAGTCCAACAAAACGTAGTTCAAATATAACACAAATCATTGGTACATAAGAGTCCAACAAAACGTAGTTCAAATATAACACAAATCATTGGTACATAAGAGTCCTACAAAACGTAGTTCAAATATAACACAAATCATTGGTACATAAGAGTCCAACAAAACGTAGTTCAAATATAACACAAATCATTGGTACATAAGAGTCCAACAAAACGTAGTTCAAATATAACACAAATCATTGGTACATACGAGTCCAACAAAACCACTGTTCCTTGTGCTTAGTCTTATGCCTTAACTGAAAATCTACATCCACTTCTACAGAAATAGAGGTTATTCCATCATATGTGACAAAAGAACTTGACCAGAAATTTACCACAACAAACAATTAATTGCGACCGTATTTAAAAATATTTTACTTTTGGCAGAGTTTTTGACCCAACTTAATAACCCAACTATTTACATCAATTTTGATAAAGATTTGTAGAGATTATTAATAAGGGTAAATAATACAAGTCTCTAGAATATTAAGAAGGGTTTGACTTAGTGACATAGTTTTAGACCAAACCTATCTGAATTTGAGCTACAGTTTATAGGTCATTATTAGAGAGTTAACGCAATATGTGCATAGTTTTAGCCACACACAGCCCACCTTCAATCTTAATACCGAATTAATCAACACAAACATTCCGACAAACTCTGATATGAAGCGTTTACTCACCGAGACTTCCTGTTCCACAGTCATATTAGAGAGTTTAGCCAAAGTCCTATTAAGTAGCTTCATCATGTCTTCTGATTGTTTCTTGTAGCGCTTACTCAACTCTTCTAAAAACCTGAAAAATAGAATCAAAACAGGTTTATATATGATACTGCCCTTTGTCAAGAAATATTACTTAACACAAGTTTGATATGAGACAAATACAGCAGATTTTTTATCTTTTACAACAAAACATTGTCATAGCCATGAATATTGCCTTCAGTCACAATAGTTTCTACAAAAACACAAAGAAAATACTAATTCTCACACTAGTAATAATTAGTCTGGTGTAGTTTTCACTTAAGACAAGTAACAAAATCCCAAATGAAGCAAATAGTTTAGTCTCCCAAACGTTTGGTAAGAATAATGAAATTTTACAGCATTTCCCAAAATTTAAGTTGAAGAAGCAGATCATGAATACAGATGAAAAATATATAAACAAACTAGTCCATACCTGCTGCTTAGTGATACGTTTTGTTCAAGTACTTTGATTCGATTGCTCAGTCTCATCAATGCAGATTCACGATTTGTGCTGGACATCATCGGCAATTTAATGTCAAGATTTTTCTCTGCCTTTACTTTCACATCTTCAGTCTGGGGAATATATTATAATAATATGTATTTCACTTTTCTAGTCAAAGTATGTCTACAATTCAAAGGTGAAATTCTAATAAAAATTTAATTCACTTGAATTCTTGCTCATAATAAATATAAACGCCATTAATATTGATGTCTGGTACCACATCCAATGCCCTAAAGAAATTCAGAATCTTAGTTTTTAAGTACAAGCTAGAAGCTATCATTTGAGAAAAAACAAATGTTTCCCACATGCTTCTATGAGATAAAAATCTCAATTCTTTGTCATTAAAGGTCCACAGATCTCAACTTATTTGGATTATCTTTCTTTAAACCTCAGGGAAAGATTTGGGCAACAGGCATTTCCATTATGTTTTGTTAAGATTAGATGAGATTTATTTTTGTGAGCATTCAAGCCCAATTATTCAAGGGCTGCTAATCCATATTCTTGGGCAATCCTGCCTGAAGTCAATCTTTAGTAAACATATTTATTCCTCAAACAAAATTAAGTACAATAAACAAGAGAAGTATCTTACAATGTGACAGTTAGACAAGATTTATAAGGCTGCAAACTAAGATGACTGTTTCGTTTGATTTAGTATTGTAACAAATTAAAGTCTTGATATCAGGTTTATCAAAGATAAAGTAAGGAGGGGGTTGGAGGACATCTGTCAATTTGTGGTAGTTTGAAGAATTTTTTACCAAAGTCTTTCTTATTTCAAATGCATATGAGAAAATGTCAAACTTGTAGCATTAACAAAATGTACACATTTAAAAAGTCATGAAATTTACCAAACAATTATAATTTGTCATATGTATAAGGCCTTCAACCAATCTTTGTTTGCTGGGATGTTGCAATGTGAAGACAATCTATCAAAAAAAAAACCTGACAAAAACTTTACTAGCTTATGATATCTAGATGAAGTAATGGAATAAATACCTTGATGTTTGTACTGGGTTCATCTGTTTTCAGCACCTCCTTCTCCTCAATAGGCGAAACAATTTTCCCATCATGCTTTGTGACTTCCTGTGTTTCTACAACAACACTTGGATCTGCCTGGAGATTTCCAATGTTATCACTGACTTTCGGAACATGGACAGTGGGATGTTGAGATAGCCCCGATTCCATAAAGGACAGAGTGGGAAGCAGGTCTGGTATTGAGGAGGAATCAGGGGTTATCTCAGACACAGAATTCACTTGGGTATCAATAATAGACTGGGATGTTGATTGCATTTTGTTTTCAGTTGTAGAAACATCAGGGGGAACTGTCTCTCCTTTTATTGATTCTGAATTTACCTGAAAATAAAATACAAGCAGAAAACTTTATTTTTTGCTATTGCAAACAGTATGATACGTATGCGCTAACTCAGTGCCTCCTTTAATGGCGCCATACTGATGTTGCTGATTTAATTATCAAATCCTTAGATGTAGTTTTACCACAAGACAAGAATGAAACATTTTTTGTGGTTTAACACTAATAAAAATCTATAAGAGCTACCATTTCAGATCTTGAACTGGCTTTTTCAGTGATAATGTAATTCCTGTAACTTAAAGTATAATGGAGGGAAGCCATCATTATCATTGTTTTGTCTTTTTGCTATGACCGGGAATCAAACCCGCGAGGCAAGTAACAGATACTCTTCCTCAGCTCTGCTAAAACAGTTTGATTCAATGTTAGGCTAAACTTTAAAAAAGATAAAGAAACATATACTTCTGCATCATTGACATTTTGATCAATGATCTTAAACATTTTTGTAATTAAGACATATCTCTATATAAATAAAAACACAGGTTGGTTGAAGATCAAGAGGGCCATAATGGCCCTAGAACCACTCACCTGAGATTACCACCTATTTGAAGAATAGTTAGAAACATTGCTTTTACATTTTACACAAAGTTTCTTGTGCTTCTATGCATTGACCTTTTTTTCCCCATTTTACAAGTTGGACACTGTATGCTTGATGTTGGACATTAAAATGGTACATAATTTGTACAATGCGGAAACTGAATATTTTACTTTTACAGATTGTATGTATGAAGATCAGCCTGCACTTTTGTCCAGTATGCTCTATTGTTGCCATTTTGTGGTTATCATTTTGGCATATTTGGACATCCAAATTGATATTGATGTATTTTGTTTAGAAATCTTCCATACCTACATAGAGTGAAAACAAAAACGCGTTCAAAGTTCAACGCACCCTGGCAGCCATGTTTTTCGAGATATCTGAAGAATTTCAACAATCTTTATTTTTTTTTATTTTTTTTTTATATGGGTTTTACATCACATCAACATTATTTCAGTTATGTAGCGATGCCCGACTCTTAATGATGGAGGAAGACCCCATACTCAACTGCCCACAAGGTGAGTCAACAATCTTTATAGAAGGGCCCCCAAAGAACATTCCTGTGAAATAATTTTGAAATCTGACCAGTGGTTTGTGACAAGAAGATTTTTTTAAGGTTTTTACCAAATATGGGCATGGCAGCCACTTTGGTCACATGACTAATTTTTCTTGACAAATCTTTCTCCCCTCCAACTAGGGTTGCTTCACATGATATTTCATTGAAATTGGCCCAGAGGTTTGGAAAAAAAAGATGTTTGTAAAGTTATAAATTTTAGCATACATGTATATAGTTAAACCAAAAACGCGTTCAAAGTTCAATGCACCCTAGCGGCCATGTTTTTCAAGATATCTCAAAATATTTAGCAACCATTATAGAAGTGGCCCTAAAAAACATTCCTGTGAAATTATTTTGAAATCTGACCAGTGGTTTGTGACAAGAAGATTTTTTTAAGGTTTTTACCATATATGGGCATGGCAGCCATTTTGGTCACATGACTGATTTTTTTTTCAAATCTTTATTCCCTCTAACTAGGGATGCTTCACATGAAATCTCATTGAAATTGGCCCAGAAGTTTGGAAAAAAAAAGATGTTTGTAAAGTTATAAATTTTAGCATTCATGTATATAATGAAAACAAAAACACAGTTCAAAGTTCAACACAGCCTGGTGGCCATGTTTTTCGAGATATCAAAATTCTTTGAACAACTTTTAAAAAGAGGCCCCCAAAGAACATTCCTGTGAAATTATTTTGAATTCTGACCAGTGGTTTCAGACAAGAAGATTTTTTAAAAATTGCAGGAATTCCCCCATTTTCATGCCACGGCAACCA
Source organism: Cerastoderma edule (assembly GCA_947846245.1). Classification (NCBI taxonomy): domain Eukaryota; kingdom Metazoa; phylum Mollusca; class Bivalvia; order Cardiida; family Cardiidae; genus Cerastoderma; species Cerastoderma edule. Next base: position 19,189,937 of record OX401418.1, on the reverse strand, counting down.
AAGTTCTGCATGGAATCAATTTCTTTGAACAACTTTTGAAGAGCATCACCCAACGGACATTCCTGTGAAGTTTGGTTAAGATTGGCTCAATGGTTTAGGAGGAGAAGATGTTTAAAGAAATTGTTGACGGCGCATGACGGACGACAGACATTGGGCGATCACAAAAGCTCACCTTGAGCACTTTGTGCTCAGGTGAGAGCACTTTGTGCTCAGGTGAGCTAAATAAAAGTTTTTAAACTTAATTTGTATAACACAGACCACGTCCCCTGGCATCCATGAGAATCGTTTCTATAAAAGATGGAAATAAGAGGACCCTGAGGGTCCTGGATCGCTCACCTGACACTTGTAAAGTGTTGGTTACAACAATGTTACACATGAGTAATGGACAAGATTTGTCTAAATTTGACAGTGATCTACTTTTGACCCCAAGTTACTCATAAACTGACTTGGTTGAGATATAACAGGTTGATCATTTTGAGCAAGTTTGATCAAATTGGACTGAAAATGTAGCTTTCAGAGTGTAAACGGGTGTTTTCTAAGATTTGACTTTGTGAACTACTTTTTGATTCCATTCCACCCATGATCAAAGTTAATCAAGATATTATCAAGGTTAACATTTTGAGCAAGTTTGATCAGCACTCTGGATGTCTTAAAAAATTAAGCTGTAGACCTCTTCGATATACATTGTACAAACAGTGTTGCCTTTAGAATGTAAACAAGATTTATCAAACTTACGCAAATATTCTAAGAAACTTTGAAGGGTAAGAGAAAGCGAGTTCCAGACAGATTGGGTCGAATTTTTTACCATAATATTGTAAACAATAGTAATTTATGATGTGACATAGTGACCATTTTTCTAAACCCATCCCATCTTCTATGATTTATTCGACCCACATATCATCAAGAAAACATAATATGCCATTTTGAAGCAGAACTGACCTACTTTTTGACTCCACCTAACCATGATCGAAGTTGATCAATATATCATCAAGGTAAACATCCTGACATGTGGCTTCTAATGTGTAAACCAGATTTTCAAAGAGTGGACCTAGTGAACTTTTTTACCCTACCCCACCCATGATCAAATTATGTCAAGATATCATCAAGGTAATATTTCTCTAGTGACCTACTTTTTGACCCCACACCACACATGATCGAACTCTATTGAAATATCATCAAGGTTATCATTCTAAGCAAGTTTGATCAGGATTGGGTCGAAAATGTGGCTTCTAGAGTGTGAACAAGATTTTCTAAGATTTGACCTAGTGACCTACTTTTTACCCCAGCCCACCCATGATCACCCTCGATCGAGATATCGTCATGGTTATCATCCTGAGTAAGTTTGATAAAGAATGGGCCTTAAATGTGGCTCCAAGAGTGTAAACAAGATTTTTCTAAGATTTGACCTAGTGACCTACTTTTTGACCCCACACTACCCATGATCGAACTTAATCAAGATATCATCAAGGTTAACAGTCTGAGCAAGTTTTATCGAGATTGGGCAGAAAATGTGACTTCTAGAGTGTAAACAAGATTTTTCAAAGATTTGAACTAGTGACCTACTTTTTGACCCCGCACCACCCATGATCAAACTCTATCGAGATAGAGATATCATCAAGGTTAACATTCTGAGCAAGTTCTATCAAGATTGGGCAGAAAATGTGGCTTCTAGAATGTTAACAAGATTTTTCTAAGATTTGACCTAGTGACCTACTTTTTGACCCCACACTACCCATGTTCAAACTTGATCAAAATACCATCAAGGTTAACAGTCTGAGCAAGTTTTATCAAGATTGGTCAGAAAATGTGACTTCTAGAGTGTAAACAAGATTTTTCAAAGATTTGTGTGCAGAAAATGTGGCTTCTAGACTGTAAACAAAGTTTTTCAAAGATTTGACTTAGTGACCTACGTTTTGACCCCGCACCAACCATGATCAAAATCTATTGAGATATCATCAAGGTTATTATCCTGAGCAAGTTTGATCAAGATCAGGCAGAAAATGTGGCTTCTAGAGTGTAAACAAGATTTTACTAAGATTTGACCTAGTGACCTACTTTTTGACCCCACCCCACCCATGATCGACCTCGATCGAGATATCATCAAGGTTAACATCCTGAGCAAGTATCAGGAAGAATGGGCCAAAAATGTGGCTTCTAGAGTGTAAACAAGATTTTACTAAGATTTGACCTAGTGACCTACTTTTTGACCCCACCCCACCCATGATAAAACTCGATCGAGATATCATCAAGGTAAACATCCTGAGCAAGTATCAGGAAGAATGGGCCAAAATGTGGCTTCTAGAGTGTAAACAAGATTTTACTAAGATTTGACCTAGTGACCTACTTTTTGACCCCACCCCACCCATGATCGAACTCGATCGAGATATCATCAAGGTAAACATCCTGAGCAAGTATCAGGAAGAATGGGCCAAAAATGTGGCTTCTAGAGTGTAAACGCTGAAATTGTTGACGACGCACGCATGCACGCACGCACGCATGCACGCACGCACACACACACGCACGACAGACGATGGACATTCAAGTATCCTAAAAGCTCACCGTGAGCAGAGCTCAGGTGAGCTAAAAATCTGCCCTGTGATTTCTGAGAAGAAGATTTTTTGAAATTGTTGTTACATAAAACAGGCCGCGCCCCTAGCGGCCATGTTTCTAAAGATATCTATGCCATTTGAATAAACTTGAAAGAGGACCTCCTACAGATCATTTCTGTAAATTATTATTGAATTCTGACCACAGGTTTTCAAGAAGAGAAATGAAAATGAGAATGAAAGAGGCCACACACCTGTCGGTCATGTTTTTCAATTTAACAATATAAATTTTACAAAATTGAAAGAATGTCACCTGGGGATCATTTCTATAAAATTCTTTTCAAATCTGACCGTTAGTACGAGCCATGCACCCTGGCAGCCATGTTTTTAAAGTTAACATAATGATTTTAACAAATCTGAGAGATTGTCACCTAAAGATCATTTCTATAAAATATTAAAGAAATCCGACTTGTGTTTTCTGAGAAGAAGATTTTTGAAATTGTTGTTACATTAAACGGACCTTGTCTCATTGCAACCATGTTTCTTAAGTTATCTATAAATTATAAATTTTACAAAATTGAAAAATGTCACCTGAGGATCATTTGCCAGGTAAGCTATTAATACTGAATACTGCCCAGCAGGTTTGGAGAAGATTTGAAAAAAATAATATTTGGATGAAACAGGCCGCCATTTTTTTTAAATCAAAATAATTTAAACAAACATGAAAGAGGACCACCTAAGAATCATATCTGTATTATATGAATGAATTCTATGCAGCAGTTTTAGAGTGTAAGGTTTTTTAAATTTTCATTGAATATAACAGGCCATGCCTCTGAAAGCCATGTTTTTTAGATATGGACACAATTTATACAAATCTGACAGAGTTGAGGATCTTTTCTTTATGATATGATTGAATTCTGATGGGTAGTTTTGGAGAAGATTTTTTAAAAAAATGTTTTGGATGAAACGGGCCACACCTCTGGTGGCCATGTGTTTAAGATATTGACACGATATGAACAAATCTGTAAAAGGACCACCTGAAAATCATTTCTGTAAAATTTTATTGAATTCTGACCATTTGTTTTTGCGGAGATTTTTAAAATTTTCTTTGGATGAAACGGGCCATGCCTTTGGTGGCCATGTTTTTTGAGATATTGACAGGATTTGAACAAATCTGAAAGATGACCACCTAAGGATCAAATCTATGTAATATAAATGAATTCTATCCAGCAGTTTTATAAATGAAGATTTAAATGAATTTTGACCAGTAGTTTTGGAGTAGAAGATTTTTTAAATTTTCATTGGATGAAACGGGCCACACCTCTGGCGGCCATGTTTTTTGACGAATTGACAGGAATTGAACTAGTCTGAAAGATGACTATCTGAGTATCATTTCTGTAAAATATTATTGAATTCTGACCAGTAGTTTTGGAGTAGAAGATTTCTTAAATATTCATTGAATGAAACGCGCCACGCCCCCTGGCGGCCATGTTTTTTGAGATATCGATACAATTTGAACAAATCTGAAAGATGACCACCTGAGCATCATTTCTGTAAAATATTTTTGAATTCTGACCAGCAGTTTTGGAGTAGAAGATTTTTTAAATATTCATTGAACAAAAAGCGCCACGCCCCCTGGCGTCCATGTTTTTTGAGATATCGACACAATTTGAACAAATCTGAAAGATTACAACCTGAGGATCATTTTTGTAAATTATTATTGAAATTTGACCAGTAGTTTTGGAGAAGAAGATTTTTTAAATATTCATTGAATGAAACGGGCCACGCCCCCTGGCGGCCATGTTTTTCAATTTAACACTATAAATTTCATAAAATTGAAAGAATGTCACCTTAGGACCATTTCTGTAAAATTATATTAAATTCTAACCAGTAGTTTCTGAGAAGAAGATGTTTTAGTGAAAAGTTGACGCCCGGACGACGGACGACGGACAACACACGACGGACATAGGACGGTCCCAAAAGCCCACCTTGGCACTTTGTACCAGGTGAGCTAAAAATGAAAAGAAAAAGAAAACTTAATTGCCTTATCTGACATCATGCCTGGTATTTTGGTTTCACTACTAGATTGTGTTTCTGTCTTCATCACATCTTTAGTGTGTGGTTTCCAGCTGTCTGGTAGAGAAGGGGTAGGCTCCTGTTTCTGTCTTGTTGATGTCACACTTATGTCCGCAGCGGATGAAGTTGGACTGGGGTCTATTTGTACTGTAGAAGAACCCTGTGTTTCAAGTCTATCAGCCATTTTACTATCATCGTCAGTTTTGTATTTCTGAGTAGGTGTTGTGATGGAAGAATGGACATTGCTGTCAGTCTGTGTTCCAAAATCTGGTGTTAAGGTAGGCTTTAATACCACTACTGTAGAAGAGTGTGGAAGTTGTGACCCATCAATGGGTACAGATTGAACACTCTCAGTATGTGAATATTTCTCGGACTGGGAACCATCATCGACAGATGTCCTGTCTGTGACTTCAGACTGTGTCAAATCTACAGACTGGTCCCTTAGCAAACCTTCGACAGAACAAACACTGGATACACTACCACCAGAACTATCAGTCTGTGACAAATCTTCATTTTTTGTCTTCAAAGCTTCATCAACTATTCTCTTATGATCAACTTGTGGCATCTCTCGAGGGTAGTGTTGAAGAGAAAACTGTGAAACTGGTCTAAAAACCAAACAAACAAACTGACAAAGAGCAGAAATCTTTCTACATTTGGATTTTGTCAATGTTTCACTGAGTGCTTTGATCCATTCACATTGTACAAACTTCTGTACTAAAGTTCTGTTACTGCCCAGAGTATGGTTCAGGTCAGAAAGTGTCGATCCTGTTTCAACTTGCTCATCATCTTCTATTTTTCTCACAATACTGAAGCTGTCTGTTTTACCTACAAATAAAGAAAAGCATTCCCTTTTTCATAAATAAACCTGTTACAACATGTGTACATTCCAAAGAATCTTATGTTATGTTGTGAAAAAAAAAAATTACCCATATTTCCTGGGAAACAGATGATTCCAATCAATTCATACAGCAAGGCACTCTTTCCTTAGCATATCAGTTTAAGAAGATCCAAGAAGAATGAACACTATCTCCATAAAAGGATTGATGATCAGTGATTTTGTTACAAACCTATATATCTTCTATTTATGATACATAGATATTTTGCATAGGGAATCTCCCCAGCAGATAGAAAGTTGTGTCATGAAAGTGAATAAATATAGAACCATATAAGTATATTAAGAGAAGGCCATTTTATAACATCTTACAGTGAAACCTGATCACTGGTCTGGTCTTACCAAAACCCCAGTGATGTCCATCTCAATCATTCTGATTAAACAAAATAGCCATTGAAACAAACTCTAGATTAAACAAACATGAACAGCAATAAAACAAGGAAGCTCAAACAAGTAAGTTAAGACAACATGAGTTATAAAACCTAATGTTTCAGTGTTTGCCTGAAGCTACAAAAACGTGTCCTCAACGTTTTTTAATATAATCCCTGCAGCCACTGTTATGTATTATATTGCAGTAGCTTTCAGATGTGTTGTTTTGTTGTTGCTCAGAGTATTGTAAAACAGATATCTAACTTTACCATTGGTCTACCACAATAGTTATTGTTCAATGCTGCTTGCAGCAACAACAACACAATGTATAAGAACTTTGCAACATATATGCCTTATATACATGACAATTAAATTAGAATAATGAAGGATTTGTTTAATATCAGGGTGTTGTTTGCTGCACATGATGTGATGATGTCAGTTAGATACAGATATATATATACAGATATATAAAACCGGAGGAGCCGTTAGGCGAAACATGTTTGGCGTTTTATTTCTTTAAATATACAAATTAAATCATTTCAAACATAGAAGGCGTGTAAAGGATTTTATTTTTGCTCTATTTATTCCTTTGCCGGTCCGGAATTTGTCGGAAACCTTATTTCATTTGTATACAGATATATATATATATACCTGGCTCCGGTACAGCAGGCTGATTCTGACCACCACTAGTTGATGTTTGATCTCCAGTAGAGTCCACCTTTTTTTCATCAGGTATGCTGTACATATACAGATTAATTTGTACATATAATCGTGTGATGCATGCCACACCCAATGAACAACTCATGTTATAATAATTATTTCAACCATTGTTTTTACACATGCTTATATTAAAGGAAACATCCATAAGTGTGTGCAAATTGTATGAATGCTTTGCTCCTTTTTCACATTGGAAGGATATGATAATTGACATTATTTCTTTTAGTTTCAAAGTTCCATAAAAGCTGCATGGTTATTTTTGCTGAACATTTGTATGCAATTAACTATTCATAATGGGAAAATAGTTTTCATACTTAAAACATATAAAACTGTTAAACATTGATTAAACCAATCTAAATGACTGATAAGGATGTGGCAGTCATACAAATTGTGTGGATTGTCTAATGATAATACAATGCAACATGGCATACACAATGCACATTTTGAAATATAGGCATCGGCATAAAGTGTTACAGCAAAAAAAATCTTTGCTTGTTTTTAATACCTCCTAAACTTGGTGGTGGTAAACAGACAAACTGTGAGAGAAGGTCTTTTTACCCTATATACCAAATGGCAGCAATCCAGTAGAGATATATCAAGAAACTTCATGTCCCATCGGTAAAGGAAATTGACAGACAATAAATACCTCCTTGCTTATATCATCTCTTAGTTACATATAGCTAAAGTGAAATTAAATAAAGCCATAGATATTGATGATAGGTTGAAGCAGTTAGCTCAGATCTACTCACCTTGCATTTGGTGGACACGGTTTGGTGTCATTCAAATTGTCAAACTGAGTCCCGTTAGCTGTTCCATCTCCTGGCTCTATCCCATTATTTCCTGTTTTATCTATAAATACACAAGACATTTTCAGTATAAACACATAACATAACATCAATATATTTTGGAACAAAAAGTTGCACTCTTACTTCGACACATACATGTACATCACTTCCATTGTAGACACTCTAGAAGAAGTATATTTCATTCAATAGTAACACAAATACCATCTTAATCATAAAAACTTTAAAAGAAATTCTATGTCAAAAGAAGAGCATAATCTTATAAATAGAACATACATAGAGTTATAGTGTAAGGTGGCTAGGAACTGCAGCTTATAATCATAAAGATATGTATTAAGATACATATCAGTAATCTTAAAAAGGCTTTCATATGAATAATCAATAAACCAAATGCTTAGCTTGAACCTGTCATATTACAGAATTAAAAAGCATAGCATTTCTTAATGTAATACCCTTGTAGGTTCTAAGAAAAGTATACATAACAAATACACATGCCATTTTCAGAACGTAGACAATGGTTAGCCAAATTTGCCGTTTATGGAAAACTTCCCCTTCCTCTATGATTTTGATAATATCGTAGATCGTTTAAAAGGACAATGCTGAAAAAGTGAGGAAGTAGGGTAAACAATAATAATACAAAACTGTCACTACTTACTGCTTTCAGATTCCTGCTCTCGATCAACATTCAGGACTTTATTAACCAGAGTCATCACCGTATCTGTACAAATAAACATTATAAAATGGTATAAGATTGTTACCTGCTACCATTTAATATCAAAGGGCTCTGAAAGGGACGTAAATCTGGATCGCTGTGATCAGTATATATGATCAGTATGTACTCGGACAAGATTATTTCTACTGGTTTTAACATTGCATCAACAATACTCCCATAAGAGATAGTCATACAGGTTAGAACCACCTAAATTATGTCATGTACTACCTTACATGAAAATCTAAATCTATTGCTGCTATAATTTGAACCCCACCAGGACATTGGCCATGTAATTTTAAGATCTATATTCCTACAATAAGGCCACAGAAGTACCTGTAAAAATGGCCCTTTTAATTCTATCCCTATCGGTAAAAGAGGTAAAGTTACTCACCTCTAGCACTGTCAAACAGGTTTTTGGAGTTTTCATCTACGTCTCCTCCTACAGTAATATCCTCGTCCATGTTCTCGGACTCTGCCTCTTCAGGATCATAATCTGTCACAGCAATACCAAACACTCTATAAATATACAAACATAACATATCATAATCTGTCACAGCAATACCAAACACTCTATAAATATACAAACATAACATGTCATAATCTGTCACAGCAATACCAAACACTCTATAAATATACAAACATAACATGTCATAATCTGTCACAGCAATACCAAACACTCTATAAATATACAAACATAACATATCATCATCTGTCACAGCAATACCAAACACTCTATAAATATACAAACATAACATGTCATAATCTGTCACAGCAATACCAAACACTCTATAAATATACAAACATAACATATCATCATCTGTCACAGCAATACCAAACACTCTATAAATATACAAACATAACATGTCATAATCTGTCACAGCAATACCAAACACTCTATAAATATACAAACATAACATGTCATCATCTGTCACAGCAATACCAAACACTCTATAAATATACAAACATAACATGTCATAATCTGTCACAGCAATACCAAACACTCTATAAATATACAAACATAACATGTCATAATCTGTCACAGCAATACCAAACACTCTATAAATATACAAACATAACATATCATCATCTGTCACAGCAATACCAAACACTCTATAAATATACAAACATAACATGTCATAATCTGTCACAGCAATACCAAACACTCTATAAATATACAAACATAACATATCATAATCTGTCACAGCAATACCAAACACTCTATAAATATACAAACATATACAAACATAACATATCATCATCTGTCACAGCAATACCAAACACTCTATAAATATACAAACATAACATATCATCATCTGTCACAGCAATACCAAACACTCTATAAATATACAAACATAACATATCATCATCTGTCACAGCAATACCAAACACTCTATAAATATACAAACATAACATATCATCATCTGTCACAGCAATACCAAACACTCTATAAATATACAAACATAACATATCATCATCTGTCACAGCAATACCAAACACTCTATAAATATACAAACATAACATATCATCATCTGTCACAGCAATACCAAACACTCTATAAATATACAAACATAACATATCATAATCTGTCACAGCAATACCAAACACTCTATAAATATACAAACATAACATATCATCATCTGTCACAGCAATACCAAACACTCTATAAATATACAAACATAACATGTCATCATCTGTCACAGCAATACCAAACACTCTATAAATATACAAACATAACATATCATAATCTGTCACAGCAATACCAAACACTCTATAAATATACAAACATAACATATCATAATCTGTCACAGCAATACCAAACACTCTATAAATATACAAACATAACATATCATAATCTGTCACAGCAATACCAAACACTCTATAAACATACAAACATAACATATCATCATAAAATATCCTTGAAAATCACCATACTCGTAGTTGGGAAGGAATAAGCTTAACATAGCACATATCTGTTGGTACATATTCAAGTTTAGTTTATTTGGCCACTGGCCAATAATACAACAAATATACATAGTACAATTCAACTAAAGTGTCCCAGACAGGAAATACATCTGAACAACTTCATCATAATCAGACTGATGTTAAAAAGATCAAAATATTCTTGAATAACGGCAACCCTTTCTAAAAGATTAAACAAAACCCATTTTAATGATAACACTGGAATACATTTGATTTGAGTGCGCTTATGACATAATAACATTGTTGTGACTAGGAAAATTGCTCAGAAGTATTCACCCACCATAAGACAATTTCACTAAACAATGTCATCCAATTTAAGTAGACTGGCATCCTATCATGGTTGCAGTAGCAGTATAATAATAATGAACATACTAAGCAATGGTTATTGTGGGGGTAATATACTTATAGAACTATGTCAGATAAACTTACCTAAGTATTGTCAGAGGACAAAAGTGTTCATCCCCATAATGATCCACCAATTCAACCTTCACATATTTGGCGTAATAATCATGTGACTCTCTCATATCAAATGATTGGATGATACGTTCATCTTTGAGAATTTGCTCCCCGGCAAGCTTCCAATCCTTTGTTGGGTATCTGAAAATAATATTTGTAAACAAATTTTAACTCACATCCCATAATCACCCAGTATTATGATGTTCAACAAGTCTTAATAGGTTTATAAGATGTAATGCTTAATGTCGTTTGGGTAATTACAATTCTTAAACACAATTAGCGGTTGATAAACCACCAAAGCTAGACACATTCAGTAAAATTTGGATTAATCTATGGCTGAATCTTAGTACTTAGAACAGTTTTGATTGATACTTGATATAATGAGTAAAAAAACTTCATTATGTTTGACGAGGGTAATAAAGTACAACATTAGAAATGTCACCAGGAGTATAACACACAACCATGTGATGGGAGAAATAACTTCATTATCATCAAACAGAGAGATAGACTTGTACTACAATGTGACGGCAGTAGATGTCATTAATGGAGATATCTGTATAAACATTGATAAAAAAGAGAGCCAAAAAAAATATATTGATATCAATACATAAACATAGTTAATATCCCATATTTTGTTAGTAACTTAAAACTATGTAGGTATTTTATTAGGCTTAACCTACCATTCTAACATTAAGAAAAGTGAATTGAAAGTAGTTGTAGATGAATTTGATTGCACTCATACAAGAAGTCATACCTATGTTAGGATTATAGGTAGTGAGAGGGTGTATAGCTATGTCTAATAGTCCTACTGCTGTTACAGTAATCAAAAACTGTATGGACTATGGGATACTTGATATATCTATATCACTATAGTAAACACAAGCATTGAACTTATTTGTAGATACCCTATCATTGCTGGTGTAGAATGTTAGGGATACTCCAGACACTAACCACACTATATATAGGAGGACATGTTACCTGTCACTTAGATATATCCTGTATTGTCCTGTATATCTTGTATTGTTGGTGTTAGTGTGTGGAATGTTAGGGATACTCCAGACACTAACCACACTATATATAGGAGGACATGTTACCTGTCACTTAGATATATCCTGTATTGTCCTGTATATCTTGTATTGTTGGTGTTAGTGTGTGGAATGTTAGGGATACTCCAGACACTAACCACTATATATATAGGAGGACATGTTACCTGTCACTTAGATATATCCTGTATTGTCCTGTATATCTTGTATTGTTGGTGTTAGTGTGTGGAATGTTAGGGATACTCCAGACACTAACCACACTATATATAGGAGGACATGTTACCTGTCACTTTGATATATCCTGTATTGTCCTGTATATCTTGTATTGTTGGTGTTAGTGTGTGGAATGTTAGGGATACTCCAGACACTAACCACACTATATATAGGAGGACATGTTACCTGTCACTTAGATATATCCTGTATTGTCCTGTATATCTTGTATTGTTGGTGTTAGTGTGTGGAATGTTAGGGATACTCCAGACACTAACCACACTATATATAGGAGGACATGTTACCTGTCACTTAGATATATCCTGTATTGTCCTGTATATCTTGTATTGTTGGTGTTAGTGTGTGGAATGTTAGGGATACTCCAGACACTAACCACACTATATATAGGAGGACATGTTACCGTCACTTAGATATATCCTGTATTGTCCTGTATATCTTGTATTGTTGGTGTTAGTGTGTGGAATGTTAGGGATACTGACACTAACCACACTATATAGGAGGACATGTTACCTGTCACTTAGATATATCCTGTATTGTCCTGTATATCTTGTATTGTTGGTGTTGTGTGTGGAATGTTAGGGATACTCCAGACACTAACCACACTATATATAGGAGGACATGTTACCTGTCACTTAGATATATCCTGTATTGTCCTGTATATCTTGTATTGTTGGTGTTAGTGTGTGGAATGTTAGGGATACTCCAGACACTAACCACATATATAGGAGGACATGTTACCTGTCACTTAGATATATCCTGTATTGTCCTGTATATCTTGTATTGTTGGTGTTAGTGTGTGGAATGTTAGGGATACTCCAGACCACACTATATATAGGAGGACATGTTACCCGTCACTTAGATATATCCTGTATTGTCCTGTATATCTTCTACTCCAGACACTAACCACACTATATATAGGAGGACATGTTACCTGTCACTTTGATATATCCTGTATTGTCCTGTATATCTTGTATTGTTGGTGTTAGTGTGTGGAATGTTAGGGATACTCCAGACACTAACCACACTATATATAGGAGGACATGTTACCTGTCACTTAGATATATCCTGTATTGTCCTGTATATCTTGTATTGTTGGTGTTAGTGTGTGGAATGTTAGGGATACTCCAGACACTAACCACACTATATATAGGAGGACATGTTACCTGTCACTTAGATATATCCTGTATTGTCCTGTATATCTTGTATTGTTGGTGTTAGTGTGTGGAATGTTAGGGATACTCCAGACACTAACCACACTATATATAGGAGGACATGTTACCTGTCACTTAGATATATCCTGTATTGTCCTGTATATCTTGTATTGTTGGTGTTAGTGTGTGGAATGTTAGGGATACTCCAGACACTAACCACACTATATATAGGAGGACATGTTACCTGTCACTTTGATATATCCTGTATTGTCCTGTATATCTTGTATTGTTGGTGTTAGTGTGTGGAATGTTAGGGATACTCCAGACACTAACCACACTATATATAGGAGGACATGTTACCTGTCACTTAGATATATCCTGTATTGTCCTGTATATCTTGTATTGTTGGTGTTAGTGTGTGGAATGTTAGGGATACTCCAGACACTAACCACACTATATATAGGAGGACATGTTACCTGTCACTTAGATATATCCTGTATTGTCCTGTATATCTTGTATTGTTGGTGTTAGTGTGTGGAATGTTAGGGATACTCCAGACACTAACCACACTATATATAGGAGGACATGTTACCTGTCACTTAGATATATCCTGTATTGTCCTGTATATCTTGTATTGTTGGTGTTAGTGTGTGGAATGTTAGGGATACTCCAGACACTAACCACACTATATATAGGAGGACATGTTACCTGTCACTTAGATATATCCTGTATTGTCCTGTATATCTTGTATTGTTGGTGTTAGTGTGTGGAATGTTAGGGATACTCCAGACACAAACCACACTATATATAGGAGGACATGTTACCTGTCACTTAGATATATCCTGTATTGTCCTGTATATCTTGTATTGTTGGTGTTAGTGTGTGGAATGTTAGGGATACTCCGGACACTAACCACACTATATATATAGGAGGACATGTTACCTGTCACTTAGATATATCCTGTATTGTCCTGTATATCTTGTATTGTTGGTCTTAGTGTGTGGAATGTTAGGGATACTCCAGACACTAACCACACTATATATGGGAGGACATGTTACCTGTCACTTTGATATATCCTGTATTGTCCTGTATATCTTGTATTGTTGGTGTTAGTGTGTGGAATGTTAGGGATACTCCAGACACTAACCACACTATATATAGGAGGACATGTTACCTGTCACTTAGATATATCCTGACCATCTTGGGCTGGGAGGAGAACAACTCTAGACTAGCTATGTCTACAGACAGGGCCTGGATTGGTTCACACAGTTCTATTATCACCCTGAAAGGAATATATAAATACTCTTTATGCTGAACTAAACATACAAAAGTTTTCTGTCATAAAGACCCCTATATCATTTTGAGAAAAGAATGGTGATATACTCTGGAATGTCTTAGTATAAGATATCCATGACAAAGGTTATCATAATTACACAGGCACTATGTCACAAATCAAGAAAGCATAAAACTAAGGTTAAACATACCATTTTTTCACTTTACATGGATTAATCATGTAATCATCTTTGTTTGAGTTCAGAATGCCCTTTGGATTGGTTGATTCTGGATTGAAGGTTAGAATCTTGGCTCCACAATCATGAGAGGCATAGTTCTTCTTTCTCTGTTTTGATGGAGATATCACAGGTTTTCCAGTGTTTTCTTCTTTGGCAGCTATAAAAAAAAACTAACAACAGTTATTAAACTATGTTCTCAATGTTGATTAAAAACATGTGGCATCTGGGGTCTTCTTAGAGACAAGTTTCCCATTCTAACTGTAACTTTTACTATAATCCTATATTGCTGGTACTCATTAGAGCTATCTTGTGAAGGCTCGCTCTTATGTGTACCAATGAAAAATTATAAATGAAAAGTTTTTTGAAATGCTGTTAATGAAAGAACCAGATTAATTGCTAACTCTTCCATAAAAAAAATGGAATACTTTTCTAAGGTCTATAACACTTGAAGTAATGATGCCAACAAATAAATATACCTATTGTCAACACCATTTTCTGTACTTGATAACCTCTTATCAATAGTGAAAGTTGCCAAAACACTATACATGTTTATTACTTCACTCTTAAATATGCCTTAATGGACTATGAAATGAACAAAATGTTACATTAAAATGAGCAACTACTATACTGTGTCAAATGGTTAGTCTAGTATGCTATTTTGTATTACAATGGTCTTACTTTCCTCTGATGGTAACAAACTTTGAACTTATTTACTGTAGATTTTTTTTTTTAACTTGTTAGACCTTTTTATCTTATCAACTACAATATAAGTTCATACAAGATGAGATCAGAAAATTAGTCATTTGTTGATCATTAGATTCATAGTTAAAATAATTTCAACAGAATTCCACTTAACATATCACATCAGTAAGTCCAACTATCAGTATTTCAATTCACTGATTGCCCTCCTATTGGATTGGATGGGATTGGATGAATGTCGCCATTTTTTCATTCAGCCAACCTTTTCCATGCACCTTGTATTTCCTGACAAGTACTTAACAATTTCTATCCCAGCCTCCAACAACTTTCCCACATGAACATAATCGGTCATTGGAGAGAGATATAGAGAATAGATGGTAAATCTCACAATGAATGATGTAATCAATTAGATTACATGAAAAATATAATGAACCATTGGTGACGATAACACTATTTGACGAAAGGGGCTTCTTTGAGGTTAAGAAATAACTTACAGTCTAGCTTGTCTTTTTCAGCCTTTGCCAACATTTTTTGTGTCCATTCATTAAATGTGAGACCTTCCTCCTCAGATTTGTCATCTGCATCTTTTCTTGTGGAAGTTTCTGGTGGGGTCTCCATGGCACCAGGAAGAGCTTCCGTTAACTGCTGAATGACAAACTGAATGTTGTCACCTAGATCTTCAATTACTTCAATTGTATGCAGGAAATGATTTTCTCAACTTTAAAATCTGTTTAGTATGTGAATAAATAACTTTTATTTAGTTAGGATTGGTACAGGACCTCCTATATCACTAATGTAAAACAAGACAACTTTAAGGCTTACAAAGATCAAGTGCTACATCTTACACATAGTCTGCAATTACTAAGTGTTCATTGGGTGTTATTCCTCTAGATTGGTTTGTAAGACGTAGTAAAAGTAAAGTCATTATAAGAGTGTCCTTACCTGGACAGTTTGGTCTGTAGCCTCAGTACCATGTAACCCACTGGGTTGTTCAGGAAGGGACTTTACCACATTCAGTACATCTTCTCCGGTTATTTCTCCTATCACCACTTGATCACTTTGTTCTTTGGCATCCTCATCCAAACTTAGAAAAATATTCAAAATTACTCTTTGAATAAATTTTGTTTATTATATACCAGTAATTCAGTGTTAGACTACTGTTGTTAACCAGGTTATATTATTATAATGTATTCAGCATAATTCAATCACAACTTGATTAATATTGGGCAGCTACTTGTTAAATATCTACACTACATAGAGAGTAGATTGATGGTTAAAGAATAACAGTTATCTCTGAGTGCTATATTGGTCAGGTTACCTAATCCAACATCCTTCTACCTTTAAAAAAATTACCTGATTTCAAGTAATTGCGAGCAATTTCAGATGCCATTTCTTGCAAAGACATTATAAATGACTGGACATATATTTTCTTTGTAAACTGTCTAACAACTAAAACAATTCTAAAAGTTCATAGTTAACAGTCCAATGTAAAGATGTGATACAATGTGAAAAAACTGAGCTAATACTAATTGATTTTAGTTTAAACTTTTTTATTTTACATCAATTGTGAAACAAGTTCTTACAACTTAGATTAAGTCTCTCCCGATTCTGCTTCCTGGATACATTACCAGTACGCGCCAAATGTGGATTAATGAAAGTGTGGAAAACAGTGATCCAGGGGTAGAGCGTCAGCTTCTGGACACGAGCGTTGTGGGTTCCAATCCTGTGAGTAGCAGGATCTGCCTTGCGAACTTTTATTAATACTAATTGATGTTGGTAGTCTATATCAACAATACCTGGTGATCACGGCCAGTATTTAACATTTAGAACATAACCATAGAAACATACATTATGAATAATTCATGATATCACCTGTATCTGTATAATATATGCATACCTAAGAGACTTATCATTTGAAGATAATGTCTCGCTTTTCAATGGCGTTTCTAATTGATCAACTGGGACAGATTGAGTCACAGCTTCTTTCTCATCTGTAGTTATCTGGCTTGTTGAGATTTTGGCTGACTCACTGGCATCAAATCTGTCTGCTTCTCTGTAAACAACTATAGGCTATAAATACTTGTTTGGACAACTTTATTGATTTGGTAATAAATAAAAAGTGATTTATAAAGTGATTTTATAAAAAGAAATGAAAACAATATCTGAATAGCTGAAACCTAAAGAAATATGAAATGTAAGTTGTCATTTGACTTCAACATGTAATGAAACCAAATTGTATGACATTTCTACTACAAAATGACAAAATAGAAAAAAAAATATTGCATTCAGTTGATCATCGAAGCCTTTAGATAAAACCTCAACATTAGACATAAATACATTTTATAAGAATTTCTGATAAAGCTAAACAACACTCATTCTTATTTTTTGGTGCATGGCCCATAGCTTTCTAACTAACTACATTATAACTTGAATTTGGGCTTTCAATGAGACCAAATGGCAGTGAATATTTCTGCCATGGTAACCTACTATTTCTTCAACCACAAAAAAGTTTGTGCTTGAACAAGATAGTCTACTTAAGATGTAAATAGATACCAGATTGTCCTTTGAAGATTTGATATTGTTTTAGACTTACAAAATGCCACTGTTTCTCAAACCGCAAAAAAAGTATGGAATGGTGCATTTTCATGAGATAATAAGAAACATATTTTAGACATCAATATAGAAATTTCAGATTTCTAATTGTTCCTAGTACAATATGTGTTCTAGTTATGCAATTTAATGCAGCCTATCTAAGAAATCTACCCTGTCAACAATACTTGTCTTGACCAGTGATGTTTATTGTCCTTGCTTCAAGGAGACATCCAAAATAAGAACACAATAATTGTGGTGGAGAGATAGTGTTTGTCCTGTGGTAAGAGCTTGGTAAGTTTGAGACTAGTCACTGGGTCATACAAAACACTAAAATAGATTAGTATGTGTAGTAGTGGGATTCTTGGTAATTTGTCAATAGGAAAACGAGTTCCATGTCAAAAATGAGTCATAGAGGTTGGATCACATTAAACTGATAAGTTGTTGAAATAACATTAAATCACAAAGAAGAGACAAAACAGCCATTTAAGGAGAGTAAACTGTATGTGCAATATACATACTGGACTGTTGAGTCAATCTGGGTTGCTATTTGACCATTGAAGACTGTGGAAGTAGATGCAGAATTGACTGTGACGCTTGGTTTAATCTCCAAACTCTCGGTCTGTACCTCTTGAGAAACCTAGAGTTGATTGTAAAAGTTTATCATTGAAACCAATAAACTTTTTCAGCAAAATTACAGTACAGTGGTATTCAACACTTTATAGAGAAACAACATTGTGTTCTTCAATTATTGTACTTTTACATCGTATTAACAATATTTCAATCCTTTTACAATGACAGTTGACCTTTTCCCATTTTTCGTAAAAGGAAAATTAATCCTTGGGCAATGGAAAAGAGCCTTTCTAACACTTCATGAAGAGCAAATCAGGAAAGAATGATACATGGAATATGAGTCTAAGATCACACATGCACATCAACAACTGGGCTTCTGTTCCAAGAATTACTGTAAACCTGGTGGACAGATTCTTACAACCTGTCCTATAAGTGAAAGTTGACTTCATAAAAATAATTTTAAAATGTTTGAGTTTATAATATCATTCGTATCAAATAATATAAAACAAATACCATTAATGATACATAGTATAAAAGTTCCCGTTTTCTCTGAAACGTCAATCTTAAAAAGCGTTTAATTTGTAAAAGACCCATTAGTTTATGAACCTTATGAAGGTTAAGCATCAATTTAAACAGCAAGAAAGTGTAGTTACAGATTTGTCTGCAGTGAAAGCTATGGAGTATTGGCCATCTTTTTCCGACCTTGAAGACTCCGTTGTTATATCTAGATTATCTGTAGTTTGTAGAACCTGGAAATATAAACATAAAAATCACTTGTAATAATTATTGGTAATTAGTGACTGCACTCATCAAATAAATGTCAGTCAAACATTGTTAAGTGTACCAAAATACCAAATAAAACGCATATAATTATATTTGCTTGATTTGGGTTTTAAACCATCCATAACAAAATTGCTATTACATGAATATCCATCTGGAGTTCTATCAGCTTTTAAAACTCAGTGTTTTAACAATATTCATATGTATTGCTATCAACTTCAAGTCAGTCCAAAACAGCAATATTCCACATGAAGAAGTATCAGTCTAAAACTATGTGTCTGTCACCAAGAACTTCAAATCTGAACATACACTCATTGGTTCTTGCTTACCATTGGTTGATGTTTAACATTGTTCAATGTTTTTGGTTGGCTAACACTACATGTATACTCAAAGTTGTCAGATTGGACTCATCTCTTTAAAATTGATTGTAAAACAACGTTTGATAGGTTACAGCAATCACTATTAATTCGTTGTCATGGCTATTCAACCTGTTAACTTGCACGGAAGGTTTTGATTAATGAAGACTTCCAATAATTGTCCCTGCTTATTAAGAGATTCAAACCAACAACCTATGTGTCCATGGCTTTTTATCAATGATGAGTCAAAAATTTGGTAAGCTATTGTGAGTAACATAGTATGTGTGAAAGACTTATATAGTGTCTGTTCAGTTAGCTTAAAACTACAATTAATTATGTTGATAAAAAGAAAAGTAATTATTTTAAACCTAATAAAAATCTTCCATAACCAATTACCAAACAATAAAGACATTTGACCAGCTTGTTGCAGACGACTCTTGAAAACATTGTGGGAAAAGGAGAAATTGGTCTTGACGAGCAATTACACCTTTTCCCACAATGTTTTCTGCCCTATCAGATGATTATTTTTCAATTCATTTCATTTTGAAATGTCCTATCAGATGATTATTTTTCAATTCATTTCATTTTGAAATGTCATCTGCAAACTCTTTCAATTTGGGACAATCTAAAATTTGGCGTTTGGTAAAGGTTTAAATATCAGTGTATAAAGTGTGCATTTTGTCATCTACCATTCTATTGGGACATTTACATCCAGGTATTGATGCAGTTTTATCGTGAAACATGTAAACTAGATATCAAATGAAAGCATTGTCACATTGCAATAGAATGTTGTACAGCTGGGGTAATTTATCATCCAATAACAAAGGTTTCCTTATTCGACTTGGGACATGACTCAATAACAAAGACCCTAAACCCTTTCTGAACCAGAAATTGATACTGACAACATTGTGACTTGAAAAGAAAAAAACTCAACACCGAAAGCAAGCGGATTGCTTCTTAGAATTGTTTTCTTATGAAATAATGCTCTAAATCTACTACTACTAGAATCTTATAACTTAATTGACACAGTCCTAATAAGTTAGTTACTAGGTATATGTAGTTTGAATGAAAAAGCTTCAATACTTTTAGAGAAAAGTGAACCTGAACATTTTCATTACCATATTTTCATAATTTGATCTTAATGCAAACAAAAGCTATGTATTAACTTGGTAAGCACAATCCCCTTGAAATTGAGATGGTTAGTAAATGTATGAAGTAATTCCTTTGATACTTTAAAAGATATGAGTAACTTATCTTTTTTCATAATTAAAAATTCTAAGTTGAAAGAGGTCAGAACTCTGTCTAAATGAATTCCCATTTGTACTTATTTTACTTTGTCTAAACAGTTTCTTTATTGTGGTTTGTAAATGTATGAAGTATGAAAACATTAACTTTGATACTTTAGAAGATAAGTGTACCTTATCATTTTCCTAGACCAAAAGTTCAAAACCAGTTAGATTTATTTTTAAATGCAATCCAGAAAAAGATAACTTGATCTACACAGTTTCTTTAAGGTTGTTTATAAATGAATGAAGTTTACAAACACTAACTTTAAACCTTAGTGTACCTTAACATTTTACATAACTGGACATCTGTTGCCAACAATGATGCACACCAGGTGATGCCAATAGTTCATGCTGATCCTTACTAAGCAAGACGAGCTTTAAATCCTATCCATCAAATAGTTGGTAGAAAATGTTATATGCCTCAATTTTTGCAACCTTGTTTTGGACCAACCTTTTTTGAATAGGTATTAAAGATACTCTCTCAGAGATGTGTGCATTTGGAGTAATAAACATTTTTAAATCACAATCATTGTCACTAAACCAAAGAACATTTTCAATTTCTTTACTTATAAGGTGCTAAAATCCGGATTTTCATTAATTAACGTGAAGTGAGCTGTTGCACCTCTCTTTGGGAAAGCTGGTTTATAAATAAACGGAGGAATTCTCTTTCGTGCGCTTTGCTTTTGTCATGTAACATCTAAATGAATGAATGAATGAATGGTGTTTTAAGGCGCATCGACAGCTAAGGTCATTTAGCGCGCATTATACATTTCATATTAATTAGATAGATAGATTTATTACAGTATAGGGAGCATATACATAGTTTACAATATAACATAGAATTAAACAATAAGCAATATTAAATACTATTTCATGAAAACCCCGAAATGCTCACCAACACCAAAGATAACACAAAAAAGATTAAATAAGCCCTTATTTCTATTGTGATCCTTTTTATTGGCGGCATGACATAGAGAGGCAAATGTAACATACGCAGGGTTACAATTATCAATTGTAATAAAATAAAAATGTTTATCACAGTTATGATGAAATGACAGAGTTAATGATAACATCAATAATCACATCAGGTAAGTATCATCATAACTTATGAATAATAAACAGTAGTATCTAAGTATGCAATAATTACCTCCCTTTAATTTTCACATTGAAATTAAAATTACATGAATGAAGTTGGCAAATAAAATATCCAATCCACGAAAACATTTTATAACATGAAACTTGAATTTAAAATGGCATATGTTCTGTTAAGTCTTTAATTTTGTTATCCTGAAAATACCTTTTCTTAACCTTCAGCGTAGATATATCCTAACATATTTAGTATAAATACAGTCAAACTTGTGTTAAGCAACCCCCCTTTTAAGCAGCCAACCTGCCTTAAACAACCACTACAGAAAGTCCCTTTGTTAGTTTTATAGTGTAAATCAATTGTGTTAAGCAGCCAACCTGTCTTAAACAGCCAATTTACTCTGTCCCATAGGCTGGACTCTTAACACGAGTTTGACTGTAATACATATTTTTTCTTGCTCACCAAAATGCAAATGCCTAGGTGGTAAGGTTAAACTGAAAACTATGATTATAATCTAATTAAGCAAGATCTAACTTATCAATATTTAAGCTGTTATTTTCCTCCTCACTCAACCCATTTTCCATTGACAGAAATGATGTATGCATCCATGCGCATGCGTGAAAAATGGGTTTTTCCAAAGACCCACATATATGAAATTACGACCTCTTACTCTAAGTTTAATTGTTGTTTGAAAAATAAACTGGTTTAAATGGTCTTAGATATCTGCTTTTTTAATGTTGTAGATCTTCTTTGTATAATTACGATCAGGGTTGGGAAGCTGTCAATAATCTAGTTCTACGTTACTTCAGAAATCTTTGCCGTTCTTTTTACGGTAGAAGACGTTTTATTTCAAAAAGTTAATCTCCATATCTGAGAGAGTCTCTTTAAGGTTTTGGTACTGTATTATCAAACAATTTTTCAATGTTTCTACACATAAAAAGACTATAAAAGCTATAAAATATAAAGCAGTTAACACACAATGACAATGTTGTCACAATATGTTATGATATAAGTTGTTATAACTTGTTTTTTTTATGACTTTTCTTCCCTGAAAACTGATAAAATAGATTTTCTCCAGTTTTCTAATGGGTAACATTTGGATTTCTTTTAAAAATCGTAATCAGAATCATGTAATCCATCTTTCAACCGTGAGATTTTCTAAAAAAATCAAACAGGTAACATATTCATCATGAAAGAAAGATTAAATGGGCTTCAATGTTAATTTTTTAATTGATTATCTTCCCTAATGGAGGTTATAATGGAACAAATTCTTGGTTAAACCTTTTCACTTGTAAAGATCTTCAATGTGATAAAGTTTCATAAAGTTGCTACCATTAAGTGTTGAGATATGCAAAACTCTTGGTACAGTTCAGGAACCTTAAATCCATACTTGCGCTCATTTACAGTTAAATTGTGAAAGTTCTAGAATAATTGAAAATTAACTTAAAAGAACTTTTAATTCCCTTTTACAGAGGAGCTGAGATGGTAAAACATTCACATGATGCTTTAAAAAGTGTTTATGATAAAGTCTGTTTACAATCAGGGACAAAACTAGGTCAGCCGAGAAATGTTGGGAACCAATAAAACCCAAAAAATTCTCCATTTTGAATGTTCACATTTTTGGTATTGAATAAATGACAGTATTTTTAGGTTTCACATGATTTTTCTGACCAGGTGATCGCCACTCGTTAATCCAAGCACTCTGTGCTATTTTAGATGTTTCTCGAATGTAAATAATGAAGTTAAATTGGTGGGTACTTGGTTTGTGAAATTAGCACTTTGAAACATAGATAATGAATTGTGCAGGCGTTATAGTGTCATGATCCTGTTTAGTTTCGTTATGTTTCAACATATTCTATCATAATTCATAACTCATTTACCTGGTTTTACAGTTTATCTAAGAGCTAGTATGCTTTTAACAACATACAGCAATTCTTCTGCACTAAAATCTCTTTTAAAAGTTGTTTTAGATATTAATCAAATGCATCACACCTCAAAGCAGCCTTTACTTTAATAATAGAAAAACAATATTGACAATTAAATATAAGGTAATGTTATATATCAATTTGAAAACTGACAACAGAGTCTATCTGCTCTTTAAAGATAAATTGATCTAAATACTCTACGTCTCATTAACAATTAGAAAAGCAATTTGGAGGGATCACAGTTCAGTAGCAATTTGTTTATCAGTATAGTTACAATTTGGAGGGATAACAGTACTGTAGTTATTTGTATATCAGTATAACTACAATTTGGAGTGATCACAGTTCTGTAGTAATTTGTATATCAGTATAGTTACAATTTGGAGGGATAACAGTACTGTAGTAATTTGTTTATCAGTAAAGTTACAATTTGGAGGGATAACAGTACTGTAGTAATTTGTTTATCAGTATAGTAACAATTTGGAGGGATCACAGTACAGAAGTAATTTGTATATCAGTAAAGTTACAATTTTGAGGGATAACAGTACTGTAGTAATTTGTATATCAGTATAGTTACAATTTGGAGGGATAACAGTACTGTAGTAATTTGTATATCAGTATAGATACAATTTGGAGGGATAACAGTACTGTAGTAATTTGTTAATCAGTAAAGTTACAATTTGGAGGGATCACAGTACTGTAGTAATTTGTATATCAGTACTGTAACAATTTGGAGGGATCACAGTTCTGTAGTAATTTGTATATCAGTAAAGTTACAATATGGAGGGATCACAGTACTGCAGTAATTTGTTTATCAGAATAGTTACAATTTGGAGGGATCACAGTACAGTAGTAACTTGTATATCTGTATAGTTACAATTTGGAGGGATCACAGTACTGTAGTAATTTGTATATCAGTAAAGTTACAATTTGGAGGGATCACAGTACTGTAGTAATTTGTATATCAGTATAGTTACAATTTGGAGGGATCACAGTAATGTAGCAATTTGTTTATCAGTAAAGTTACAATTTGGAGGGATCACAGTACTGTAGTAATTTGTATATCAGAATAGTTACAATTTGGAGGGATCACAGTACTGCAGTAATTTGTTTATCAGTAAAGTTACAATTTGGAGGGATCACAGTACTGTAGTAATTTGTATATCAGTATAGTTACAATTTGGAGGGATCACAGTACTGCAGTAATTTGTTTATCAGTAAAGTTACAATTTGGAGGGATCACAGTACTGCAGTAATTTGTATATCAGTAAAGTTACAATTTGGAGGTATACCAGTACTGTAGTTATTTGTATATCAGTAAAGTTACAATTTGGAGGGATAACAGTACTGTAGTAATTTGTATATAAGTATAGTAACAATTTGGAGGGATCACAGTTCTGTAGTAATTTGTATATCAGTATAGTTACAATTTGGAGGGATAACAGTACTGTAGTAATTTGTATATCAGTATAGTTACAATTTGGAGGGATAACGGTACTGTAGCAATTTGTTTATCAGTATAGTTACAATTTGGAGGGATCACAGTACTGTAGTAATTTGTTTATCAGTACTGTAACAATTTGGAGGCATCACAGTACTGTAGTAATTTGTATATCAGTATAATTACAATTTGGAGGTATCACAGTACAGTAGTAATTTGTTTCTCAGTAAAGTTACAATTTGGAGGGCTCACAGTACTGTAGTAATTTGTATATCAGTAAAGTTACAATTTGGAGGTATACCAGTACTGTAGTTATTTGTATATCAGTAAAGTTACAATTTGGAGGGATAACAGTACTGTAGTAATTTGTTTATCAGTATAGTTACAATTTGGAGGGATAACAGTACTGTAGTAATTTGTTTATCAGTAAAGTTACAATTTGGAGGGATAACAGTACTGCAGTAATTTGTTTATCAGTAAAGTTACACTTTGGAGGGATCACATTACTGTAGTAATTTGTTTATCAGTATAGTTACAATTTGGAGGGATCACAGTACTGTAGTAATTTGTTTATCAGTACTGTAACAATTTGGAGGGGTCACAGTACTGTAGTAATTTGTATATCAGTACAGTTACAATTTGGAGGGATCACAGTACTGTAGTTATATGTATATCAGAATAGTTACAATTTGGAGGGATCACAGTACTGTAGTAATTTGTTTATCAGTAAAGTTACAATTTGGAGGGATCACAGTACTGTAGTTATTTGTATATCAGAATAGTTAAAATTTGGAGGGATCACAGTACTGTAATAATTTGTTTATCAGTAAAGTTACAATTTGGAGGGATAACATTACTGTAGTAATTTGTATATCAGTATAGTTACAATTTGGAGGGATCACAGTACTCTAGCAATTTGTTTATCAGTAAAGTTACAATTTGGAGGGATCACAGTACTGTAGTAATTTGTATATCAGTAGAGTTACAATTTGGAGGGTTCACAGTTCTGTAGTAATTTGTTTATCAGTACTGTAACAATTTGGGGGGATCACAGTTCTGTAGTAATTTGTATATCAGTAAAGTTACAATTTGGAGGGATCACAGTACAGTTGTAATTTGTTTATCAGTAAAGTTACAATTTGGAGGGATAACAGTACTGTAGTTATTTGTATATCAGTATAGTTACAATTTGGAGGGATCACAGTACTGCAGTAATTTGTTTATCAGTATAGTTACAATTTGGAGGGATGACAGTACTGTAGTAATTTGTATATCAGTATAGTTACAATTTGGAGGGATAACAGTACTGTAGTAATTTGTTTATCAGTAAAGTTACAATTTGGAGGGATAACAGTACTGTAGTAATTTGTTTATCAGTAAAGTTACACTTTGGAGGGATAACAGTACTATAGCAATTTCTTTATCAGTAAAGTTACAATTTGGAGGGATAACAGTACTGTAGTAATTTGTATATCAGTATAGTAACAATTTGGAGGGATCACAGTACAGTAGTAATTTGTTTATCAGTAAAGTTACAATTTGGAGGGATAACAGTACTGTAGTAATTTTTTTATCAGTAAAGTTACAACTTGGAGGGATAACAGTACTGTAGTAATTTGTATATCAGTATAGTAACAATTTGGAGGGATCACAGTTCTGTAGTAATTTGTATATCAGTAAAGTTACAATTTGGAGGGATCACAGTACAGTTGTAATTTGTTTATCAGTAAAGTTACAATTTGGAGGTATACCAGTACTGTAGTTATTTGTTTATCAGTATAGTTACAATTTGGAGGGATCACAGTACTGCAGTAATTTGTTTATCAGTATAGTTACAATTTGGAGGGATCACAGTACTGTAGCAATTTGTTTATCAGTAAAGTTACAATTTGGAGGGATCACAGTACTGTAGTAATTTGTATATCAGTAGATTTACAATTTGGAGTGATCACAGTTCTGTAGTAATTTGTTTATCAGTACTGTAACAATTTGGAGGGATCACAGTTCTGTAGTAATTTGTATATCAGTAAAGTTACAATTTGGAGGGATCACAGTACAGTTGTAATTTGTTTATCAGTAAAGTTACAATTTGGAGGGATAACAGTACTGTAGTTATTTGTATATCAGTAAAGTTACAATTTGGAGGGATCACAGTACTGCAGTAATTTGTTTATCAGTATAGTTACAATTTGGAGGGATCACAGTACTGTAGTTATTTGTTTATCAGTAAAGTTACAATTTGGAGGGATCACAGTACTCTAGTAATTTGTATATCAGTATAGTTACAATTTGGAGATATCACAGTACTGTAGTAATTTGTTTATCAGTACTGTAACAATTTGGAGGGATCACAGTACTGTAGTAATTTGTATATCAGTATAGTTACAATTTGGAGGGATCACAGTACTGTAGTAATATGTATATCAGAATAGTTACAATTTGGAGGGATCACAGTACTGTAGTAATTTGTTTATCAGTAAAGTTACAATTTGGAGGGATCACAGTACTGTAGTAATTTGTTTATCAGTACTGTAACAATTTGGAGGGATCACAGTTCTGTAGTAATTTGTTTATCAGTACTGTAACAATTTGGAGGGATCACAGTACTGTAGTAATTTGTATATCAGTATAGTTACAATTTGGAGGGATCACAGTACTGTAGTAATATGTATATCAGAATAGTTACAATTTGGAGGGATCACAGTACTGTAGTAATTTGTTTATCAGTAAAGTTACAATTTGGAGGGATCACAGTACTGTAGTAATTTGTTTATCAGTACTGTAACAATTTGGAGGGATCACAGTTCTGTAGTAATTTGTATATCAGTAAAGTTACAATTTGGAGGGATCACAGTGCAGTTGTAATTTGTTTATCAGTAAAGTTACAATTTGGAGGGATAACAGTACTGTAGTTATTTGTATATCAGTATAGTTACAATTTGAAGGGATCACAGTACTGCAGTAATTTGTTTATCAGTATAGTTACAATTTGGAGGGATCACAGTACTGTAGTAATTTGTTTATCAGTAAAGTTACAATTTGGAGGGATCACAGTGCAGTTGTAATTTGTTTATCAGTAAAGTTACAATTTGGAGGGATAACAGTACTGTAGTTATTTGTATATCAGTATAGTTACAATTTGGAGGGATCACAGTACTGCAGTAATTTGTTTATCAGTATAGTTACAATTTGGAGGGATCACAGTTCAGTAGCAATTTGTTTATCAGTGAAGTTACAATTTGGAGGGATAACAGTACTGTAGTAATTTGTATATCAGTAAAGTTACAATTTGGAGGGATCACAGTACTTTAGTAATTTGTATATCAGTATAGTTACAATTTGGAGGGATAACAGTACTGTAGTAATTTGTATATCAGTATAGTTACAATTTGGAGGGATAAAAGTACTGTAGTAATTTGTTTATCAGTATAGTTACAATTTGGAGGGATCACAGTACTGTAGTAATTTGTTTATCAGTACTGTAACAATTTGGAGGCATCACAGTACTGTAGTAATTTGTATATCAGTATAAGTACAATTTGGAGGGATCACAGTACGGTAGTAATTTGTTTCTCAGTAAAGTTACAATTTGGAAGGATCACAGTACTGTAGTAATTTGTATATCAGTATAGTTACAATATGGAGGGATAACAGTACTGTAGTTATTTGTATATCAGTATAGTTACAATTTGGAGGGATCACAGTACTGTAGTAATTTGTATATCAGTATAGTTACAATTTGGAGGGATCACAGTACTGTAGTAATTTGTATATCAGTAAAGTTACAATTTGGAGGGATAACAGTACTGTAGTAATTTGTTTATCAGTATAGTTACAATTTGGAGGTATACCAGTACTGTAGTTATTTGTATATCAGTATAGTTACAATTTGGAGGGATAACAGTACTGTAGTAATTTGTTTATCAGTATAGTTACAATTTGGAGGGATAACAGTACTGTAGTTATTTGTATATCAGTAAAGTTACAATTTGGAGGGATTACAGTACTGTAGTAATTTGTTTATCAGTATAGTTACAATTTGGAGGGATCACAGTACTGTAGCAATTTGTTTATCAGTAAAGTTACAATTTGGAGGGATCACAGTACTGTAGTAATTTGTATATCAGTAGATTTACAATTTGGAGTGATCACAGTTCTGTAGTAATTTGTTTATCAGTACTGTAACAATTTGGAGGGATCACAGTTCTGTAGTAATTTGTATATCAGTAAAGTTACAATTTGGAGGGATCACAGTACAGTTGTAATTTGTATATCAGTAAAGTTACAATTTGGAGGGATAACAGTACTGTAGTTATTTGTATATCAGTAAAGTTACAATTTGGAGGGATCACAGTACTGCAGTAATTTGTTTATCAGTATAGTTACAATTTGGAGGGATCACAGTACTGTAGTTATTTGTTTATCAGTAAAGTTACAATTTGGAGGGATCACAGTACTCTAGTAATTTGTATATCAGTAAAGTTACAATTTGGAGGGATCACAGTACTCTAGTAATTTGTATATCAGTATAGTTACAATTTGGAGATATCACAGTACTGTAGTAATTTGTTTATCAGTACTGTAACAATTTGGAGGGATCACAGTACTGTAGTAATTTGTATATCAGTATAGTTACAATTTGGAGGGATCACAGTACTGTAGTAATATGTATATCAGTAAAGTTACAATTTGGAGGGATCACAGTACTGTAGTAATTTGTTTATCAGTACTGTAACAATTTGGAGGGATCACAGTTCTGTAGTAATTTGTATATCAGTAAAGTTACAATTTGGAGGGATCACAGTGCAGTTGTAATTTGTTTATCAGTAAAGTTACAATTTGGAGGGATCACAGTACTGTAGTAATTTGTATATCAGTATAGTTACAATTTGGAGGGATCACAGTACTGCAGTAATTTGTTTATCAGTAAAGTTACAATTTGGAGGGATAACAGTACTGTAGTAATTTGTTTATCAGTATAGTTACAATTTGGAGGTATACCAGTACTGTAGTTATTTGTATATCAGTATAGTTACAATTTGGAGGGATAACAGTACTGTAGTAATTTGTTTATCAGTATAGTTACAATTTGGAGGGATAACAGTACTGTAGTTATTTGTATATCAGTAAAGTTACAATTTGGAGGGATTACAGTACTGTAGTAATTTGTTTATCAGTATAGTTACAATTTGGAGGGATAACAGTACTGTAGTAATTTGTTTATCAGTATAGTTACAATTTGGAGGGATCACAGTACTGTAGTAATTTGTTTATCAGTATAGTTACAATTTGGAGGGATCACAGTACTGTAGTAATTTGTATATCAGTATAGTTACAATATGGAGGGATAACAGTACTGTAGTTATTTGTATATCAGTATAGTTACAATTTGGAGGGATCACAGTACTGTAGTAATTTGTATATCAGTATAGTTACAATTTGGAGGGATCACAGTACTGCAGTAATTTGTTTATCAGTATAGTTACAATTTGGAGGGATCACAGTACTGTAGTAATTTGTTTATCAGTAAAGTTACAATTTGGAGGGATCACAGTGCAGTTGTAATTTGTTTATCAGTAAAGTTACAATTTGGAGGGATAACAGTACTGTAGTTATTTGTATATCAGTATAGTTACAATTTGGAGGGATCACAGTACTGCAGTAATTTGTTTATCAGTATAGTTACAATTTGGAGGGATCACAGTTCAGTAGCAATTTGTTTATCAGTGAAGTTACAATTTGGAGGGATAACAGTACTGTAGTAATTTGTATATCAGTAAAGTTACAATTTGGAGGGATCACAGTACTGTAGTAATTTGTATATCAGTATAGTTACAATTTGGAGGGATAACAGTACTGTAGTAATTTGTATATCAGTATAGTTACAATTTGGAGGGATAAAAGTACTGTAGTAATTTGTTTATCAGTATAGTTACAATTTGGAGGGATCACAGTACTGTAGTAATTTGTTTATCAGTACTGTAACAATTTGGAGGCATCACAGTACTGTAGTAATTTGTATATCAGTATAAGTACAATTTGGAGGGATCACAGTACGGTAGTAATTTGTTTCTCTGTAAAGTTACAATTTGGAGGGATCACAGTACTGTAGTAATTTGTATATCAGTATAGTTACAATATGGAGGGATAACAGTACTGTAGTTATTTGTATATCAGTATAGTTACAATTTGGAGGGATCACAGTACTGTAGTAATTTGTATATCAGTATAGTTACAATTTGGAGGGATCACAGTACTGTAGTAATTTGTATATCAGTAAAGTTACAATTTGGAGGGATAACAGTACTGTAGTAATTTGTTTATCAGTATAGTTACAATTTGGAGGTATACCAGTACTGTTGTTATTTGTATATCAGTATAGTTACAATTTGGAGGGATAACAGTACTGTAGTAATTTGTTTATCAGTATAGTTACAATTTGGAGGGATAACAGTACTGTAGTTATTTGTATATCAGTAAAGTTACAATTTGGAGGGATTACAGTACTGTAGTAATTTGTTTATCAGTATAGTTACAATTTGGAGGGATAACAGTACTGTAGTAATTTGTTTATCAGTATAGTTACAATTTGGAGGGATCACAGTACTGTAGTAATTTGTTTATCAGTATAGTTTCAATATGGGTTTTTGAAACAATATGTTTTAACTTAAGTACATGTATAATGAAGGAAGTAATTGTGAACAGATGAAAAACTACACCTCAATACAGATATCTTAGAGTGATCTATAAACATAACGATCCTCACATTTAATGATACATTTGTTCAATACTAATAAAAAAAGCAGTCACAATATTGATATTACATTTGCCTTGTAGAATCCCATAACCTTAGTTTAATAAAACCATCAATTTATAATGAAACTAAAACCTGATAACAATAATTTGATTTAGGATTTGGTCCCTGACCAGATAAGGGACGTACATCTCTTCTAAAATCTGTATTGTAATCTACAACAGATATTGGCTTCTGGAGTAATAGGTGAATCCACTTACATACCTAATAGTGAAATGACACATAGAAAAACACTGATGCTTAGTCAAAGTCAAAGGTTTATGTTTAAAAGAAAAGTCATAATGAATAAAAGTAAAACCATTTGATGAAAACAGAGGCATTTCTTCAACATGTTTGAATCCAACAAATGTTGAAATATATCCCATTTTGTCTACACAGTCTGTTTATGATGGTAAGTGGATCAAGTTTCAAAGCAATGGCTTTGATTCTTTCAGAGAAAAGCTGACCTTGCTTAAAACTTAACAAGCTGTCAATGCAATACACACTCAGGTGATCATAATAGCTCATAATGAGCTTTTTTTTCTTTTTAAATAAGCAAGCATCATTGATGATAAAAGTATAACTATTCAGCTAATTACATGTATATTGTACAAAGAATTTGGTTAGGTTTAAATTCACTCAGTCAAAGTACGAGTCATATGTCATTCCCAAATTAGACTATTAAATTGAAGACTGTTAAAAATCCTCCCCTATGATAATGTGTAAATCTCAAATACAGATCAGAGTTGATAAATGTTGTGGTGATATATTGTGAAATAAATGACTGTATGATCTGAAAGTTTCCTCTGTCTGGTTTACTATTACTGATCTCTCTCTAAAACGCCACTCCTTATAAACCCTTCACACACATTCAATAAAATTTTATGTTCACTCTAACATAGGCGTAGGAGCGTTTTCAACATTGGGGGGGCCAACTTCAGATGAAGACCGGTCTAAGAATAAATGTTCCTAAACTTTTTAATGACTCTTCATGCATTTACAAATCCAATAACATTATGAGAATTAAAAGAAAGCGTATGAAAATGTGTATCTTTAATAATAATAATAAAAAAAAAAGGGATATGCCAGGTCTCGATCTCACGCGGAAATCAAATGTATTAATTTAAACAAAAAGTAGCAGCGACCAGACCGTCACAGCCACGGACTCATCTTCTATGTTAACGAGAATAAATTTTTCTTCAAGCTTTAACTAACAATTGAAGACAATATTGAGTCTGACTCCTTAGAACAAATTCTATTACACCATTGTTGTTGTCAATCAAAACTTCCCGGGTATTTTTGTGAGATGAGTTTTCATTGGATAAACCCGATGTCTTCATATTGTCATTTGCGATGATGACGTCAAACAGATTTTGGTTATCGTTCGTTACAAAAGGAGAATTGGAATTAGATAAAGCACAAAAATACACATTTATTTTTATTTTGCTGTTAAATTTCGTTTCTTTTCTTTTTCTTTTCAAATATCTTAATTTGCCATTGTGAATATTGGGGGGGGCCAAAGTATAGTCTGGCCCCCCCGGTCTGGATATTGGGGGGGCCGGGCCCCCCCTGGCCCCCCGGCTCCTACGCCTATGTCTAAATGTCCAGCCTTATTGATATGTAGGGACAACCGCGTGAATTCTTATTCTAAAACTTTGATAAAGAAAAACAAGCTGACCAACTTTTATAAATATTGAATTATAAGTCTAGAGTGTTCAATACATGAGTGTTCACATGGACTTTTGATGACACTTCACCCAAACCATTTAGTTATCAGACTGTCACATTGAAGACAGAACTCAAGCCATCGAACAGACTAACAATCCCTTCTCTCTTTCAAAAACAAGGGAAACATCTTGAAAAGTAGATTAATACTTTTATCTCATGATGAGCAATTTCTCAAATTGATTAACTCAAATAAATATCTGTTGGTAACGGTCCTTACTAATAATCCTATGGAGGAAACCAAGTTGCAAGTGTTGAATGAAAGTTGACCGAGATCTACCTTTCATTGATAGTCCTATAAACGTTTGTGTACCTTAACCTTAACTTGTAATGTCAATAATCATAACTTTCACATCCTTCACTTGCCTACCATTTCTCCTTCCTACAAAATGACTGTTACATTTGTGTTATTGTTTTATAGGATTGGACTTAACATCCTGTCAACAGTATTTCAGTGATGTGGCTATGCTCGGCTACTAATCTATAAAGAAAGGCCAAAGCTAAACTTCCAATAAGGGTTCAAACTAGTAATTGAACCATTAATATTCTCTTAGTCAACTAGTATGACGGTTTTAATATTTTCACTAATAACAACATTTTTTATATACATGTATATATATTTACCTATTTCAATCATTTGTTGAAGTATATATATATATAAGTTTAGGATTGAAAAATTCTCAAACTCAGTAAAATTCTATAAGTTTTATCAAAATTAAATCAAAATTTAAGTTCCAAATGATAATAATATCTGGCAATTTCATAAATTGACCGTAGAAACTAAGTCTTCAATTCTAACATCCTTTTCTAGCATCCTTTTCTACAGTCTCAATAGTGTATCATATAATAAGTATTTCATTAGCTAAAGCTGACTTTATTTATGTTCAATTAAAGAGTCTAAAATGAACCATTTAGAATGCAGGGTTTATCCATTATCACAAGCTTTAAGTTTGTTTTACCCATCAAGGAAAGCAGAAATCAATAACAAGTCTTTCCCACACAAGGTTCTACTTGTCAAAGCTATTTAGTTATTTATTTTGGTTTGTTTCATGTCAATAATATTTTTGTTATATTACACTGACAGTTCCCTTATCCCTGCCTCATGTACAAGAACCAGTCGAGGAAGTATTACCCACAGTGAGACATACATGATGATACATTAGTGAGACGTTTGCTGTGAGGCAAGATTCAAAACAACCAGTCTCAAATCACCCAATACCATTCAGCTCTCTACTCAAATACTAACTACAATCATGCACATTGAAATGAAAATTAAATATTACTATAATCAATTCCTCAGTAAATTTGTTGGGGATAATTTTTTAAAAAGGACAAAAGAAAATATATGTACTCAATATATCTCTGATGTTCAACTAAAAGAATTCAAGTCTATTGAACATAAAGAAGAAAATAAAGCTCTTAATCTAAGAGATGTAGTAATAAGAAGACAAAAACTATTTTCACATTCAAATCAACCAGAAACTTTATGTGAGTGGCATTAATCTTAAACACCAAGACCTAATCAAAATATGTTCATTTATTGCAGTATAAAGCCAAAGGAAGAAAATTGAATATTTGGTATATATGACTATCTGTTTTCATCTAAATATTTCAACTCACCATGTCATTAAATACATTTTATTTCTTAAATGCTTTTTTTTTTTACATGTTTGTGTAGTCTGAAAAAATTTAGCAACTGATTGTAAAACTAAAATTCAGCCATGAGAGAAAAGAAAAGTTAGAAAAACAAGACATGAACAGGACACTCCACTAGTTCAGAAAATGTTCAAGAGGGTTACAGGACAGTGAACTATAATTTCTCCCTGGGATATGGAGTTGCACTGAAAATTCTAAGCAATTTTTTTTTAAGTTCAAAAAGGGGCATAATTTGTTTAAATCCAAAACAGAGTTATCATGCCCCATGCTCTTGATAAATTTCAATCTCAAACTTAAACTTAAATACTTATTTATACTCAAGTACTGTTAACCCTTACAATGCTGGGTAATTTTTTAAAAATAGATTTTTGGGTTGTCTGCTTTCCAAAACCTTAGATATCTGCTTAATTTTGTTGATACTCAGAGTAGCAAACAGGTTAGATCATAGGCCAGTCGCCAATTTACTTGGCAGCTGGCCTGGATCTAACCTGTTTGCATAAGCATGAAGTTGGTTCCAGCACTATATGGGTTAACATGTTCAGCTTGGTAAGATAGATGAGCCATGTTCTTATCATCACTTTATTGAGAATCTATAACATTACTTGGGACAGCATTTAGGTTGACTGAAAATCATTGCACAACTGAGGCTGTCAAAGATGGTGGAGCTGGTGTTCTCATTTAATGCCCAGATGGCTATACCGAAACGGCCAGTGTATCAACAGGAGTTCATTGCAGCATTTACAGAGCAGAGTCTGAAGCAATTTTGACAGCCATTTCGAAAGTTGAAGACATGGTAGATGAAAGCTCATGTGTCGTCTTTCTCACAGACTCTCAGTCAGTTATCCAGGCCCTGACAAACAGAAAGCTACCCCAGCTAGCCAGAGCACTTCACCAACTCAACACTGCCTGCAGAGTTGCGATCCAGTGGATTCCTGCACATTGTGGAATTCCTGGTAACGAAAAGGCAGACAACTTGGCAAAACAAGGAGCAAAGTCTGAACAAATCAACACCAGTGTAAGCTACTCTGAGAAAGTAGCCATTATCAAAGCTCTGATGAGGCCCAAACCAGAGAAGGATGCTTATCATCAGCTTGACAGGCCAGAACAGGTTACAATTGTTAGACTGAGATCAGGACACAACAGACTGAATTCTCATATGTACAGAAAATACAAGCTGGTACAATCACCACTCTGTTCATGTGGTGAAAAGGAGCAGACTACAGAGCATGTCCTCCAAAGATGCATGCGATAAAACCAGCAGAGAACACAAACATGGCCATCAGCTGTCCCACTGAACGGCAAGCTACACGGAGACGTAGAGTACCTGAAGAAGACCGCCAAATTCATCGGGGGAGACTGGCTTGACTGTGTAGAGCGAACAAAAAGAAGAAGAAGAAGATTGCACAAACTTAAGTATTAGCAAAAAAGTTGAGTATGAGTTAATTTCTAAATCACCACTTCATTTCGATGCTTACACTCAAAGTTGAGCAATTATTTTGAGTTAAATCAAGATATCATTCTTAAATATGTTTTGAGAACACAGACCCAGGTGGCTTGGTCAGAAACCTCACATAATTACCCGATATACATGTGTGAGGTTTCAATTCATTCCCATCAGTGGCTAATAAAATACACCAAAGTGTGATGCTGACGCCAGAGCAAGAGTTATAGCACATTTTTTCTGTAAATTGTCAAGCTTAAAGTCTATGTATACCATGTTTGAATTAGAATATAACTGATTGAGGTGAAGATATGGGTGAGTTGACAGTGTGCTATACATCTTTCAGAATTACTCTGCCAATGAAACAGATCATAGAACTACGTTTTGTC
This sequence comes from Cerastoderma edule, assembly GCA_947846245.1. Taxonomy (NCBI): domain Eukaryota; kingdom Metazoa; phylum Mollusca; class Bivalvia; order Cardiida; family Cardiidae; genus Cerastoderma; species Cerastoderma edule. The sequence goes on along the minus strand of OX401418.1, from coordinate 19,152,713 downwards.
TAAACCAACACCCTGGCAATAAAATTGCACAGAAAGCAACTAAAGAGTGAACAATGTCAAAGAATGAATATGTTGGTCTTGAGATAAGGTAGAAAAAAGTTGTTTTCCCTTGGTAAAGGTCTAGAGGTTTCTTAAGTGTGAAATGACGCCATAAAAATGACGGTCAAAAGTTCTGAAACCTTTGTTTCATTTAGAAGGGGCATATTGTACTAGATTTAAAAACAACAATGTCTATTAAATTCCTATATACAAAAGGAGCCAAAGACAATTTCTCCCTCTTACAACAAAGATTTAGATAGAGCCTGATAATAAATGCCAAATCTTATTTTGATAGATCTTGTTTATAATCCTTTACAATTGGGATTATCCCTAAAAAACAAATATTCTTTTATTTAAAAGAAATTCTCCATTCATTACATTATTTTCCAATGAATTCTTTGAAGACTACTCCTTCTAAGATTGGTAAATGATTCTTTTAGAGCTATGGCTTTCCCTTTTTATATGAATGCATGGAAAAGGATGGCCATGACCTTGAAGTACCATATGTCGCAAACAAGTTTAATAACTGAAAACTATCTAAAACATCAGTCATTAACTATAATAAAACATTTTATTATCAGAAACACAGTTTGCCAGAAATTGATATTATTGGAATCCACATTCAACTATCATCAAAAATGGGTTTTTTTTGTAAAAAAAACGTATTTTCATTATCTATAACGGAAAAGAATTGATGTCAAACTAAATCCACCGTATATTTAAAAAAACAAAATCAATTCTGATGTCCCTTACCTTTGTATATTTTCATTGATTTTAACACAAGTATTTGAAACAGCAACTGGAAAATTCTAGTTCTTTTTCCTCTTTATTACCAAAAGCTTCCAGACATGAATTTTTGAAGTAGCAACTGGAAATGCTATTTCTTTATTTACTATTGTTTCATCTGCTTATTGACAAATTAAATCTATGGATTAAAAAGACTCTCTCAGAGAGTTTATCCTGCTCAGATTTAGTAAAAAGTCAAATATTCAATTAGGTTTGTTTTTGACAGTCAAGCAATTACTTTTGTAAAATATGAGGAATTCCTGAGTTGTTGGAGGAAATTGATCGGAGACTGTCATATGAAGATATTTGATGAGACATATTCCATTAGCTTTGACTGAGTAACATCGCCAGAACTTTAAAACAGGGGTTCTGGGTTTGTTTATCTAGGCACCGTAAACCATGTGATGAGCTTTTTTAAGATTGGCCATGTTCTGGTTCAAAATTTATATTGAGCGTTAACAATCACTGACTGCACTTCATCGACAATTACCTACCCGGGCAAATGCCTTCCAGGACATTTGCCTCCGTTTTGGTGTAGAGCAGACTTTTCCCCCCTTGTTTTGATGTAAAGAGGTGATCATTTACCACAGACCAATTACATTGCCAAGTTCTTTATTAGTTTAACGGTATTACATTATAAAATCAATAGTGAAAAATGAGATCTGAACACATTTTTAGATAGACATTTTACTCAATAGCGTCTTTGACACTTGATCAATTTCATTCATCCAACTATAAAAGGTGATGCACAAAGACCATTAAACTATACATGACATGCAAAAAAGGATTATCCCTGCAATTATTCCATAACAGCCCTTTTCATTGCTTCTTAAAACATAAGTAATAACAAGAGGTCCATAATGGCCCTAGAACCGCTCACCTGAGATTACCACCTATTTGAAGAATAGTTAGAAACATTGCTTTTACTTTTTACACAGAGTTTCTTGTGCATCTATGCATTGACCTTTTTTTTTATTCCCATTTTACAAATTGGACACTGTACACTTGATGTGGGATATTGAAATGGTACATAATTCTTACAATGCGGACACTGAATATCTTACTTTTACAAATTGTATGAACGAAGATCAGTCCTGCACTTTTGTCCAGTATGATCTATTGTTGCCATTTTGTGGTTATCATTTTGGCATATTTGGACATCCAAATTGATAATGATGTATTTTGTTAAAAATTCTACCATACATGTATGTTTAGTGAAAACAAAAACGTGTTCAAAGTTCAACACACACATATCTAATTATTTTTTAACATTCTTTATAGAAGGGCCCCCAAAAAACATTCCTGTAAAATCATTTTGAAATCTGACCAGTGGTTTGAGACACGAAGATTTTTTTAAGGTTTTTACCAAATATGGGCATGGCAGCCATTTTGGTCACATGACTAAATTTTTTTGACAAATCTTTCTCCCCTCTAACTAGAGATGCCAGGGTCTTCCCCAGGATTTTTTTCAGGCGCTAGGGAGGATGGGGGAGGGTCAAGGGAGGGGGTCATCCCCCTCCCTTTTCGATTTTTTTTATATATGTGTACCAAAATGGTGAGTTTTAAGGTATGTTGTGAAAATAAAAGACAAAAGAAAGTGTTCCATAATATATTTAAATCAACACATTTGCTAGACAAAAAAAATGAGTGATAGTCTACAAAATTAAATTTTCAAAACTCCATATATTTCAATGTGCATTTCTATTTTGTATACTCTACTTCTCATTGGTTTTGCTTTGAACCATTCATCCTGAGCTTTTTTAAATTGGAAATTCTGTAAGTCTAGAGGACATGCATGCTGAAACCCTTTAACAGTCTGAAATGAAAATGTGAACCTCTATTATTATTATCTTTCAGACACATCTTGAATCAGAAGTATATAGAAATGTTGAGCAACATCCCATTTAAACAAAATATGTCCAATTGGTGTCACAGCCTCCCCCCATAGCAAAGAGCATATGGGCTCATTGGAACCTTTGTCCCCATTCAGCATAGATCTTTGTTGACATATAAATTAAATCACAAACATAATTTATTATTTATCGTATTCTTCATGTCAGAGTACTGTGAAGGTTGCAAGAAGACTACATCAAAATGAATAGTGTTTTCATAGGTGCAAAGCAAAACAAAATTATGAAAAACTAGATCAATCATAGAAGCATCCAACTATTTTACAAAATTAAGAATGTTTCCATGACAAGCTAGATGTTTTCCTTCGTTAAAGTTTGTAACAAACTATTTTTTCTGACATCCTGTGTTACTTCATGTCAGTTGTTAATTCTAAAGAACCAAAACACCATACTACATGTATATTATTTAAGTATTGAGTATTGCAGCCAGTTTTTATCCTTTATTGAATATCATCTGATGGCTTGCAAGTGAAAATTCTCCATCAGTACTATTATTACAGCCTTACTTCAACAGAAATGTTCTTTTTAAACAACTCACACAAATCCATAAGTGGCATGCAACTAATGGTTTAAGTGAGTTTTCTTCATCAACCAGTGAAGATTCCTGAAGGTAGCCATACGGCTTGGAGGATCAAGCTTATTTGAACTTTGATACAGGATTCCTATGTCTGGAGGCTGGTTTAGTCTTTTTGCTTCTTTGTGCTTGCGTCTTTTCATGTCAGGTAACAGAGTCATGACTAGCCAAATACATAGCAATCTGCATGTCTACCCGAAATGCCTTTTACAATGGGGCATCACTAGGAATTTGTTAAATTATTTCTCACTAGTCTATTCATTAAAAAAAGACAAGTTCATAGATAATCATGGTGTTACAAATTATTATTTTGTATGCAACATTTGACTCTCTGTCAACAGTATTTTATGTATTGTATACGGGTTTCCTGGGATTCACAGTACGAGACTAGGGCTCTGTCATGTCTTGCCTGAAGGATCAGCTCTGTCATGTCTTGCCTGAAGGATCAAACCAAAACTCCAAGTTACAATTCCTTCACCTTAACCACTTGGAGGTTTTTCATTGTTTAACAAAGTGAACATGACTATAGCTGCAGTGTCAATACCTGTAGACATTTTTGCATACAAGAGGCACTTAACACATAGTCCTCATATTATTAAATTGTTCGTAAGAAATTCCAGAAATTAGGAGCTTGCTCAGGTTCACTTGGTGTATTTGTCACATTGAGCTCAACAAGTATTTTGACGTTTGAAAAATTACGTTATGCCTGAGCCCACCAGATGATCATTTCATCTCAGCAGTTTATGTATACAGATACTACAAAAACGGTTTTGGGCATATTTATAGTGAAACTAAGTTGCCGAGGAATTTTATAACTTACCCGGTCAAAATAATTCGATGTGAAGAAAGAATTTGCCGGATGCAAAACTTTCTCAATATTTCCCGATCACGTCATATTAGTTTGTCTAATAACTTACCATGACAAACCAAGGAAATCGGCGATGTGGAGATGGATGTCTGAATCAGGTGTTTTCACATAAAATTCCCGTCTATAGTATCATAGAAAGTGACAGAAGCCATGTCAATTAAGTAAATTCTATTTCTCACTCCAAGTGCGATCTTTTAACACGCATCATAGATCTTTCCTTTTAGGACAAAGCACGTGCCATAACGCCAATACACACGCTCATGTCTGTACCTATGACGACGTCGCATAAATCGACTGTGTAAACGCCTATCGACTTTTTTATCAGCTGTTAGTTACTCCTTTATAGACTGGCGGTTTATCTAGAATATACTGCCATTGACGTTGACTCCATTTGGGGTCAATTTAAAGCACTGCGGACACATTTAAAGCGCCGCGGGAGTCGGCTAAGGCGCCGCGGGAGTGCTTATTTTGAAAGTCAAGCGCAGCGGAGCCGCGGCGCTTTACGGGGCTGGGGAAGACCCTGGATGCCTCACATGATATCTCATTGAAATTAGCCCAGTCCTTTGGAAAAAAAATGTTTGTAAAGTTCTAAATTTTAGCATACACGTATATAGTGAAAACAAAAACATGTTCAAAGTTCAACGCACCCTGGCGGCCATGTTTTTCGAGATATCTCAAAATATTTAGCAACCATTATAGAAGTGGCCCTAATAAACATTCCTGTGAAATTATTTTGAAATCTGACCAGTGGTTTGTGACAAGAAGATTCTTTTAAGGTTTTTACCAAATATGGGCATGGCAGCCATTTTGGTCACATGACTAATTTCTTTTTAACAAATCTTTCTCCCCTCCAACTAGGGATGCTTCACATGATATCTCATTGAAATTTGCCCAGAGATTTGGAAATAAAAGATGTTTGTAAAGTTATAAATTTTAGCATTCATGTATATAGTGAAAACAAAAACGTGTTAAAAGTTCAACGCAGCCTGGTAGCCATGTTTTTCGAGATATCAAAATTATTTGAACAACTTTTAAAAAATAGGCACCCAAAGAACATTCCTGTGAAATTATTTTGAATTCTGGCCTGTGGTTTCAGACAAGAAGATTTTATAAAAATTGCAGAAATTCCCACTTTTTCATGCCATGGCAACCTAAGTTCTGCATGGAATCAATTTCTTTGAACAACTTTTGAAGAGCATCACCAAATGGACATTCCTGTGAAGTTTGGATAAGATTGGCTCGATGGTTTAGGAGGAGAGGATGTTTAAAGAAATTGTTGACGGCGCACGACGGACAACATACGACAGACATTGGGCGATCACAAAAGCTCACCTTGAGCACTTTGTGCTCAGGTGAGCTAAAAACTAGAAAATTAATGTCAGGGACTCATTCTAGATTGTCGACTTAATAGTCTCCCCATTCGTTGAAGAAAAGCCACTCAATAATTGGGACAACAGTGATCTAATACAAATTATGAAAATATCATTTGGATGAGGGCAAACATCTGCTCTCTATATAACAATCACGGGGCATAAGTCTGCCCTATACTGCAATGGGGACAAATGTTCGAGAGGAAAAATATCTCTGGGGTGGGGGGCAATATTTCTTTGCTTCAAAATTTATGTTATGTGTATCTGACAATTTGTGATGTGTAATATATAAATGTACACATCCTATCCGGTTTATCAGTAATATAATTCAATCTTTGTCTTTATATTTCATCAATTAAATGGCCAATAACCTTGTACTACAAGATATCTGTAGAAATGTGAAAACTGTTTAGATATGCTTTCTTACCTGTGTCCCTTCACTGCCTTTTGTTTGGCAGTTACTATTCTCCACAACCAGAATAAACAGCAAGCAGATAAAATACCTCCTGGAAATAAAAAGCAACTGATTATATACCTATTTCATCAAATAATTTCAATTCATCTATCCTTGGCCTTCTTGGTAAAATAATGGCATATATGGGCCTTGATTTTGATCATCATTATGACATACTGATTATTTTGATGATTAATTTCATGATGCTCGACCTTCCCTATTTTAATGATATAACTTACACCATTTGACATCGATCTGCTTGTCCTCTTACATACTGCTCATTTATTTACATAATTACTCCACAAATGTTACATAAGTTCCAACTCCTGACTGGAGTCTTGGCCCATGAAAAATATTTGGGCAAAAATGTTGAAAGGAGATGTCATTATCTGATTGCTGCAATCAAGAAAACAAATTAAGCAAAGAAGCAGTTTTAGAATTAATGGCACTTTTTTACCAATTGTATGAATTTATTTTGTTACAGCAAGTACATCTTTACATGATCAGTAGAGGACTATAAAAGGCATTTTACCATTTATTCAGATTGTTGGTTCCCTCATTTAGACACTCAAAGAGTGATTTAAAAGTCTTCCTTAATATAAACTGTGTATCAGTTTAGTAGTATTTCCAATATGTAAATGCTCATATAGTTTGTAAAGGTTACACCATTACAGCGATTCTTTTCTTCAAATTTTGGAAATGGGTCCAAATACCAGAAAAATTAGATAAAAGTCACAACATTTTCTCTTTAATTGGAAAGTTTAAGGAAATTGTGAATTCAAACAAACTGTTTTTTCACTTGAGGAAGCTTTCCCAGATGTCTTAAGCTTTTTTTCATGTAGTATTTGCAGGTTTAAGACAATTCTTTTATTAATTGTATTATTTTACTGTCATTTCGAGAATTTTGTATAGGGAAATAGGGAAAATTAGTCGTTTATTTCAATTTGGAGCTGGTCTATTAAACGGTATCAAACATATAAGGGAAAAAACCGCTGGATGTGTCCACAAATTACATGCGTCCAAATGTTACCAAACAAATACATGGTTGCACAACCAGGAAATAGCTCTGACAACACATCGTCTTCATACAAATACGATACCAAATGATTACAGAACAAAATATTAATTACAATTTTCTATCCTAAAATCTTAAATAATTGCTTTAAGAACACATTTTTCTGCAGAGGAGTAAAATGAAAATCTCAATTACTTTGGGGCTGATTTTTTGATCCAAGACTTTCTTATATTACAGCACTTCATTAGATGATTTTATGTGTTTCATGTGATTTTTCTAACCAGGTGATCGCCACTCATTAATCTGAGCGCTTCTTGCTATTTAAGATGTTACTCGAATGTAAACACTGAAGTTAAATTGTTGGGCACCAAATTAGTGAAAAAAGCACTTGGAAAAATAGATGATATATAGTGGAAATCCACATTCCTAAACTAGAATTTAAATTCTGGGATCAAATTATTCCTTCCCCTGTCTTTCCAAAACTGGCCCAGCCCATCCAAACACAGGGTCAGTATCCAGAAATAGTCACCAATTCTTTTAAATTGTCACTGTGATTAGTTTGAAAGGTGTGTTAATTGACCCATATAGTACAGACAACACTGACAGTATGAAAAATAGAACAAACCATAATTGTGTCTCTAATCTAAAGATCAGCAGATTTTAAGTAACAAGACCTTGATGGACTACAATGATGGGAGAGCCACTGGCTCATGGATCCGCTCATGAAATTCCACCCAAAGAAATGTCAAGTTATGCACATAACAAACAGAAAATCTCCACTGAAGGTACCTTATTCCATCCATGGACACATACTTAAAGAAATGAATTCTGCTTAATATTCAGGCTTGAACTTCCATAAATCAATAAGTTGGAATAACCACATTATGATTAACAACATTACCAAAAAAGCTAACAACACCAGATCTTTCATCAATCGTAACATCTACCAGTGTCCACCCAAGACCAAAGAGCTGTGTTACACCACACTTATCAGGCCACTCCTTGAATATGCGCCAGTGATCTGGGACCCACATACACAGGACAACATTCGGAAACTGGAGATGGTCCAAAGGAGGTCAGCAAGGATGGTATTTTCTGACTTCAGAAGAATGAGCAGTGGAACAGAGATGCTCCTTCAGCTCCAGTGGCCGACCTTACAAGAACGAAGAGTACAGGCAAAGGTGACAATGATGTATAGAATCGTCTACCATTTGGTTGACAATCCACAGGCAATGCTGATCTCGACTCCATCACTTAGAGGCTATACACACAGATATCTTGTGCATTTTGCCCGTAAACCGATGTATCAGCGCTCATTCTTCCCAGACACCATAAGGCCTGCAACACTTAGTCATCGACTGCCCTACCATTGATAACTTCAGGAAAAAAGGACAGACAGTTGTCCTCTGTTAGACAACTACTGGACGCTGTTTTTAAATGCACTGTATAAAGAAATTTTCAAAATATTTTGACACTTGTACAAACTACTCATACCACACATTGCACCAGTAAGTGTATACGCCTGAAGGTATCATTACTGTAACGGAAGAACATTGCAAGGTCTGTGGCGATGAATTTGTCCAGATTTTAAAACATCCTTGTTCCAGACTTCACGAAACTTCGTAGGCCCTAGGCCCTTGACTGACTGAAATCCCTGAGGTCTAACAGAGACCCTCTTTGGTCTGACAGATTTTTACATAGACAAAGAAGAAAGTGTTCAGTTCGGTCCTACTGGGACTCTCAGAGTATTGGGAAGTCTGTTGTTCAACCAGTCCATTTAAATAATTATAGAGAAGTCAATTTTCAAGAGACTGGGCAAATTGTTATATCATTAAAATAATCAAATATTGTAGTCCTGTCAAATCTTATGGTTTTTGTTTTGTTTTGGGGGAATCTCTAAAAAGGTGGCAGAAAAAAATTCTGGACCAGAAAGAAAATTTTAAATAAAAAAGTAAGCACGCAACTTCTATTATTTTGAAAATATGCGCTTATGTTGTAATCGGTCATGCTGTAAAACAGTTTTCTTTTTGTTTTAAATTTCTTTTTTTTTTCATACCCAATTTTATCGAGTTTTGTCTCGTATTTTTTTCTGTTGACACTCAAGTTCCCCTGTAACAGACGATACTTACATGACATAATCTCCTTTATCAACTCCTTGGTAAATAACCCATCATTACATTGAAGCGTTTATTATAAACTCAAGCACGTATTTCATCATCAGTGCTCTTCGAGATAAAAATTTCTGACAGGTAGACTATCTTCTTTTTCAAGAGTACTCACGTTGTGTCAGCGTTCGTCTTAAATCGTCGTAAGAAACACACTCGAAATAAAAACTTGGTACGATGACATAACTTTTATTGACATATCCTCACAGTTTCCGACAAAAACAGACAATCAAACACATGAAACAACTCCTATACCAAAACACCAATCGTTCAAATTGAAGGAAACCTAATTCTAATGTTCAAATTGAACGTATTATCACAATGTACTGAAACACCGGACACGTGTATCACAATTGATCAAGTACTTCCCCCCCCCCCCCAGCACGTTGTAGACAGTCATCGATAGGCCAGGCGCGTAGCTACCTGTAAGCAAGAAACGCAATTGCGTACACATTGTTCAGGAAAATGATAAAATAAAAAGCGTTTGTTGAAATTCAAATATTATGATCATCAATCGCCAGTCAAAGTAACATATGTAAGGTTAAACATATTTTTTACACCGTAGATCCGGTAAAAATAACCACCCCAGATGCCTCGACTTGGCCTCTGAAATTCCAAATTTCTCCGAGGAGCATGCCCCCGCACCACCTGGCAAACTAGCGCCTCGTTGAGTCCATGACCGAAAAAAAAAATTGCGCCAACTTACTTAAGGGCCTAGCTACGCCCCTGTAGGCTGTTGAATTTTCAACTCTGACTCATATCTCAGATCCGATAAACGTTAACTACAAGAGCTATCAGCTTTCATTCAATTTTTAAACGAAGCGTCGCAAACAATATTAGCAGGACTCCAACATATTAACATCTCATCTGGTCATCGTAAGTCCGGAAGATCCAGACGGAGATCTCTAGATCTCTCTACAGCTCGTCACGATGACTATCCGAGTTAGACCAACACATGTAATTATTTAACAGAGCATGATTGACAGTCGTTTCAACGAGCCATTTCATAGCAATTATAATTTAATACCGAGACACTACATAATTGGTCCGAATGATCCAGACGTGCATGGATATTTCATTCTTCACAGTTACAGCTCGGATCATCCGGGCTATAGAGAACAGTCAGAAACAAAAAGTTTAGTTTCGAAGACCAGTTATTCAATGCAACCCAGACTGACGATAGTCATACCAAACACATTGATATGTTACCATTAAATTTCCCATGACTCTCAGGGTAACTACGATATCACGGAAGCATATCCTCTAGATTGTTATCTAGGTATGTACTGGTTTGAAAACTGCTTGTTCAAAGATGAAAGGAAGTTTTGAAGTTAAAACTTAATTTCTTCAAAACTATACAACTGCTGAATGATGCACACTGGAGAAATAGTCATTTGAAGCAAAACTATTATGTATTCAAGTGCTGTATTAAATCCAAAAGCATTGCAACGGTTTTTGAGATTTAACGAATAGGCACATAGACTGTACTTATATGTATTGACGCTTCCTAAATTAATAATTCTTTCAATAGCCATTTCAATTGTTTATCATACAACAACACAGCAACTGTATTGTTTCAGCGACATTTTATTTTTACTTTCAAACACACTTCCTAATTTGTGATCGAACAAACAACTTAAATCAACGGAAGTCCACGATGGGATTGAAAAAAAGTGTCAAAATGGCGTTGAACAAAACAATACAGCCAAAGATCGTTACAAAACTGGGACGAGCTAAAATCAAATTCCGAGATTCACCTATACAAGGGATGCGCTTATATGTATAGACTGTTCCGAAAACACTCACATTCATTAGGGGTGTGCGTTCGTGTACAGATTATCCGTGTTGCGTCTCTGTCTACAGTTTCTTCCTAAAGAACCTCAATATTCTGTTGCAATTATATGTCCCTTTTTATGTTCTGATTATTTTGAAACAACTTATGGAGGGAGAGAGACAGAAAGTCCCCCTAATATGTAAAATACGTGTTCATATTTAAGAACAAAAACATTGGAATTATGATGCACATCAATGACACTATACGTAATGGAAATATACCGATTGGAAAGTACGTTTCAGGGGGAAAAGTACTGATTCGGACCAAGGGGCATACACGTCTCCGCAATAACGTCAAAAAACTTTTAAAAATCAAAACCAGAGCAGGTATAAGACACTAAAGGGGCATCTTTAAAGTTTTACAGTTTATTCCACGATACCATATTTATACTCTAAATCTATACGCAAACCATGTTCACCATCTCGCAAAGAAAACCATCTATCTATATTCGCGCATTCATAATGGGTGACTGTTTTTCTTCCATGACGTTATTACTTAAAAAATGCGTGCGCATCCCGGATATTCCAAACGTTAACGTCATTTGGACGTCGTCGTGTAGTGCATGCATAGTAACGTCGCTGGTCGTTGGGGTAAGCGGCGTTAACCGAATTTCCATGTCAGAACATAAAACATAATTATAAAAAAAGAAGCAATGGATTGGGAAGATTCGACCGAGGCTAATGCCTCGAGCTCTGCACCAGATAAGAAATTTTCGAGCAACGGTTTTAATATTCTGAATGAACTTCGTAAAACCGGACAACTGACGGACGCTGTGATCAAAGTAGAATCACGCTCGTTCCCAGTTCATCGAAACATCATGTCGGCATGCAGCCCTTATTTTCGGGCGTTGTTTACGAATGAAATGTTCAATACTGACCGCCGCGAGGTGATGATACCAGGGGTTACCGCTGATATGATGGACATCATTATTGAGTACGCTTACACACGACGTGTAGATGTTACGCCAGAAAACGTTGAACTGCTTCTACCCGCCGCAGACCAATTCCACGTTAACGGTATAGTGAAGGCATGTTGTGCCTATCTAGTGGAACAGCTCTGCTCAGAGAACTGTATCGGTATTTACAGATTCGCTACCACATTCTTCTGTCATAACCTCGAAAAGACCAGCTACCGATACATCATGCAAAACTTCAGCGAGGTTTACATGGTCAGCAATGAGTTTATTCAGCTAAGCGTTGACGAATTGTATAGCATTCTCTCTAGCGACGATCTTAATGTTAAGAACGAGGAGATCGTGTTTGATGCCGTACTCCGATGGATTGATTTCGACCCGGAGCGGCGTAAGCTCCACATCGCCACCTTGCTACGAGCGATTCGTCTCGGGTTATTGACCACCCAATACTTCGTGGAGAAGGTGAAGCCCCATCCATACGTGAAGGAAATAGAGGCGTGTAAACCGATCATTATCGAGACCCTCAAGTTTCTGTACGACCTGGACATGGATGAAGATAAAGAGGTGGACATCTCTAACCCGATTGCCAAACCCCGCGTACCCCATGAGATACTGTTTGTAGTGGGTGGGTGGAGCGGCGGCTCGCCCACCAATATCGTGGAGACATACGACACACGGGCGGACAGATGGATCGTGTCAGACGCACTCGATACAGGTGGGTGGGGAATTCTGTAAACCCTAACAGCTTAATATAGCACAGGATTAAACATATTTAGATGTATCATACATAGTTTGTACCTTGAAGACATGAGCTGAACGCATGTATATTTTCGACCACTCTCTCTAATGTATTATTATATCTTTTCATTTCTTTGATAGGTCCTCGAGCATATCACGGGACGGCAGCACTAGGTAGTATGATCTACATAGTTGGCGGGTTTGACGGGATGGAATATTTTAACAGTGTAAGATGCTTCAACCCGGTCTCCAAGTCTTGGTCTGAGGTGGCGCCAATGAATGCAAAGAGGTAACTATCAAATTGAACAATACCAACCGCTTTTACACAAATCAATGCTATTGAAGAAATCATTTTTTTTGACAATTTTCGAGTATCTTTTCATTACCGCTTCTTTCACTTACGTACATGTATGACTGTACACGTGGATTTTGAGTAATTGATTTCGGTCTAAACTGTGACATAAATTAAAGTAACATTGTCGTCGGTTTTCTTATCGAAACACTTCCTAAAGTGATCTACGCATAATAAGTGGAGATCAATAATTTGAAAATGAATTAAACGTATGCTATGGATTAATTCCCTTTACGCAAGCATTTAGCGACACTTGCCCCCATCTGACACTTTAGCGATCAAGGCAGATATAATTATCGATCATAAATAAACAAAAATCAAAGTTGTTTTTGTCAGTATTTACACTTTATTCATGCGTAGAGAAACTGCATGTTCAGAGCCAGAATCTCTCAGTTGTTATCCATTTTGTATATCTCCCCGGTAGATGTTACGTCAGTGTAGCCGTTATGGACGGGCGTATTTATGCGATGGGTGGGTTTGATGGTCACAATCGACAAAACTCGGCCGAGAGGTACCACGCCCGTACAAACCAGTGGTCCCTCATACAGCCCATGAACCATCAACGGAGTGACGCCAGCTCAACATCACACAATGGTGAGTGGTCAAATTCATTTGTGACCTTTAACCCATTACCAAACAATTTGACATTTGACCAGTGTGTTGCAGAAGACTCCGGAAAACATAGTGGGAAAAGGAGAAATTGCTCTTAACGAGCAATTTCTTCTTTTCCCACAATGTTTTGCTCTATCAGGAGATTATTTTTCAATTTCATCACATTTTGAAATGTTGCCTGCAAACTTTTCCAATATGGGACAGACGAGACTTTGGTGTTTGGTTAAAGGTTAAAGACTTCGTAATACGTCTAACATCAGGGTTAAATGTGCTTGTTTATATCTGCGAGGAAGTTTGGAAATTTAAAATAAAATTTCTTTAAAACTGCACATCAGCTGTACTGTTGTATAAAACACACTGAGAAATAGTCATTGGTAGCAAAATTAGATCGTTTTTAATTCTTTTGTAGTGAATTAATAGTTTTTTTTTAATCCAAGTGTGACATCGCTTTTGAAATGTACAACAAATACACTGTACATACTTCGATAGATTGACGCTTCCTGAATTACAAAAAAAAGTATTGTTTTAACATTTTATTTTGACTTTCAAATTCTCTCTTCTATGAACAAGCATTATTGTACTTTTTGCGCATGTTTGCCAGCCCTGATTCTGTGTTATAAGGTACCTTTATATAAGCAAGCCATATACATGTAGTTATTACCTAGTGATGTTTATTTTGTTAAGATTTCAAATGATTTTTGCAGTATGCTAGTAAGCTTTTGAACAGAATGAATAATAGAGTTAACATAGTTATTTCATCGAAATGTCGTATTTAAAATACCATAGGATATATCCATGTCATAGGGTCTCTTGATTACCACACAATAAGGTAGTTTGTTTCATCTCACATATGTAAAATGTCTGTGATGAGGGTCTTCCATGCAAATCAATGACCATTATTTTCATTATTGCATAAAAGCCATTTCTTTCTGCAATTCATATTGCTTGCCTTGTACACCAGGCCATCATTGATTGCTTGATACAGCTGTCATTTGATAATCGACTCTCTTACAGACAAATAATATATCACACATTGTAATAAGCTTTAAATCAAATCATTTTCAACCATATTTGTCATCTTAATCTACATAAAGGCCTGGTATCACATAATGTCGTGATCACGCCGGGTATTCCTCGTATCGTGACTTCCGCCTACACACCATACCTGTAAATTCCAGGAAACATGCCATCATGTGGCGACACAAGGCATACATAGGGAAATGCTGTATCTAGTAACCCATACGTAAATGACGAGTTTATGGATAGTACGTACATGTACTAGAAATGTGTACGTGTATTTCAGGCCATATCTACATCTGTGGAGGGTTTAACGGACAGGAGTGTCTCCATAACGCCGAATGTTACGACCCCAAGACGAATCAATGGACCATGATAGCGCCCATGCGGAATAGAAGGAGTGGTGTTGGAATCATTGCTTACAGGTTAGTCCTATGTTGGTTTATCTGTCTCCCTGCTTATGGGTGTATGGTTTGAATGCGTGTACGGGCGCGTATGTGTGTACGTGAGAACAGTCAATCATATTTTAAGTCAATCAACGGCTTAATACGGAAACCAGTCATTCATTATGCTCCTGAATTAGTTTTCTGATTGACATGTCCTGTATTAAGATAGCCTTAGACTAAAAACGTTCACGCATGCGGGGTCGTCTATTTAGTGAGCTAAGGACGAGTATGGAAAGCAGATAGGGAGACATTGTCTTCTTTAATCCACTGACCTATCGCCAATGTAACTTTTAAAACTATATATCTATTAAATTCGCATGTAATGTCTACTTATGCCAGTTTTGCATCTATTCGAGTTCAATGTCTGATATTGTTGTTCTCCAGGGACCATATATACGCCCTCGGTGGATTTAACGGTGTTACACGAATGAACACCGGCGAGAAGTTTAACCCAATCACAAACACCTGGCAGACCATTCCAGAGATGTATAACCCACGTAGCAACTTTGCCATTGAGGTAAGCACTTACCCGACATATGCGATATGTATGTAACATTGCCATAAATAACCATACATCTTATTATGTGACCGTTAACCGCCACAACCGAAACTATCAGACCTTAAAAAAGCTGTATATTACACAGTCGTGGGTCATTTTCCCATGGGCAACACTTTTGAAGTTAATACATTTGTGTATTTATCGAACAACATCAATCAGTTCAAATGGACTATATCGGTACAAGATTGTGAAACTTCCATTTGATTGAATCAAAATGTAATTCAATGCATGTCAGCTTAAGGCTTTGATTTGTCGACAGCATATATACAATTGGTGACGTTATAAAACGCCGTATGCTTGCTGGAGTAGCTGAGAATACATGCTTTACAATTCGGTTGTCATCATCGCATTGAAACACATTATTTAATAGATTAAAATGGATTTATACTTAACTAATGATGCAAAAGCCTGTCAATTGTATCATTATTAATTCAGATCAAGGTTCACCGTCTCCGATTACCAACCAATTAATTTTATTGTTCTCTTTCTTACTGTTCATTATTGACTATTTGATAGGTTATAGACGACATGATCTTTGCTATCGGTGGATTTAATGGTGTCACGACCATCTTTAACGTTGAATGCTATGATGGAACAACAGATGAGTGGTATGTATCATACGTATTGGTTTATATCGGTAACTGTGACTCCGACCTCAGCGACCTGTATCACACGTTCCTGTATATAGCAAACCAACCCTCGACGGACACAAAGTACTGTGTTTGTTTTATATCGACACATAACAGTCTGAATCATGTTTACTAATGAAAACCTACCACAAGAAATAGGAAATTCACAATTATGTTTTGATACGAGAAATGTGTTGTGTACTCAGTTGTGACCCCAACTTAATTCAATAAGTGTTGAAGTCAGCGTTCCATTTAACATTTCCAAATTTTTCTTAGTAGTACAATCGTTAGTTGTGCTTACGATGCTTATTAAAAGCTCGCCATAAACTTATTGTCATTAGGCCATATTATCTAAAGGATAAAAACAAACTTAGGTTATCATGATCATCGTATGATGGTCATAACTAAAACATGAACATTGTTTAAATTGAATGTAAATAAATAAACTAGAGACGTTTAAAGTCGTAATTCAACACTCCACTTATTATCGCAGGTATGACGCCACAGACATGAATCTCTACCGAAGTGCCCTGAGCGCATGCGTGGTGTTGGGGCTACCTAACGTCCAGGACTACATCCACAAAGACCGCGATAAGGATATTGTCGAGCCAAAACGCAAGAGGAACGCTAATACAAACGAATAATCTATTAGTTCATCAGTTGGTTTCAGAGGAGTTTACTACCTTTTTAATTTTTGTCATGAAATTTGTGGATTCCTTTTCATTGAGCCAATTTTGTAATAGCGATTGCATGATTAAATAACAGTTCTTTATCAATGTGTTTCTTGATATGATTCGGATTTGTTTTACTGTCTAATAGTTAAAAGAAATATTCGTCTATTAGTAAGGGTTAATCTACAAAAGCAATGCAACAATAATTGCTGATTAATCATGAGTGTTTGTTCTCTAAAGACATGTTGTTTTTTCTTGGTTATTGGAAACATATTTCACATCGACACACATTATTCTTCCTATTCAATGCTTCAGAATCGCGTCTCTCCACTACATCATACTTACAATGGGTCATGGCTCATCATCAAATGGCACACAGGGCCATACACCCATGTAATAAATCTGAACATGTAATTGAGCGGAACTGAATCAAAACGAGAAGGTCAGATAAAACACAAATCAGTTCAAAGAGTAGGAAACAATGGCCTTTTAAAACACTGCGCCATTGATTTCGATTACCTTTTAACCATTTTCTAGTTGACATGTATTAAACAGCTTTACTTGAGCCTGCCAGTTCGGTACAATCCATTACTGTGTATCTGTGACGGCCCTGTATGACGAATGGTGTTTAAAGGCCCGTACATGTAGACCAGCATTCTCCTTCGCAGTGATCTCCCTTTTCATTTGGTTGGGAGCTCTCTGCTATCACAGAAAAAAATCCTTCCAGATCTGGAAGGATTATATATTTTTTATTATAAAATTTTTAATCGAAATCTGAATACAGCAGTTTTAGAAGTTAGATTTCTTTGGCCCAACCATTACAAAAAAGTAATGGCAAAATATATTTATATGTAAAAAACTGACAGAAGTTGCTTAAATCGTCATCAACCCAGTTCAAAACCTTATTGTTTTTTCTTGTTGGTTCACAACAATGTCCCGAAACAACCAACCCAGGAAAGGTTTATTCGATATAATGAAGCAATAAAGTACATAGGGTCATGCTCTCAAAGTAACGGACATCAACAGTGTAATTTTGTTATAAAAAAGATCGTCTAGAGGTAGATTCTATAATACATATTTTGAAAACGAAATACATAGTCATGACAGACAAGACTGGCGAAATTGTCAAAGTAATGCATTACTTTGATTCAACAATCATTTTCAAAGCATGTCATGTTGAATTCAATCATAAAGAAGCTATTTCTTTGGCGTATACCCTAAATTGTTTGGGTCACATGACTGTATCTATCGTCACGTGATTTCTATGATGGCAGTGGTACTGTACTGAAGTGTAACAAAGGGAAGTATTCCTGCGCGGAGTTTGGTAAACCAGGTCCCTTTTAGACGTTCTCGTTGAAATTCACCCAAATATGATGTATAATGCTTTACCAATGATAACCATAAGATTTCAATTTTTTTAGTTTAAACTTTTTCATTTTCCATCGATTGTGAAACAAGTTCTTAGATAAATCACTCTCTAGTCTGCTTCCTAGATACTACACCAGTACTCGCGCCGATTTTTGGGTTAGTCCCGGCAATTTTCACCTCGCACAACGGTGATTCGAACCCCGGACCCTCGGTACAAAAGGCCGGCGCTCTACCGCTGTACCACTGTAGCCCACTTAGATTCAGGCATAATTCCCAACTTGAAGAAAACCCACATATAACTTATTGGAAGCTTGACAGTGATAAACATGGTGATGATGACTTTAATACGAATAACAATAAAGATGATGAGAGAAACAATGGTTCAATAGCCTTTCAGACAAATGATGGCTATACATGAACATATATTTATCACGACCACATTAGAATTGATTAAATACAAGGCTTAATACTGAGCTTTAAATAATTTATTCTAGTTTTTTATCCCATTCTTTTCAACAACAAATCCTTCAAAGAGGACAGTGGTTATTTTTTTATAATTTGTAAAGTTAATGCCGATTGTATACCGTATTGGTCATGCGTTGTAGTCAAACACGTTATTTTCCAGACAAAATAAACTACACGATTTGGCAAGACTAACCTATAAATGCTGCGTGATAACCAGAGATTTATACACTTCCCCATCCTAACGACTTTCCGATAGGAAGGAAATAACTAATAAACAGACATATTCGAGTTATTTTCTCTATTCTGAAACGGTAGCGAAATATGTTTACTGCACATTTGTTTGTTTAACATGCAGCAATTTGTGCATTCAAAACCAACGCGTTGGAAATATGCTTTTTACATTTGATAGTTATTTAAAATAAACACATGGGCTTTAGAAATGGGACATGTAAGTTTACATAATCCGAAGTATTGATAGATGCTGGTATTCTCTGTCTTAACAATAGTCTGGTAGTTGGCTAGTAAATAGGATCCCGTATCAAATCTCTTCCCTTAATGGTGCATCGACAGGATCACTCAGAGCTCTGGGAATTACGTTGTAGCAGAATTTATTTATCTCCCTTTAATAAAATTAGAAAATGCAAAGCCTAAACCAGACGAAAGAAAGTTAGGAATAGGTTACTTAAGCTGAAGGATTGAAAAAATATGCATTGAGAATGATGTTAGAATTGCGATGCAACAACATACCATATCTTGAACCCAACATTCATTTAAAAAATGGATGAATTCCTAAATATGAAGAACATTATGTTTATTCGTACATAAATTTGACATCAATTGGAAATACACATGTTTTATTTCTATTATGGGGCAGGGATATTGACGGATCACGCAATTTCATCCGAACACGTTTGTCAATACAATAAAACAGTTTGCTCAAATCACAAAAATTCTGCGTTTGTCACAACGCCATCTTTTGTGTATTTGATACATGCTGTCTTTGATCAACACGAGTAAAGGCGGAAGGAGTCTAGACATGTATGTCTCTATCGTTCAAACGAACGATCGAACGAGTATTTCATCATAGTGACATGTTTCAAATTAAAGTATTCACATAAAAATAGATAAATAATGTTACAACACACGTTCACGTTGGGCCTCCAGGTCACTTTATAAACATTGTAAAGAAAAACTAAGTACATGTATAAATGACGGAAAATGCAATGATGATTATTCCAATATGTAAAATTGTTTATTCAATAATGACTCCATAAGATAAGTATGTATAGTAAAATTGTTTATTCAATAATGACTCCATAAGATAAGTCTGTATAGTAAAATTGTTTATTCAATAATGACTCCCTAAGATAAGTCTGTATAGTAAAATTGTTTATTCAATAATGACTCCCTAAGATAAGTTTGTATAGTAAAATTGTTTTTTCAATAATGACTCCATAAGATAAGTCTGTATAGTAAAATTGTTTATTCAATAATGACTCCATAAGATAAGTCTGTATAGTAAAATTGTTTATTCAATAATGACTCCCTGAGATAAGTCTGTATAGTAAAATTGTTTATTCAATAATGACTCCATAAGATAAGTCTGTATAGTAAAATTGTTTATTCAATAATGACTCCATAAGATAAGTCTGTATAGTAAAATTGTTTATTCAATAATGACTCCACAAGATAAGTCTGTATAGTAAAATTGTTTATTCAATAATGACTCCATAAGATAAGTCTGTATAGTAAAATTGTTTATTCAATAATGACTCCCTAAGATAAGTCTGTATAGTAAAATTGTTTATTCAATAATGACTCCATAAGATAATTCTGTATAGTAAAATTGTTTATTCAATAATGACTCCCTAAGATAAGTCTGTATAGGAAAATTGTTTATTCAATAATGACTCCCTGAGGTAAGTCTGTATAGTAAAATTGTTTATTCAATAATGACTCCATAAGATAATTCTGTATAGTAAAATTGTTTATTCAATAATGACTCCCTAAGATAAGTCTGTATAGTAAAATTGTTTATTCAATAATGACTCCCTAAGATAAGTCTGCATAGTAAAATTGTTTATTCAATAATGACTCCCTAAGATAAGTCTATATAGTAAAATTGTTTATTCAATAATGACTCCCTAAGATAAGTCTGCATAGTAAAATTGTTTATTCAATAATGACTCCCTAAGATAAGTCTGTATAGTAAAATTGTTTATTCAATAATGACTCCCTAAGATAAGTATGTATAGTAAAATTGTTTATTCAATAATGACTCCCTAAGATAAGTCTGTATAGTAAAATTGTTTATTCAATAATGACTCCCTAAGATAAGTCTGTATAGTAAAATTGTTTATTCAATAATGACTCCCTAAGATAAGTCTGTATAGTAAAATTGTTTATTCAATAATGACTCCACTAAGATAAGTCTGTATAGTAAAATTGATAAGATAAGTCTGTATAGTAAAATTGTTTATTCAATAATGACTCCCTAAGATAAGTCTGTATAGTAAAATTGTTTATTCAATAATGACTCCCTAAGATAAGTCTGTATAGTAAAATTGTTTATTCAATAATGACTCCCTAAGATAAGTCTGTATAGTAAAATTGTTTATTCAATAATGACTTCCTAAGATAAGTCTGTATAGTAAAATTGAATAGCAAAGTGATATTTTGAGTGCACATAAAATTAACTACATTTATAGGACTTGAAAACAGAAAAGAGAGTCCACGTTCTTACCAAGTCGACCTTCTGAATCAACGCTAGTTTCTTATGTCGACTGCTCCAAGCGCATTGCATAGATTAATCATGGAGAAGGCTAATTGGTTAATTAAAAATACTTGGACTGCGTATTTGAAAATTATTATAAATATATGTTGCTCTGTATATGCATTAATTGTTTAGAAATACAATAGTTTATCATCGGTTAACGTTATACAGATTTTGGGTTTTATTATGTATTTTGGTGAATAAGTTATGTCTGATAAATTTACCATAGCAAGAGGACTGCGTTTGTCTGATTAATCATTATGTGATATTTTTGTATAGTTTATACACGATCTTATATAATGGAAATTCAATTCATCTTTAGTTTTGCAAGCAAAAAGAAATGGGAAAGTGAAAAAGGGATAATATTACCTAAGGTTTTATACAAACCATACATACTTAAAACGACCAAGCTGAAAACGAAATGCTCAAAACCATGATTTCTAAATGAACATGATACATGTCCGAATGAAGTTTCATCCCAAGGCATACTGCCGCGTGTGCCGTGTTAACTTTAAGGAAAACAGCTTGTAAGATCAGTCCTTCCTTATTCTTCCACAATGAGCACACCCCTTCTGGGCTACAATACCCATCCCTTCAACGTCCTGGCTTGCTGTGAGGCCGATATTTAGATATAATCGTAATAAAAATCCCTTCTGGAAATGAAATGGGGCATTCATGCAAACCAGAAATACAAAAAAGATAAGAAATTAAGATAAATTTTCTTTTCTGAATATTCATAACGTAAAAAATCAAATCTCGTGTGTGCGAGAAGAGATTCGTGATTTTCCCAAACTCTTGTAATTCCTGAGGGAAATCACGCGGTATTTGTAAATCTTTATGTTTGGAGATTATTGTGGCTTCCCTATTACATCAATTATGAGAGATAAAATTCCCTTCTAATCTGACGTTTGTTTTTCATTTGGGAACAAAACGAATTATTCTTAATAATTGCGATAATTTCGGTTTGTTTTGGAAACACAACATTAATGTCCAAAAGCGGCCTTAGACGAGAGACCATTCGAGTGTTCCAGCCAGAGATTTCGTTAGTTGTAAAAATGGGCTCCTTTTAATGCCTTATTATTGTTCAAATAACTGATATTAGGTAAAAAGCCACGATCCCCTCTCTATAAAGGAGCTGCTTATACAGGGTAGTCATACAGTATGCCCGGAGCATTTTATGGAATCTTAGGCGTTGTATATATCGGGCTTGATTGTTGATATATATATATTACAAGAGTCGTCTTTGAGATCAAGTTTACCCGTATCTCCCAACACTTTTTTATACCTAAGAAAGTTATTCACGACGTGTTCAGGTCAGGATACAGTCCGTTACAAATACACATGGTTGGTAGTGTGGCTTAGAAACAGTATGAACTTTGGATAGGTACCCTGATATATATGATATTATATCAAAAACGCAAGATAGTCATCTACTTTTATAAAAATAAAGATCTCGGTATTTTTTTAACCACTGTCATGTGCATGTATAAGAAAAACATAAAAAAAAGATAACACGAACCAAAATATTATTGTATTTTCGCTGAAGCCAAAAGCTTATGTATGAAATAGGTTTGTGTCAGAGCGCAGTCGTTACTCATCCAGCGTTTTGGAATATTTCCCGGTTATAACCATCTGATCACATGTGCGGGGATGCATGAAACACGTGTTTGACATTCTATACTTGGATATTTGTATCGTTATTCACGAAGCATAGTTGATATTTTCGCTGTATCGCTTGGGTATTATGTGAACAAGTACATAGGAAATGTGTACTATGTAACGGGAGGGTTTTATGTCAAGAAACACACAACTATTTTCGATTTAGCGCATAGTTTCAATGTGCGAAATCACATAGGAATATGTTGTATCTAGCACCTGCGTATTATATTCGGTAATACATAGGGAACATGAATGGAAGCACATTGAAACATGTAATATGCACGAGCGCGTATGGTAACATGTATTATAACAGAACACACGAACCATGAACGATATCAAATTTGCAAAGTGAAAAGGTTTCCACACTTTACCCGGTGGTTAAAGTAGTAATCTTAGAACTGCGGGGGCGTGCTTCTGGTTCCATGAGAGTGTCCTTTGGCAAGACATGTCAAAGGCCTGGCCTAAAACTTGTGAATCCAGGAAAGGCATTACTCAACTGAAGAATTGTTAATACGGCGTTAAACCCAATATACTCAACTAAGATATAATTGATAAGACTACCGTTACGTCGATACTGTATGTTGTACCATTGTTTGTAACGGAGGCAGAGACTCTGACAAGTCGAGGGTCGATTCAGACAACTCGCATTTTGTTCGATTTGCTCAGAAAATCTTGATTTCATATTTCATAAAATATTCAGAGTTAAATCTAATAATTGAGGTTATTCCCGTATCGTGGCGCTGTCGGCGGGAGATTCACTGCCTCGGATACTGATCACAGAGAATGCTTCAGTGGCTTTTACAGCTTCGTTTTTGTTTCAATGAAAAGTTTTGGCAAGTCGAAAAATAAATGGTAATGGTTTGAGATTGATATGATTATTACGAAACTTGGAACAAAGTGAACACTGTATGGCCCAACGAGTATAACCAACGAAGCTTTAACACAATGACCACCGGGAGCATCCCCTGTACAGTGTCCATACGTCTGATCATATTCAACAGCCTGATATAGGGAGTTTTAGTGGGGGAGCACCCCCTGTACAGTGCCCATACGTCTGATCAGATTCAACAGCCTGATATAGGGAGTTTTAGTGGGGGAGCATCCCCTGTACAGTGCCCATACGTCTTATCATATTCAACAGCCTGATATAGGGAGTTTTAGTGGGGGAGCATCCCCTGTACAGTGCCCATACGTCTGATCATATTCAACAGCCTGATATAGGGAGTTTTAGTGGGGGAGCATCCCCTGTACAGTGCCCATACGTCTGATCTTATTCAACAGCCTGATATAGGGAGTTTTAGTGGGGGCGCATCCCCTGTACAGTGTCCATACGTCTGATCATATTCAACAGCCTGATATAGGGAGTTTTAGTGGGGGAGCATCCCCTGTACAGTGTCCATACGTCTGATCATATTCAACAGCATGATATAGGGAGTTTTAGTGGGGGAGCATCCCCTGTACAGTGTCCATACGTCTGATCATATTCAACAGCCTGATATAGGGAGTTTTAGTGGGGGAGCATCCCCTGTACAGTGCCCATACGTCTGATCATATTCAACAGCCTGATATAGGGAGATTTAGTGGGGGAGCATCCCCTGTACAGTGTCCATACGTCTGATCATATTCAACAGCCTGATATAGGGAGTTTTAGTGGGGGAGCGAAACGGACTATGTCCGTGCGTGCATGCTGTAACACATTGCTTACGATGGGGAGATGGGGGGCTGGGCAGAACTAAAGGAAAGCCGGCCTTAATGGCGAAACGGACTATGTCCGTGCGTGCATGCTGTAACACATTGCTAACGATGGGGAAATGGGGGGGGAGGCAGGGCAGAACTATAGGAAAGCCGGCCTTAATGGCGAAACGGACTATGTCCGTGCGTGCATGCTGTTACACATTGATAACGATGGGGAGATGGGAGGGGGGGGGGCTGGGCAAAACTTAAGGAAAGCCGGCCTTAATGGCGAAACGGACTATGTCCGTGCGTGCATGCTGTAACACATCGCTAACGATGGGGAGAGGGGGGGGGGCTGGGCAGAACTAAAGGAAAGCCGGCCTTAATGGCGAAACGGACTATGTCCGTGCGTGCATGCTGTAACACATCGCTAAAGATGGGGAGAGGGAAGGCGGGGCAGAAATGCACACAGTGTCGATACATCATTCCCTTTTTTGGGAAATGAAAATGAACATTTCATCGCTACTCATGTGTGGAGGACCATTTCGTCCCTGGTATATGTGACGTGTGCAATAGGACTCGTTTCATGTTTATGATGCACAGTTGTCCGTTGCTATAACTGCAGAAATGCGGGCGATGTAGTTACAGCAGGGTTACACCTGATGGACTCGTAACGGAGTGCTCTAGACCCAGCCATTAATACGGGTAGTGCGGGGCGATAAGAGTTGGTATAGAACGGGCATCAATTATGGATTCTCTCCATTTTCATGTCAATAACTCGAGTCAACCCGACTGGATAGGTTCCGTGATTTATTGGTCTGATTGTAAACGTCACGGATTGGTATTGTTGGTTACTGTCAAAAACAAACAAAACAACTTGATCCCGCACTTTATAATAAATTTAAAGATATTCTAGAAATAGACATGTATGCAGCAGAGCAACGCCAATAACAGTAAATAACCACGAAACAACCTTTATGGCGGGAATTTATCTGAGATATTCAATTTGACATAATCATAATTATAATTATCATTATAATAATCATTATGATTACCATTATATTATTATTATTATCATTATAATTGTAATTATTAACAATAACGATAAAAATAATATATTATATCATTATTACTATAATTATCATCGTTATTTTTTTCAAATACATTTTGTCCTTTTATTAATATGATAAGCCATACGTAGGATACGAAACAAGATTCGGAAGATTTCACTATCACAATTTTTTACGAACATCATTGTTATTTTACAGACGAAAATGAAACATGTATCAAGTATACATAGTAATCTACCAACTGTTATAGCTGAAATTATATAATGTAAATGCACGCCATAGGTGTCCAACTAGATAATTAAGCCCAGAGAGCCGAATTCTCCGTCAATAGGTAAGTCGCCTCCTCATAATCCTGCAATGAACGTAACCGCGACGGCATGGAACCCCGGACCATCGATTGATCGATTCTATTCATTATTTACCCAAATCATATCTCACAGCTCTGTTCTTCTGTTATCAGTAAAATACTATGATTATAAATGGAATGTTATAAATAATTGAACTCTAAAATACCTTACATCCTCGATAGTACTAATGCTCTTTTCTTTTTTATGACTTCATTTTCGAAATCACAATTTTATCACAGATCTTGTAACAGTACACTTAAATACTAGGCTAAACTAACATTCACAACATTCGATAACACAGTTTCCCTCCTGTACACTTGCTTATCCTGGACTGATCACATCAAATAAAAAGTATTGCATAAAAAAGAAACACGCTTGTGTCATTCCTTTTAAAGTAGCCATATATAGATACAGCCACACAGACATTTACAATCATGAAGCAACACAGTCAGCCACTTATCAACAGACAAAGGCACACATATAATTCCTTCCCCACTAATCATCAACAGTTATCATGTCTATTTATATAGCTATAACTGTAGCATATCTGTATATGCGGCTGTAAGTGTAGTATGTGTGTAGCAAGTATGTATATGCGGCTGTAAGTGTAGTATGTGTGTAGCAAGTCTGTATATGTAGCTGTACGTGTAGCAAGTCTGTATACATAACTGTAAGTGAAGAAAGTATGTATATGTAGCTGTAAGTGTAGCAAATCTGTATATGTAGCTGTAAGTGTAGCATGTCTGTATATGTAGCTGTAAGAGAAGAAAGTCTGTATATGTTGCTGTACGTGTAGCATGTTTGTATATGTAGCTGTAAGTGTAGCAAGTCTGTATATGTAGCTGTAAGTGAAGAAAGTCTGTATATGTAGATGTAGGTGTAGCAAGTCTGTATATGTAGCTGTAAGTGTAGCAAGTCTGTATATGTAGCTGTAAGTGAAGAAAGTCTGTATATGTAGCTGTAAGTGTAGCATAATTGTATATGTAGCTGTAGGTGTAGCATATCTGTATATGTAGCTGTAAGTGTAGCAAGTCTGTATATGTAACTGTAAGTGAAGAAAGTCTGTATATGTAGCTGTAGGTGTAGCATGTCTGTATATATAGCTGTAAGAGAAGAAAGTCTGTATATGTAACTGTAAGTGAAGAAAGTCTGTATATGTAGCTGTAAGTGTAGCATGTTTGTATATGTAGCTGTAGGTGTAGCATGTCTGTATATATAGCTGTAAGTGTAGCAAATCTGTATACGTAGCTGTAAGTGTAGAAAGTCTGTATATGTAGCTGTAAGTGTAGCATGTTTGTATATGTAGCTGTAGGTGTAGCATGTCTGTATATATAGCTGTAAGAGAAGAAAGTCTGTATATGTAACTGTAAGTGAAGAAAGTCTGTATATGTAGCTGTAAGTGTAGCATGTCTGTATATGTAGCTGTAGGTGTAGCATATCTGTATATGTAGCTGTAAGTGTAGCAAGTCTGTATATGTAGCTGTAAGTGAAGAAAGTCTGTACATGTAGCTGTAGGTGTAGCATGTCTGTATATATAGCTGTAAGAGAAGAAAGTCTGTATATGTAACTGTAAGTGAAGAAAGTCTGTATATGTAGCTGTAAGTGTAGCATGTTTGTATATGTAGCTGTAGGTGTAGCATGTCTGTATATGTAGCTGTAAGAGAAGAAAATCTGTATATGTAACTGTAAGTGAAGAAAGTCTGTATATGTAGCTGTAAGTGTAGCATGTTTGTATATGTAGCTGTAGGTGTAGCATGTCTGTATATATAGCTGTAGAGAAGAAAGTCTGTATATGTAACTGTAAGTGAAGAAAGTCTGTATATGTAGCTGTAAGTGTAGCATGTTTGTATATCTAGCTGTAAGTGTTGCATATCTGTATATGCGGCTGTAAGTGTAGTATGTGTGCAGCAAGTCTGTATATGTAGCTGTAAGTATCGCAAGTCTGTTTAGGTAGCTGTAAGTAAAGAAAGTCTGTATATGTAGCTGTAAGTGAAGAAAGTCTGTATATGTAGCTGTAAGTGTAGCATGTTTGTATATGTAGCTGTAAGTGTAGCATATCTGTATATGCGGCTGTAAGTGTAGTTCGTATGTAGCAAGTCTGTATATGTAGCTGTAAGTGTAGCAAGTCTGTATAGGTAGCTGTAAGTGAAGAAAGTCTGTATATGTAGCTGTAAGTGAAGCAAGTCTGTATATGTAGCTGTAAGTGTAGCAAGTCTGTATATGTAGCTGTAGGTGTAGCATGTCTGAACATGTAGCTGTAAGTGTAGCATGTCTGTATATGTAGCTGTAAGTGAAGCAAGTCTGTATATGTAGCTGTAAGTGTAGAAAGTCTGTATATGTAACTGTAAGTGTAGCATGTGTGTATACGTAGCTGTAAGTGTAGCAAGTCTGTATATGTAGCTGTGTAGCATGTCTGTATATGTAGCTGTACGTGTAGCAAGTCTGTATATGTAGCTGTAAGTGTAGAAAGTCTGTATATGTAACTGTAAGTGTATCATGTCTGTTTATGTAGCTGTACGTGTAGCAAGTCTGTATATGTAGCTGTACGTGTAGCATGTTTGTATATGTAGCTGTAAGTGTAGCATGTCTGTATATGTAGCTGTAGGTGTAGCATATCTGTATATATAGCTGTAAGTGTAGCAAGTCTGTATATGTAGCTATAAGTGAAGCAAATCTGTATATGTAGCTGTACCTGTAGCATGTTTATATATGTAGCTGTAAGTGTAGAAAGTCTGTATATGTAGCTGTATTTGTAGCAAGTATGTATATGTAGCTGTACGTGTGGCATGTTTGTATATGTAGCTGTAAGTGAAGCAAGTCTGTATATGTAGCTGTAAGTGTAGCAAGTCTGTATATGTAGCTGTAGGTGTAGCATGTCTGTATATGTAGCTGTACGTATAGCATGTTTGTATACGTAGCTGTAAGTGTAGCAAGTCTGTATATGTAGCTGTAAGTGTAGAAAGTCTGTATATGTAGCTGTAAGTGTAGCAAGTCTGTATATGTAGCTGTACGTGTAGCATGTTTGTATATGTAGCTATAAGTTTAGCAATTGTGTATATGTAGTTGTAAGTGTAGCAAGTCTGTATATGTAGCTGTAAGTGTAGCAAATGTGTATATAGCTGTAAGTGTAGCAAGTCTGTATATATAGCTGTAAGTGTAGCAATTTTGTATATATAGCTGTTAGTGTAGCAAGTCTGTATATGTAGCTGTAAGTGTAGAAAGTATGTATATGTAGCTGTAAGTGTAGCAAGTCTGTATATGTAGCTGTAAGTGTAGAAAGTCTGTATATGTAGCTGTAGGTGTAGCATGTCTGTATATGTTGCTGTACGTGTAGCATGTTTGTGTATATATAGCTGTAAGTGTAGCAAGTCTGTATATGTAGCTGTAAGTGTAACAAGTCTGTATATGTTGCTGTACGTGTAGCATGTTTGTATATGTAGCTGTAAGTGAAGAAAGTCTGTATGTGTAGCTGTAAGTGTAGCATGTCTGTATATGTAGCTGTAAGTGTAACAAGTCTGTATATGTAGCTGTAAGTGTAGCAAGTCTGTATATGTAGCTGTAAGTGTAGCAAGTCTGTATATGTAGCTGTAAGTGTAACAAGTCTGTATATGTTGCTGTACGTGTAGCATGTTTGTATATGTAGCTGTAAGTGAAGAAAGTCTGTATGTGTAGCTGTAAGTGTAGCATGTCTGTATATGTAGCTGTAAGTGTAACAAGTCTGTATATGTAGCTGTAAGTGTAGCAAGTCTGTATATGTAGCTGTAAGTGTAGCAAGTCTGTATATGTAGCTGTAAGTGTAACAAGTCTGTATATGTAGCTGTAAGTGTAGCATGTTGTATATGTAGCTGTAAGTGAAGAAAGTCTGTATGTGTAGCTGTGTACAAGTCTGTATATGTAGCTGTAAGTGTAGCAAGTCTGTATATGTAGATGTAAGTGAAGAAAGTCTGTAAATGTAGCTGTACGTGTAGCATGTCTGTATATGTAGCTGTAAGTGTAGCAAGTCTGTATATGTAGCTGTAAGTGAAGAAAGTCTGTATGTGTAGCTGTACGTGGAGCAAGTCTGTATATATAGCTGTAAGTGTAGCAAGTCTGTATATAAAGCTGTAAGTGAAGAAAGTCTGTAAATGTAGCTGTACGTGTAGCAAGTCTGTATATGTAGCTGTAAGTGTAGCATGTGTGTATATGTAGCTGTAAGTGTAGCAAGTCTGTATATGTTGCTGTACGTGTAGCATGTTTTTATATGTAGCTGTAAGTGTAGCATGTTTGTATATGTAGCCGTAAGTGTAGCAAGTCTGTATATGTTGCTGTACGTGTAGCATGTTTGTATATGTAGCTGTAAGTGTAGCAAGTCTGTATATATAGATGTAAGTGTAGAAAGTTTGTATATGTAGCTGTACGCGAAGCATGTTTGTATATGTAGCTGTAAGTGTAGCAAGTCTGTATATGTAGCTGTAAGTGTAGTAAATCTGTATATGTAGCTGTACGTGTAGCATATTTGTATATGTAGCTGTACGTGTAGCAAGTCTGTATATGTAGCTGTAAGTGTAGAAAGTCTGTATATGTAGCTGTAGGTGTAGCATGTCTGTATATGTTGCTGTACGTGTAGCATGTTTGTATATGAAGCTGTAAGTGTAGCAAGTCTGTATATGTAGCTGTAAGTGTAACAAGTCTGTATATGTTGCTGTACGTGTAGCAAGTCTGTATATGTAGCTGTAAGTGTAGCAAGTCTGTATATGTAGCTGTAAGTGTAGCATGTCTGTATATATAGCTGTAAGTGTAGCAAGTCTGTATATGTAGCTGGAAGTGTAACAAGTCTGTATATGTTGCTGTACGTGTAGCATGTCTGTATATGTAGCTGTAAGTGTAACAAGTCTGTATATGTAGCTGTAAGTGTAGCAAGTCTGTATATGTAGCTGTAAGTGTAACAAGTCTGTATATGTAGCTGTAAGTGAAGAAAGTCTGTATATGTAGCTGTAAGTGAAGAAAGTCTGTATATAAAGCTGTAAGTGTAGCAAGTCTGTATATAAAGCTGTAAGTGAAGAAAGTCTGTAAATGTAGCTGTACGTGTAGCAAGTCTGTATATGTAGCTGTAAGTGTAACAAGTCTGTATATGTAGCTGTAAGTGTAACAAGTCTGTATATGTAGCTGTAAGTGAAGAAAGTCTGTATATGTAGCTGTAAGTGAAGAAAGTCTGTATATAAAGCTGTAAGTGTAGCAAGTCTGTATATAAAGCTGTAAGTGAAGAAAGTCTGTAAATGTAGCTGTAAGTGTAGCAAGTCTGTATATGTAGCTGTAAGTGTAACAAGTCTGTATATGTAGCTGTAAGTGAAGAAAGTCTGTATATGTAGCTGTAAGTGAAGAAAGTCTGTATATAAAGCTGTAAGTGTAGCAAGTCTGTATATAAAGCTGTAAGTGAAGAAAGTCTGTAAATGTAGCTGTACGTGTAACAAGTCTGTATATGTAGCTGTAAGTGAAGAAAGTCTGTATATGTAGCTGTACGTGGAGCAAGTCTGTATATATAGCTGTAAGTGTAGCAAGTCTGTATATAAAGCTGTAAGTGAAGAAAGTCTGTAAATGTAGCTGTACGTGTAGCAAGTCTGTATATGTAGCTGTAAGTGTAGCATGTGTGTATATGTAGCTGTAAGTGTAGCAAGTCTGTATATGTTGCTGTACGTGTAGCATGTTTGTATATGTAGCTGTAAGTGTAGCATGTTTGTATATGTAGCCGTAAGTGTAGCAAGTCTGTATATGTAGCTGTACGTGTAGCATGTTTGTATATGTAGCTGTAAGTGTAGCAAGTCTGTATATATAGATGTAAGTGTAGAAAGTCTGTATATGTAGCTGTACGCGAAGCATGTTTGTATATGTAGCTGTAAGTGTAGCAAGTCTGTATATGTAGCTGTAAGTGTAGTAAATCTGTATATGTAGCTGTACGTGTAGCATATTTGTATATGTAGCTGTACGTGTAGCAAGTCTGTATATGTAGCTGTAAGTGTAGCAAGTCTGTATATGTAGCTGTAAGTGCAGAAAGTCTGTATATGTAGCTGTAGGTGTAACAAGTCTGTATATATAGCTGTAAGTGTAGCAAGTCTGTATATAAAGCTGTAAGTGAAGAAAGTCTGTATATGTAGCTGTACGTGTAGCAAGTCTGTATATGTAGCTGTAAGTGTAGCATGTGTGTATATGTAGCTGTACGTGTAGCATTTTTTGTATATGTAGCTGTAAGTGTAGCAAGTCTGTATATGTTGCTGTACGTGTAGCATGTTTGTATATGTAGCTGTAAGTGTAGCAAGTCTGTATATATAGCTGTAAGTGTAGAAAGTCTGTATATGTAGCTGTACGTGAAGCATGTTTGTATATGTAGCTGTAAGTGTAGCAAGTCTGTATATGTAGCTGTAAGTGTAGCAAATCTGTATATGTAGCTGTACATGTAGCATATTTGTATATGTAGCTGTACGTGTAGCAAGTCTGTATATGTAGCTGAAAGTGTAGGCACATAACCATATACAAAGACATGCACATGTACATAGCCATATACGAAGACATGTACAGGCACATAGTCACATACAAAGACATATTCAGGTACGTTGCCACAAACAAAGACATGCACAGGTACATAGCCACAAACAAAGACATGTAAAGGCACATAGTCACATACAAAGACATATACTGGCATATGGTCACATACAAAGACATGTACAGGCACATATCCACATACAAAGATATGTACAGGCATTTAGGCACATAAAAAGACATGTACAGGCATATAGCCACATACAAAGACGTGTACAGTCTCACAGCCACATGCAAAGACATTCACAGGCACATAGCTATATACAAATACATGTACAGGCTCACAGCCACATGCAAAGATATGCACAGGCACATAGCCACATACAAAGACATACACAGGCACTTAGGCACATTAAAAGACATGTACATGTACATAGCCACATACAAAGACAATCACGTACACATAGCCAAATACAAAGACTTGCACAGTTGCTTAGCCACAAACAAAGACATGTACAGGCACAAAGCCACATTTAAAGACATGCACAGGCACATAGCCACATACAGAGGCATTTACATGCACATAGTCATATTCAAAGACATTCACATACACATAGCCACAAACAAAGACATGTACAGGCACATAGCCACATATAAAGACATGCACAGGCGCTTAGCCACAAACAAAGACATGTACAGGCACATAGCCACATATAAAGACATGTACAGGCACATAGCCACATACAAAGCTGTGCACATTATCACAAAACAAAGATATTCACAGGCAAATAGCCACATACAAAGACATGCACATAGCAACATATACTTCAATTCAATTCAAAAGTGTATTGTATAATAAGGCCACCGACCCATACACAAAAATGAAACATCAATACAATACATTTTATACAGATATTCATGTGTAAGAGGCTGAAAGAATATAACAGATCTAAAGGCATTGTTTTTCTTACATCTCTTGCCCTTTCATATAGATTTCTCTTATTTCAAACGCGTAAAATAGAAACATTGCAAGGTTACGAATAACAGTATCATTTTTAGATGACATGATATTATAAAATGACATATCATTTGGAATGATCAAATATTTTTGTCAATATATTTATTGCGCAACTCTTCGAACAAAGGACAATGGAGTAGAAAATGTACCTCATTTTCGACAAATCATTCACAAAAAAACACAAAATCGATTTTCCTTCGGTTATCATAATGCCTGCCCTTTTCAATTATGATGGAGTGGGAGCCATTATTTTTAATACATATGACATAATTTGGATAGGATATCTGCCTGTATCACCTAAAACGAATAGATTACATGCCCCAATGCCAACATTTAATAAGCGTTTACATGCTAAAGGTTGAACCTGCTCAATGCAGTTCATTTGGTTGAGACCCCATTCGACCTATCTTTGCGTCAAATACTTAAAAAAATGTACTTATTGGAATAATTGGCAGACTAATAAAAGAGTTGAGGATATACAATAATACCCTATTGGCTTTGACTGCCGAACTTCCTGCCATTTAATATTATGACAACCTATTAGTAAAATTGACACCTACATGTGAGAAACTCGAAACAACCTCAAGTTACTTCCCATTGTAAGACCATTGTTCCTTTTTAGAAAGTTGACCCCCCTTTTTTGAAGACTACTGCTTTTGTCTTTGGTATATTGACCTTAAACTTATAGTCATTACAGGATCAATATAAAACGACAGAACTAGATTTTAAGGAACTGGAACACCCATCGTACAACCCTAATAATGATCAATATGGACATCCGAGTTAAAGGTTCGTGAAAAGAAACCTTTCAGTTTGACACAGTGTTACATGGTATGACGTAATCCTCAATAATTATCACAGCTGGTCATCACTCCGGGTGGGCATCTGGTTATTGGTTTGGGGGGGGGGGGTCACTTAAAGAAGGACTTAACTTAGTCCGAATGATCCAGACGTAGATGTTTCACGCAGTTACAGCTTGGATCATCCGAGTTAGACTTAACTAGGCCTTTAAGTGATTTCGTTTACACATTCCTTAATGGAACATACAGTTGTAGACGGTTGACCGCCTCTTGGATAAACATGCATTGAATTTCGTCCTCTTTGAAATCTGACCGACATTTGAAAATAATAGCTGGACTTCAACTTCCATATTTTCTTGTTGACTAGACCATTCTAAGTGTTTCTGTTAGTGATTTTACGGGCACAACAGACAATTTAATTACACTCCCCAATTCAACGTCACTGTTTGACGTCATTTTTTGTTAGGAAAATTTTCTCTCTCTGCAGTATAAAAGCTCTTGTTTTTATAAAAATCCTTATAATGTTTTAAAATTCAGAGGTAAATGCGTCATGATGATACGTTATTGCCAGCCATTTTTTCGTCTCTCTTGTGGTACGTTGAGTTAGACCAACAACGCCTTACTTATGTGGATAATGTTTGAAATGTTAGATTTTTTCCGACCTGCTCCGGCTCACGTTAACTACGTTGCTACAGTAACCAATATATCTTGCTAGAATGATGTCATTGTTTTTTCACGGTAAGTATATGTTGCAAACAGGTGAATGCATGTATGTATCAAATTTCAAGAGCATCGAAAAATGTTACACAGAGATATATCAAAATTCTACGAACTTTCCGAACAACCCTCGTACAAGGATATAAGGTTAAACCTTTGTCTCGATCCTGCCACCCATTAGTTAAACGATTGTGCAGTGTCACATAAAAAACACAAATGGAGGTAATTAAAGATTCATCCGTCCGCCTTTGTCATCCATGTTGGTATTCAAAAAAAGGGTAATCACGTGCTGTTCTCCAATTAACAGTGTATAGTAAAACTTTATAAATAATTACGAGATATTCACATAAATCTCGACAATAGCTCCCGCTCCAAATACAGATTTGCATTAAATTTCATGTGTTCCTATTGTTCACAATTGTTCACCGTCATACCATGCTGATAATGTACCAATACCGGTGAAAACAACATGTTGACCTCAACACATAAACGGACGAGGTCTTTTAGGTGACCGTTGATTGGCCATTTATGTAACATGTGCACAACAAAAAGTAAAGTTTTTATTTGAACTTTCAAACGTTTTAACTTGGGATTATACTGGTAGCGTTCAGTCTCAACCAATGAGCGGAAAATGGAGGACAGCATAACAACTGTACACCAGAAATTTGCCAACTATGTAACCTTACATCGTTGTAACCTGCAGTGTATTCGTTTCTACAAATACTTCGTCAGTCAGTTTCTGTAATCTTGACTAGTAGGATGTTGTTTCCAATAATGTTTTACTGATTAGAATTTTTTTTGAAACACTTCGTCGAAATCAATTTGTTTCACTTGCACCAAATGCTATGATAGGTTAAAGCAAAATCAAAAGAGTGAAGTCTGCAAGTAAACTAAACCTGATAAGTTATTGATAAGATATAACGAAGTTTTCTGATCTTCGGACTTTACTCAGTCTGGTTAAGACGTGGTGCTGCCTGATTCGATAGTTCAAAGTAGCGGTAAATGCATCCATTTCCTTCATCAGACATGTTGTTAACAGCGACTTTGGTAGATATAGAGAGAAATGCTAACGTAAACGTTTGATCATGACTAACTTAAAAGGGTTTAGACGTTTCGCTGTCTACACAACCACATGATCTTTTCGACACATGCGCATGTAATTAGCCAAGTTCCTCGTACCGTGGTTAAAGTTCAAACAACCTCATCGAATGACACAATAATTCCAAGGAGATTGTCGATTGGGTGAAACCTCTTACTTCATGATGTTGACTTGAAGGGTGCCGTTGGAAGTTCGAAATCTAAGTATCTGTAATGA
Source organism: Cerastoderma edule (assembly GCA_947846245.1). Taxonomy (NCBI): domain Eukaryota; kingdom Metazoa; phylum Mollusca; class Bivalvia; order Cardiida; family Cardiidae; genus Cerastoderma; species Cerastoderma edule. The sequence continues at coordinate 19,116,042 of OX401418.1, read as the reverse complement.
ATGATTGTAATATTGTTTTATAGGATAGATACCGGTCATAGACACGTCATCGTTCTCTGTGAAAGTTTTATTCTATATATACTATTTGTTTCCCTTCAAACACTTTATTTCTTTTATGTTTAAAATGCGGATATACAGTGAATTATCCCTGAAAGAATGGGCTAGTGCACCAGTTCATTAACCCAACTGTCTGTCCCATTTCGAAGTGTTTCATTCATTAAATAGGTGTGAAGGTACGTGTCTGATGTACCTAAGGAAATCTGTGAAATTGCTGTGGGAATGTTTCCACTGTAAAATAAAGAAACATGACAAACGACTGTGACATTGAGCATCGACACAATGCGCCCGACTGCACGACGGTGTTAGGGTGAACTATTCCCCCGGGACATTCCTTCTTACGACTGTAATTAGAGCAGCTAGGAAGACGCGCTCGGGACGGAAATCACTGTCAGTCGAAATTATGAGGGCAATATTGCCACAAAATCAGTGTAAGCGGAATAAAGATTCCGTATTATTAGACATTTATTTCTCTCTGAGGAAATTAAGCCTTAATTGGCCTTGTATATTGGCCTTTGATTTGACATTGGGTATACACCACCTTTACTCGTACTGTCAATCACAACTAGCATGTTCCTATAAGCATGTTCCTATAGTAACACAACCTTAAGACATCGCTTGTGGAGGCGGTTCTTCTCAAACATTACAGCTCTACAATAACCCCACCAGTTACTTTCAATGATTTTATACAAAGGTATGCCACAATGACTATCTTTGTGGCGTACTAGATAGAATAGAAGTGAATGCCGAATAAAGTGTGGAGCACAATGGTGTACATGCATTTCGTTTAGAGGAAACTGGCCCTCTCCATGACAAATTCCACAGCCGTCAGCAGTTGACAACGAACTAAAAGTTAAAAGGTTTTATTTCCAGCGTGTATAGGTTGTATTTAATAAGTTTTATTTCTAGCATGTTGACGGTGTTCTCGTTCCATTTTATAGCATGTATATGTGTATTTGCCTGTGTGACACTCAGATCGGAGATTTAGTTTTAAACAAGTACAGGATGAACTTTTTTGTAACATACAAGATGCAGGCTTCAATAAACTTTGACGCTACATCCTCCTTCTCCGTCACACATATGGTCTGAATCTTACAGGCTTAATCTTTACTAAATCAGGACAGGATGGCACCATTTTCAAAAAAAAAATCTCTTTTCAAACGACCACCACCACTACCAATCGTATACATGTATGTATTTTGATGCAGTTTTGTTTGGGTTTGCCTCAACTTTCCACCTTTATAGACGTTAACCCATTACCAAACAATAACGACATTTGACGATATTGGTGCAGACGACTCTGGGAAACATTGTGGGAAAAGTAGAAATTGCTCATGACAAGCAATGTCTCCTTTTCCCACAAGGTTTTCTGCCCTATCAAAAGATTATTTTTCAATTTCATCACATTTTGAAATGTCGTCTGCAAACTCTTTCAATTTGGGACAGTCGAAAATTTGTCGTTTGGTAAAGGTAATTCCCAAGTAGCATTTACAGACATCGATATGCAATGTCTCGGTCAAAAGCGTACATAAACACAAAGGGTCCCGAGACATTATTTCCGTCCGAAGTTTGATAAAGTTATTCGTCTCTCATCACTGATCATCTGTGTTAGTATGGTATTGCATCGATCGACCGGGAAGAACAGTTTTCAGTACTTATGAATTAATAATTTAAACATGTACATGTGTCTAGAACGAAATACTACTGAAACGGCGTTAAAGACCTCTGGACCTTTATCCAAAGATACAGTTTGAAAAGAAAAAAACGACCGACACAATTTTCTCACTTTAGATTTAACTAACAAACAGACACACCAAACAGCAGTGATATAATACATTAACACTAATACATAGTACATTAATGATTGACGGACTTTACATTGATATATCTTACATTAAGAAAACGCAAGGACACATATAAAACAGAGAGACCTTACATGGATATATCAAAACACATATAAAACAGAGAGACCTTACAATGATATATCAAAACACATATAAAACAGACTTACCATACAGTGAATTATCAAAACACATATAAAACAGAGATACCTTACAAGGATATATCAAAACACATATAAAACAGACTTACCATGCGGTTACATTTATCGTAACACAAATAAAACAGACGGACCAAACAATGATATATCTTTTCAATAAAACAGACGGACCAAACAATGATATATCTTTTCAATAAAACAGACGGACCAAACAATGATATATCTTTTCAATAAAACAGACGGACCAAACAATGATATATCTTTTCAATAAAAAAGACGGACTATATAATGATATATCATAACAAATTTAAAACAGTCTGACCATACAACGCTATATAAGAACACATAAAAATCAGTCAGACCAAATAATAATGCATTAAAACAGACGAATCATGCAGTGATATACAGTATCACTTGTAAAATAGACAGACCTTACAGTGATACATCATAACACATAAAGAAGACGGACAATAAAACATAGTATAACGCTTTAAACAGACAGACTCACACTTATATATCCGACGGACCACGCAGTAATATATTACAGATGTTCCATACAATTAGCTTTAATAACACGTATATAACAGACGGATCAAAAAGTGATATAAAATAATTCATATAAAACAGACAGACAGTTCTCTAGAAATGCATTACATATGAAACAGAAAGACCATACAATGAGATAAAATGACACTATACCTGGAATAGTTCATATACAAGGTAGAGAAGAACATGCGGATAAAACGGGACCTGAACCAGGGACTTCCGTGCGAAAGCTCTACGTGCTGAGCTATCCGTCCCGCTTACAAAATCAGCTCTACCTTCTAAATCGAGACCCCAACTACATATACAGCAGACGGATGAAAGTTCATATAAATCAGACAAATCATTATCTTCAAAGTATAGTACATTTTAACGGAAGGACATCCGGAGGATTTCTACATATAAACGGACAGTCAAATATGCAGAAGGAAAATACATGTAAATCAGACGGATTGTTCTAGATGGAATAAGAATATAAAACAGAAATACTTTTTCCAAGAAAGATATCATGTTTGCAGGACTAAAGCACCGTGGTAAGTTAGGGTATTTCCAGCAGTCGATGCCACCCGCGTCTCCCCAGGGATAGTTCAATTTGTGGTGAAGGTCTTGCAAACATCCCATTGAACCCTTTGTTACATACGGATGATATTCACCGATTATATAGAGAACAAGAATATCAATCAAAGAATGAAAGATAATGGCACATGCAATTAGTTTATCATTATACTAATGTACATACAGTAAGTATAGCCGTAGTATAGCATTTTCATAAAACTGCTTCATAAAAATGTGTTCTTTGTTTAGTATTGTAAAGCGCACTACCCAAGCCTTAAATCGGGAAAATGTGCCATCTGATATAGCCGTCTTTAAGTTACCACATGCAAACATGCGCTCTCTAACTTAATTCAAACGGGTTCTGCGTGTTTCAGTCTACAATCTGATAAAATAAGATCTAATGTACACAAAGTACAAATGTATAGCCAAAATGAGCAAAATGCTAGTTCGACGTACTCGGAGAGCTTGAACAGTAAACTACAAAAAACGTGATATAACTGATTGAAGTATTATGTATGATTTATTTTTAGAAAAAGTCTAGGGTGTATTTTGGTATAATGTTTTCGGTATTTTGGTGGTTTAGATCTGGAAATATCCCCTTTTAGAAGGTGTTGCATTGTGGAAGTAAAGTCACTTTCTGAAGGTAGTTCCCACTTACACTGGTTAAAGGCGGGACAAAAGTTGAAGCTAGAAATAAGATCTGTACGTATGATTGCAATCCCAGGAGTAAAGACCGACCGAAAGTAGTTTAAGTATAAAGTGTAAGACGGCGGGACAAAAGTTTCAGCTACATATGTTCTTTGAGTAAAGCCACGATCATACGACTCGATTTCGGGAGCATCTGTTTCCTGATTTGATATTGTATATCTCATTAGAACAGTCAAATGTCGCGGTCAGCTTTAATTCAACTTTTGATTATGTACTGATTTTCCTGTTCAACATAAAATAATGTAATACCGTAAAATGTTTTCAAAAAACAATTGCTGTTCAAGCATTTTGTAGCATACGAGTAATGGGGCCATTACTGAAGAAGGTAAAATACAGACGCTCATGACACGGGGCACGTTTTCAGGCGTTATCATCATTATATAATCAAATCTTTTGTAACATCTATTTTTTCTCAAGTAACATGTTTTGATCTCAAACTTGACTCAATCTTTAGAGATTCGCCCAAGTCTGATTTCTTCTATATCTGTAAGGCAAGCAGTGCGATGGCCCAAACTTCAAATGTCATTGAGGATTATGGCTCCTCTAATTGACTAGTTCAACAAGACACGATTCTATTTGATATTGAACAGTTACAGTTAATGATTGTCCCAGCGGAGAATGGAAATCTCCAAACGTTTTGTGATAAATACTTCCATCGGCCGCTTGAAACATTTAATGTCGCTGTGCAGAAAGCTCTGTCAGAGAAGATATAGGAAAAACTCAGTCAGAACCAAACCAACCCGACATAACGCCATAACGTAGGCAAACCGGGCGTATTGGGATTTAAATTGTATCCAACCTGGACAATTCCTGCAGTCATATTCAAAATTGACCCTCCCCATCCACATCGGACCATTAAGAACTTTTTTCTCGGGTCGTATATCCATCCGGTCAGGGAGAAACCTGTTTCATGATGAGCCTGTGACGACATTACTGGTGGATCTGACGGAGAAGGCGGATTTGGTGGTGCTGCGGCAAGACTTGACGATGAAATCATACACTTCCCAGTCGGCCCTATCACAGCGTAGCATTGATTTTTCAGACAACTTATCAGATTCCTCTTTGGTTGGCATGAATATTAATAAGGCGAAGACTGGTTATTAAATTCGAGCGTTTTCAGGATTATAACGGTGGTACTGACTGACAGGTGGTGAGGCGTGCTTACAACTCCTTGTTTGGAATATATCGGAAAATAATGATAACGGTTTTATGGTTTCATTGAGACAGTATTTAGTTTAGTAAATAACAATTACATTTGCCTTTTAAGACGTATGTATGCCTATTGTCATCTTTTACAGTCGTCACAAGTGACAGGGCCATAAGTTGATTGTTAGACTTTCTTTGGCGCAAAAATGTTATGAAAGCATGTGTTAACAAACGAGTGATAGTTGTTAACAAAATGTTCGTGTAGTAGAAACATTTTGATTGCAATGGCATCTCATTCACATACAATTTAAAATCTGATATAGAGCGATATTCACGAAGAGATCAGACATGCCTGTAGTGTATTCACTTGGTATACAATACTGGCCGAATGCATCTTTAACGACAAGTACCTGTAGTTTACTAAACAGGAAGGACTGAATTATTCGTGTCATGCGACATATACCTTATTTACACTTCTCGTTATATTTGAATAACGAATATTTCATGAAATAGCGTTTAACAGGATTAGATGAACAATACATGTCGCGCGAAACATAATTATTCCACATTTATCAGGACTTATTATATAATGTGTGTCAGCGCAAAACATACCTGTATTACACAAACAGAGATTAAATAATGAGTGTAGCGTGACCTATACTTATATTTCACTTATCATGGATCACTGAAAATTACTTGATGTGTGACACCCCCCTGAATTATGTTAAAGAGCAATACATATACTCAACTAATGAAGAATGATAGAAAACTACATGTTTTGCAACAATTACCATTATTACATAAACTAAGAATACTAATTAGGGATCACTTACAATGATGCGCTGTGGAACACAAACTTGTACATTTATTGCGTTAATCAGGAATTACAAAAATACATGGTTTGCGACACATACCTGCATTCAATTTTACGAAATGACTGAATGAGGCGAATAACACAAAGCATTTTTATTATACATTAAACAGAAATGACTTTTAGGTGTAGGCTACTTGATGGACGAATCGAAAGATTTGAAAGAGAAAGAAAGAAGAGAGTACGGCTAGATCTGATATTAAATACTGTGTGTATAAGTAAACGTGACATTGAAAATGGAGAACAATTTGCATACTGGTTTTGGTAACGTGGGGTCATTAAAAATGGGCTCTTTTATATTTGTTTTTGGTAAAATCAAAACTATCATATAAAGACATGGCTATTCGAAACTTAATGTTTTTCTGTCTCATTTCTAGTTGCTTAAATCACACACATATATGTATATATATCACATAAAGATGTTTCTATTCGAAGCTTAAAACGTTTGTTTGGCGTGAGGAGTTAATTAATGTAAGGATGCCGAGGTCGTTTATGGTAAAACTGAAGTCCCGAACACTTGTCCAGCAGAAGTGGGATATGGACGATGGGAATCCAACACTTGTCCAGCAGAAGTGGGATATGGACGATGGGAATACAAACACATGTACGCATCAAGGTATTTATATCCATGTACCTTCGAAGTTTTATATATCCGGATTGGGTCATTATCAAAATATTACACAAACCATATTCCCAGTAGTATGCACGCTATGATAGATATATGTGGAGATCATTTGAGGCAAAGGCATTGGGACGGTACGTTACATGTACTAATTTATTCTCTAGACAATCTTCCAAATGGGGAAAGGGAAAAGTGTAATTCATTTACAAGATGCAAACCTCGACCATGGCACTGTAAATGTTTCCTTGCCTTTGTGCTGAAGGTAATGTGATGGTATAAAACCCTGCATTTATCTCTCCGTCTACATGTATGTCACGGCGATATCGTTCATTAAATACCCGACCATACAACCTTTAACTGGCAACCAGACACTCTTATTGTTAATATAATAGTTGACTTCTGACCATTAGTACAGCCACATACATGTAAAGGTGAACATACCATCTAACTACCAGTAGTCTTTAATAGTAAAAAGATATGTATGGAATTTTAATTACCACCATATTTACAAGGGAAATAACTAAACATTAATACGAGCAAATAAGTCGAAAACTTGACCAACCGACAATAAAAATGGTTTTAAAACCTCATATGACATTTGCATTCCGCATGTATAAGCATTATTATCTTTTGCCAATATAAAAGGTATGGCAAATACGTTTTAAAGTGAGAAAGAAAACATTCACCATCCACATTTTGTTTTCACGATGCAGTGTAATCAAAGGTTTTGACAAAGTAGTTTTAGGACTATATCATACATTACACCATCGTGGTGTCTATGACGCTCTGTCTCAACACCCAAATCATACATTACACTATCGTGGTTTTTATGACGCTCTGTCTCAACACCAAAATCATACATATCTCTATCGTGGTTTCTATGACGTTCTGTCTCGGACACCCAAATCATACATAACTCTATCGTGGTTTCTATGACGCTCTCTCTCAGACACCCAAATCATACATATCTCTATCGTGGTTTCTATGACGCTCTGTCTCAACACCAAAATCATACATTACACTATCGTGGTTTCTATGACGCTCTGTCTCAACACCAAAATCATACATTACACTATCGTGGTTTCTATGACGCTCTGTCTCAACACCAAAATCATACATTACACTATCGTGGTTTCTATGACGCTCTGTCTCAACACCAAAATCATACATTACACTATCGTGGTTTCTATGACGCTCTGTCTCAACACCAAAATCATACATTACACTATCGTGGTTTCTATGACGCTCTGTCTCAACACCAAAATCATACATTACACTATCGTGGTTTCTATGACGCTCTGTCTCAACACCAAAATCATACATTACACTATCGTGGTTTCTATGACGCTCTGTCTCAACACCAAAATCATACATTACACTATCGTGGTTTCTATGACGCTCTGTCTCAACACCAAAATCATACATTACACTATCGTGGTTTCTATGACGCTCTGTCTCGGACACCCAAATCATACATTACACTATCGTGGTTTCTATGACGCTCTGTCTCAACACCCAAATCATACATTACACTATCGTGGTTTCTATGACGCTCTGTCTCAACACCAAAATCATACATATCTCTATCGTGGTTTCTATGACGCTCTGTCTCGGACACCCAAATCGTACATTACACTATCGTGGTGTCTATGACGCTCTGTCTCAACACTCAAATCATACATTACACTATCGTGGTTTCTATGACGCTCTGTCTCAACACTCAAATCATACATAACTCTATCGTGGTTTCTATGACGCTCTGTCTCGGACACCCAAATCATACATTACTATATCGTGGTTTCTATGACGCTCTGTCTCGGACACCCAAATCATACATTACACTATCGTGGTTTCTATGACGCTCTGTCTCAACACTCAAATCATACATAACTCTATCGTGGTTTCTATGACGCTCTGTCTCAGACACCCAAATCATACATTACACTATCATGGTTTCTTTGACACTCTGTCTCGGACACCCAAATCATACATTACACTATCATGGTTTCTTTGACACTCTGTCTCAGACACCCAAATCATACATTACACTATCGTGGTTTCTATGACGCTCTGTCTCAGACACCCAAATCATACATTACACTATCGTGGTTTCTATGACACTCTGTCTCGGACACCAAAATCATACATTACACTATCATGGTTTCTTTGACACTCTGTCTCAGACACCTAAATCATACATTTCACTATCGTGGTTTCTACGGCGCTCTGTCTCGAACACCAACATCATACATTACACTATTGTGGTTTCTATGATGCTCTGTCTCAGACACCCAAATCATACTTTACACAATCATGGGTTCTATGACACTCTGTCTCAGACACCAAAATCATACATTTTACTATCGTGGTTTCAACGAAGCTCTGTGTCGGAAACACAATTTATACATTACACAATCATGGTTACTATGACGCTCTGTCACGGACAACCAAATCATACATAATTCCTTTGTGTTTTTATGACGCTCTGTCTCAGACACCAAAATCATACATAACACAATCGTGGTTTCTTCGACGCTCTGTTTTGGATACCCACATCATACATTTAACTATCATGGTTTCACGACAGTTTGTCTCAGACACCCAATTCATGCATTTTATTATCATGGTTTCACGACACTTTGTCTTAGACACCCAAATCATACATAACTTTATCGTGGTTTCTACGACGCTCTGTCTCAGACATCAAAATCATACATAACACAATCGTGATTTCTTCGACGCTCTGTTTTGGATACCCAAATTATACATTTAACTATCGTGGTTTCACGATGCTTTGTCTCAGACACCCAAATCATACATTTTACTATCATGGTTTCACGACACTTTGTCTTAGACACCCAAATCATACATAACTATAATGTTGTTTCTACGACGTTCTGTCTCAGACACATAAATCATACGTTTTACTATCGTGGTTTCTATGACGCTCTGTCTCAGACACCAAAATTATACATTTTACTATCATGGTTTCACGACGCTTTGTCTCAGACACCAAAATCATACATATCTCTATCGTGGTTTCTACATCACTCTATCTCAGACACACAAATCATACATTACAAAATCGTGGTTTCTATGACGCTCTGTCTCGGACACCCAAATCATACATAACTCTATCGTGGTTTCTACGGCGCTCTGTCTCGGACACCCAAATCATAAATAACACTATCGTGGTTTCTACGGCGCTCTGTCTTGGACACAAAAATCATACATTACACAATCGTGGTGTCTACGGCGCTCTGTCTTGGACACAAAAGTCATACATTACACAATCGTGGTTTCTATGACGCTCTGGCTCAGACACTCAAATCAAACATTACACTATCGTGATTTCATGACGATCTTGGTCGGACACCCAAATCATACATTTCTCTATCGTGGTTTCTATGACACACTTGGTCGGACACTCAAATCATACAATACACTTTCGTGGTTTTTATGACGCTCTTGGTCGGACACCCAAATCATACATTTCTCTATCGTGGTTTTTATGACGCTCTTGGTCGGACACCCAAATCATACATTTCTCTTTCGTGGTTTTTATGACGCTCTTGGTCGGACACTCAAATCATACATTACAATATCGTGGTTTCAATGACGCGTTCTCTCAGACACCCAAATTATATATTACTCTATCGTGGTTTCTATGACGCTCTGTCTCCCACACCCAAATTATACATTACAACATCGTGGTTTCTATGACACTCTGTCTCGGACACCCAAATCATACATTACACAATCGTGGTTTCTATGACACTCTGTCTCAGACACCCAAATCATACATTACACTATCGTGGTTTCTATGACGCTCTGTCATGGACACTCAAATCATACATTACTATATCGTGGTTTTTATGACGCTCTCTCTCAGACACCCAAATCATACATTACACAATCGTGGTTTTTATGACGCTCTGTCTCAGACACCCAAATCATACATTACACAATCGTTGTTTTTTTGACGCTCTCTCTGACACCCAAATCATACATTACACAATCGTGGTTTTTATGACGCTCTGTCTCAGACACTCAAATCATACATTACACAATCATGGTTTCTATGACGCTCTGTCTATGACACCCAAATCATACATTTTACTATCGTGGTTTCTTCAACGCTCTGTCTCAGACACGCAAATCATACATTACACTATCGTGGTTTCTATGAAGCTCTTTGTCGGACATCCACATCATACATAATTATATCGGGGTTTCTATGACGCTCTGTCACGGACACAAAAATCATACAAAATTCTATCGTGGCTTCTATGACGCTCTGTCTATGACACCAAAATCATACATTTTACTATCGAGGTTCTACGACGCTCTCTGTTGGACACCCAAATTTTACATTTTACTATCGTGGTTTCTCCGGCGCTCTGTCTCCAATAACCAAATTTATACATTTCTCTATCGTGGTTTCTATGACGCTCTGTCTCAGACACCCAAATCATACATTTTACTATCGTGGTTTCTATGACGCTCTGTCACGGACAGACAGATAGATCATACATAACTCTATCGTGGTTTCTATGACGCTCGGTCTATGACACCAAAATCATACATTTTACTATCGTGGTTTCTACGTCACTTTGTCTCCGACACCCAAATTATACATAAGTCTATCATGGTTTCTATGACGCTCGGTCTATGACACCCAAAACGTACATTTTACTATCGTGGTTTCTATGGCGCTTTGTCTCCGACACCCAAATTATACATAACTCTATCGTGGTTTCTATGACGCTCTGTCTATGACACCCAAATCATACATTTTACTATCGTGGTTTCTATGACGCTCTGTCTCAGACACGCAAATTATACATAACTCTATCGTGGTTTCTATGACGCTCTATCACGGACACACAAATCAAACAAATTATATCGTGGTTTCTATGACGCTCTGTCTCAGACACCCAAATCATACATTTTACCATCGCGGTTTTTACGACGCTCTGTGTTGGACACACAGATTATACATAACTCTATCGTGGTTTCTATGACGCTCTGTCTCAGACACTCAAATCATACATTACACTATCGTGGTTTCTACGGCGCTCTGTCTCCCACACCCAAATTTGTATATTTCTCTATCGTGGTTTCTATGACGATCTGTCTCAGACACCTGAATCATACATTTTACTATCGTGGTTTCTATGACGCTCTGTCACGGACACACAGATCATACATAACTCTATCGTGGTTTCTATGACGCTCTATCTATGACACCAAAAGCATACATTTTACAATCGTTGTTTCTACGGCGCTCTGTCTCAGACACCCAAATTATACATAACTCTATCGTGGTTTCTATGACGCTCTGTCTCAGACACCCAAATCATACATTTTACTATCGTTGTTTTCACGGCGCTCTGTCTCAGACACCCAAATCATACATTTTACCATCGCGGTTTCTACGACGCTCTGTGTTGGACACACAGATCATACATAACTCTATCGTGGTTTCTATGACGCTCTGTCTCAGACACCCAAATCATACATAACACAATTGTGGTTTCTACGACGCACTGTCACGGACATCCAAATAATACATAATACAATCGTGGTTTCTACGACGCACTGTAACGGACACCCAAATCATACATAACACAATTGTGGTTTCTACGACGCTCTGTCTCAGACACCCAAATCATACATAACACAATCGTAGTTTCTACGACGCTCTGTCACGGACATCCAAATCATACATAATTCTATCGTGGTTTCTACGGCGCTCTGTTTCGGACACCCAAATCAAACATAACACAATCGTGGTTTCTGCGACGCTCTGTCACGGACACCCAAATCATACATTCTACTTTCGTGGTTTCTAAGACGCTCCGTCTAAGACACTAAAATCATACATTAAACTATTCACGTTGTTGCCGCACTCTTCCACAGCCTAATAACCTACAATACCCGATTATGATTTCCTCGACCAGCAAACCAATCACTATTCAATCAAGGATTCAAGGACGCTTTTTCCTATCATTTGAAAAGAATACATTATACTTTCGTGTTTTCTGTGAGGTTCTGTATCAAACCGCCCAATCATGCATAACACAATCGTGCTTTTTAAGACTCTCTCTGTCTCAGACCTCTAAAAAATGCACTACACGATTGTGATTTCTACCACTTTTTCTCAGACATACAAACCATGGATTATGCGATAATGAATTCCGGGCCGCCCTGTTTAGATCCATCAAGCTTACACTTCCTGATCGAAGAGGGATACCGGTACGCTTTGTCGTAGACCCGTAAAGAACATATGGCGTGATCAAGATTCATGGACGCTCTACCTCAAACCTGTATAGACTCGTGATTTCTGATTCGTGAGCACTCTTTCTAAAACCTCTTAAGCATGCAAAACACGATCGGGGATTCCGGGCCTCCGGACACACTTTGTCAGACTTCTAAAGAACACGTTACACGATCGGGAATTCTGGGACGCTCAGTTTTCACACATGACATGGCCGGAGATGCAAACAAGCGCTCTTTTTCGATCCTGTAAAGCAAACAATGCGCGATCGGGGAATCCAGAGCCCTTTGATTCAGATATAACAGGCATATTTTTCACGATCGTGTATTTGTAGACGCATTTTCATACCCGTGAAGCATAGACGTCTATATACCTATTACACGTTTGTGTATTTGTAGACGCATTGTTTCAGACCCGTGGAGCATAGACGTCTATATACCTTTTACACGTTTGTGTATTTGTAGACGCATTGTTTCAGACCCGTGAAGCATAGACGTCTATATACCTATTACACGATCGTGTATTTGTAGACGCAATGTTTCAGACCCGTGAAGCATACACGTCTATACATGTATACCTATTACACGTTTGTGTATTTGTAGACGCATTGTTTCAGGCAATGTGTCAGGCAATGTGCTATGGAGCACATAGATCTATTACACGGTTGTGTTTACGAAGAGGCATTGTTCCAGACCCGTGAAGCAGATACATCTATTACACGATTGTGTATTTGTAGACGCATTGTTTTCGACATGTTAGGCAACCGGCGCACGAACGGGCATTACATAGCACTCGGTTTCTGATATGATAAACACACATTACTAGATGAAGGTTCCAGGAGGGTCAAATCAATAGCTGTTACTGCTAGTCCACTACAGTGATATGTGTATGTGCTGTTTGATTACCAGCCTAAAACAGGAAATTGTTGATTTCCGTCTTTAAATACTTGCTAAATACCCAGTTTTGATGTCCATTTTTAGGTACGGACAATGAAGGCAGAAAAAGCGGATTGCTTATTGAATGAAATTATGTTGTACAACTTATCGTAGTGTTCAATGTTCTAGACTAGCAGCGCAAAATTTTGGCTTCCAGCAGAATATATCGGTTAATGTGAAGGGTTTAAATAATACATAACTTAGGTAAAACGTCGCAAGTTGATATCTGTTCTATTCAACCACTAAACTATAAAACATCTTAAAAAATTGTATTCCTCATTTAACATTGAAATGATATTGGCTAAAATAATTCTGTTATGCTGATGTGGTGTCACAAACATTCAAATTAACATGAACAATTTAACTTTTCAATGCCGTATTTGGCCTATCGGTCATACAGCATACATTATTGCTATCATAGATGTACACTACATGTATTGTTGTAATGAAGGCCAGAGATGGATAAGAGACCGAGTATTCCCCTCTGTACGAGTTAGTTCTGAGATTTGTCAGGAGAGGGTGCGGCCCTCCATTAACCTAATCGAATAGCTATGTTTCCCCGGGTGTCAGCAATCACGCGGATATACCCTCAAGTCCAAACCAATTATAGTATCTTACAATATGGATATGCTCATTCGCTTCTTTCATATTGGGTTGTTCAATCCATTTTCCCGCGTCCCCTTTCATTTGTTTGTTTTATCCGTTTTCCCGCGTCCTCTTTCATTTGTTTGTTTTATCCGTTTTCCCGCGTCCTCTTTCATTTGTTTGTTTTATCCGTTTTCCCGCGTCCTCTTTCATTTGTTTGTTTTGTCCATTTTCCCGCGTTCTCTTTCATTTGTTTGTTTTATCCGTTTTCCCGCGTCCTCTTTCATTTGAATACATGTCTTTTCTACGGCACCAGTCTTCAGTAAACATATAGCAAACACTATATTCATTCGAAATTATAATTGTTGCGGAGGGTTATTTTCTTTCTTTCACCGAATGATAGATAAAACTCACTCTAAGAAATAGATACAACTGAAAATTGTCGAATTCGGACAGAACTCGGAGTGTTATTTTCACGGTCATTCACTCAATGTATCATACCCAGTGTTTCCAACAACATACATGCATCAACAGTGAGATGTGTCACAGTGACATGTACATGAAGGTTGTATCATTGAACCAAGTCCAATCTTTAATATAAATGTAAGATAAGCTTACATGGGTTCACGCCTTTCTAAAGTATACTATACAGGTTCTATAACAGGTACGAGGTATGACGTTTCTGACGGAGAAATGTCTGTTTACCCCTCTGTCACGCGACCACTACAGCATTCTTTAACCAAGTATGAAACATGATCTCTCGCTTTATCGTACTCACCACATATAAACCAAGACAGGAGGAATTCAAAAGCACCGAAAATCAAATACGTATCCCGTTTGTTAGCATAAACCGACAAATAATGAACAGAAGCCCAAGTTAGTGTCTGAGATATCTTAACTCTATTCAGGCCCCAGGTCGGTTTGCTACACAATGCATCTCGCTGTCTTAGAAGAAATACGTCTGTCTCCTCTATAAACATTAAATAAACATTTCGCCTTTTTAAACACGGCGAAACACGGTACTAGGATACAAGATATGATTAATAATTTGTTGGATATGACAAAATATCTCATCGACGTTCTTTTAAACAAGGGGAGTGATTTGTTCCGAATCCCTGCAGAATTCCAATAATGTGTTTGCGTCGCTTTGAATGGTATCCCAACCACCGCCCGCCTCTCTCTCAACGTCTTCCCATAATACCCCATTGGGCGGTAAACCCTTTCATAAATACGTATTGTCATGTGATTGGACAGGCTTTGTATTGGACGATTTCTTCTTATAACAACGGGCTTTCTCCGATTTTCGTGACTTATTGTGTTTTTAAACGCGTATGGTTGTACAGGAACGCTATATTGTTTCATAGGGACGTTTAACTTATTACGAAAATTGTATCAATCCGACAATTTCTTTACACATTTCAAACCAAAGATTTTGCTTTTCAAAAGGAACTCCTTTCACCGATATACTTTTGGTCTATCTTTATTCTCTCTCCCTTCAATCCCATAAAGGTAATTTCTGGACTGCGTTCATACACCACATGTTAACATGCTGAAACTATATGAAAGTGCCTGGATTTTTGCACATTGAATTATGTCTATAATCCATCTTCGTTTTAAACGAATTATCTCAGTGGCCGATATACAATTTGCCAAGAATATGATCCAATTCGATAATGTTGGCCTTGGCATATGATGATACTGTCTCATACCTCATGACAATGGTTTTCTGTATACGTAGTGGTATTAGTCAGTTTACCAGATGAAAATGGTATGGTTAATATATTGGACCGGCTATGTAATGATATTGGACCGGCTATGTAATGATATTGGACCGGCTATGTAATGATATTGGACCGGCTATGTAATGATATTGGACCGGCTATATAATGATATTGATCAGCCTATGTAATGATAGTGGTCCGGCTATGTAAAGATATTGGTCTGGCTATGTAATGGTATTGGTCAGGCTATGTAATGATATTTGTTCTGCTTTGTAATTATATTGGTTCTGCTATGTCATAATATTGGTTCGGCTATGAAATAATACTGAACCGGCTATGTAATGGTATTGGTCCGGCTATATAATGGTATTGGTCAGGCTATGTAATGATATTGGACCGGCAATGTAATGATATTGGTCCGGCTATGTAATGATTTTGGTTCGGCCATGCAATGGTATTTGTTCTGCTTTGTTATTATATTGGACAGGCTATGTAATGACTTTGGTCAGGCTATGTAATGATATTGGTCAGGCTATGTTATGATATTGGACAGGCTATGTGATGTTATTGGTCCGGCCATGTAATGACATTTGTTCTGCGTTGTTATTATATTGGACCGGCTATGTAATTGTATTAGTCAGGCTATGTAATGCTATTGGACCGGCTATGTAATGATATTGGTCCGGCCATGTAATGGTATTTGTTCTGCTTTGTAATTATATTGGACCGGCTATGTAATGATATTGGTCAGGCTATGTAATTATATTGGACAGGCTATGTGATGTTATTGGTCCGGCCATGTAAATTATTTGTTCTGCTTTGTAATAATATTGGACCGGCTATGTAATGATATTGGTCAGGCTATGTGATGATATTGGACAGGCTATGTCATGATTTTGGTTCGGCCATGCAATGGTATTTGTTCTGCTTTGTAATGATATTGGACCGGCTATGTAATGGTATTTGTTCTGCTTTGTAATTATATTGGACCGGCTATGTAATGACTTTGGTCAGACTATGTTATGATATTGGACCGGCTATGTAATGATATTGGTCAGGCTATGTAATGATATTGGACCGGCTATGTAATGATATTGGACCGGCTATGTAACGATATTTGTTCTGCTTTGTAATGATATTGGACCGGCTATGTAATGGTATTGGTCAGGCTATATAATGATATTGGACTGCCTATTTAATGGTATTGGACCCGCTATGTAATGATGTTGGTCCGGTTATGTAATGATAGTGGTCCGGCTATGTAATGATATTGGACCGCCTATTTAATGGTATTGGACCCGCTATGTAATGATATTGGTCCGGCTATTTAATGGTATTGGTCAGGCTATGTAATGATATTGGACCGGCTATGTAAAGATATTGGTTCTGCTATGTCATTGTATTGGTTCGGCTATGAAATG
This sequence comes from Cerastoderma edule, assembly GCA_947846245.1. Lineage (NCBI taxonomy): Eukaryota > Metazoa > Mollusca > Bivalvia > Cardiida > Cardiidae > Cerastoderma > Cerastoderma edule. Next base: position 19,098,599 of record OX401418.1, on the reverse strand, counting down.
ATATTGAACCGGCTATGTAATGATGTTGATCTATCTGTATGATTTCTCCGTCTACGTTATGATTTTGTTCCGTCTATGTAATGATATAGGTCCGTCTATGTAATGATATTGATCCGGTTTTGTGACAATATTGGTCCATCTATATAATGTTATTATAGTTCAGCTATATGATGATATCAGAGTGGTATTGGTCCAGAATGTTATGATCCGATCCAGCCATGTCTACCAAGTGCTAACAATGGCACCTACACCACACCAAAATCTATAGTGCTTGGATACTTCTGACACAGTGACCTTCTATACTACTCGAATATCTTACATATTCACCAGTACTTACACATTGACATGATGTTAACAATGCAAATACAGTGATAGTCCGAATCTATATAGGTTATGTTTTGTATCGTATTATGTTTGAGTCTCTACATATGCCCCAATCTGAACACATCGGGTTTATCCATGAGCATTTCTCAGCTCTCGGAAATACCCGAGTAGTTCCAATGACATATATCTCTGTTCTAAGCAATTATCCTATGACTACCAAAGTTATATATGTCATTTGTATGCACTGTCTATCAACCGACTTTACAAATTTTGCTAGAATAAGCAATCATTTGATACTGTCATCAATAGATTGTTAACTATTTTCATAACGACCGGTAACGTGTCGCCCAGTGGGCGTGTTCACACCATGTATGGACGGACGGTTATTTAGCGGGCCAAACCAAACACCGACACTAATTGGAAACAAAGTCTTCCTAATGCGACACCATGGTTAAGAAGGGGAAGGCGTTAGAAAGACAAACCCGCGTCAAAGTTGAGTTGTTAAAGTGCTAAACTTGGACGATTAGGCGATGTCACGTGTGGGGTCGAACCCTTGTACGAGATATGATCCCCCGAATGAGTCATAGAAAAAACATCTTGACCCAAACCTTATGGCAGTTAGATTTGCTTATGATATAGCGAAACGAATTAAATACCAAGTTCTCGGCGTTTACACGTACAGAATAAAATCCGTTCAAAATGACATGACCAGTCGACGTGGTGGTAGATATTTTTCAACATCACTGTGCCGCCTGAAGAACAACACAAACACAAACACAACAGACATCTTGTATGCATATCAAATCAAACAAACAAACAAACCAGAGATCCATCCTTTATATAGTAGCGTAACCAGAAATTCTGAAATGTGTTAAATCTTTGCAAGTTGGTTGATGATTTTTGTACGTTTGAATTAGATTGAATTACACCGTGTGAACCCATCTAAATAATGACGAATAATAGACAATATAAGGGGTTTGATAAACAATGCAGTTCTTAATTAAGTTTACTCAACGACATATCGATACAAAGTTGTGCTTTCATGTCTACCCCTTTATCAACGACAGCTGACCCATTTCAATCGAATATTCTTTGGACGAATGATTCGAGGAATGACAACAATTTTGGTAACGACCATTTTAACAAGACCATCGTAATATATCCGCTTTATTTCTCGCGAATGGGACCGCTATCAAACACACTATCTACTTCACGTGTTCGTCTTCATTTTTGGTCTCGAAAGTTTAGAATTATGGTACACGCATATTCTTTTCGTCATGTTTTATCTCTCCTAGAAAATACCCTTACCAAATGATAAAGCGTGACCCTTCCAATGTCATGTGCTTTCAAGATGTAAGACACTATATGGTAGGTCTACACAAATCAACTCTGATACGAGGTTTTGGAATTCCTTTCCTTTGTACTATAAGTATCAATACCATAACTTACTATAACACTCACTAAATGAACAATTCTCCTTTCTACTAGACACACATATAGTATGTATACACACGTTTTTCAATATAATGCATGAGAGCTGAATTCACTCCCCCCGTTTGCCGCCATCTAGACAGTCTATCAGTCAGAAATCTTTATAAAAGTAACTGATCATCAAAACTAATGTTACCTATTTACTGCTTCTTTGATGCCGACACGTTTATTTGTCTTTATATATTTAATATCTAATGATCCAATAAAATGTGTAGTTAAATATTTCTAGTGAATAGTATTTTCTTCTCAAAGCACATATAAGTTATATTTTACTCTCTAATCGTTTGTATTATATACACGAATTCCCGCACCCGATTACCTTACAAAAACTCTGATTTGTCTTAAGTATTTGTCACTATAAGTGAAGTAGATGTAAACAAACAACTCTAATGTGATTTATATGGCATGTTTATTATAGACTCTTACACTCTGTAACTTCAGGTCCTGAGGTAAACTTAGTCGATGGTTATGACCGAGGGACTCCGAATATCGACACGTACATACAGAAAGGTCCCGTGAATATGGACGTGAACGGTAATGTTGTCAACAGTGTCAATGGTTGGCTGAACTGCGGTCCGCCCAGGGAGGAATTACGAGTGACCAGTACGACATGCAGACAAATGTCCCCACCAGTTGATACTCCACATTCATCAGTAAATGAAGCCACAGCGTTACATCTCAGAACTGATGTATCCGGGTTGAACTGTACGACCCATCACAGTTATAAACCAGCCAGCTGTAAGCAGGACCCGGTATACCCTGATATACAGGGAGCCCGTTACCAAAGCTACCCGCCGTATAACTTTAACATGAACACGTGTCGTGGTTCTGAGAGCTTCCGGTTACCCGACCCTTACATGGACAGAACCGACATGGTTCCCGCTCACAGTACGGGATATCGCATACAGAGGTTTCCGGCTTTATACAGCACACATAGTGTTATAGGTACGAACGGATCGGGCTCCATGGATAAGGTGTTCCGCTGTAATGAATGTGGTAAGGTGTTTAAAAGGTCCTCGACACTCAATACACATTTGTTGATACACAGTGATACACGGCCCTACCCGTGTGGATACTGTGGGAAAAGATTTCATCAAAAGTCGGACATGAAAAAACACACCTATATACACACAGGTAGGTCCGATGGTGATCGTTACTTTACGTTATGTTCTCCTGGCCGACTACTTATTGATATATCCACCTTTACCGACTTATCAGCTTCACAAATCTCATAGCTCCCGCAACATTTCTTATAACATCAACACTTCATATGGACGCAATGGTTACAGTAGTTTAATTATTCAATCATATTATCATAATTATTTTGTTTGTGCCGAGGCACACTGTTATAAACAAATATTTAGTAGTATTTAAAGGGACCATTTCACAGAACGTGTCTGTAGTAAACTAATGTTAAAAAATGCGGATTGAATCAATCCTCGTCACTGAACCAACGACGAATTGTTTTTCTTAAAGATTCTGAAAAAAAAAAATAGCTTTCATTTTGAAAAGGTGAAACGAGTAACCATACCTTTCAGTGTTTTTGATAGCACACTCAAAGCCATTCAGATGATATCACAATACGGAAATAATGTAAACATATGCACAATGAAGCGTTTGTGTGACACACATGATGGTGGGTTCACTATTTCTGCAACACAAATGTGATATATCTCCACCACATGATTATGAAAGCGGCTGATAAGTATATCGATGATCAAGTTTTATGTTACTCTGTGATTTTTCTTTATCCGAAGAAAACATTTCATTTCATTTCAAAAGTTTAAATCCTCAATCTTTGAGAAAGTCCTTTTTACACGTTATCGTGGCATCTAATATTCAACCACCAGACATTGCAGGATACATGAATAAGAATTCATCTTTCGATAGTTACACTAACAACTGTGAAATTCACAAAACTTAGGGTAACGTTACATTCACATTTGAAATGAAATACCTATTTATTCGTATTTTATTTCAGCATTTGATGCGATGGTTTTCCACCTTTGAAAAGTCCAGTTTTGACAAGAAAATACTTATTATTTCTGGTTTAAATTTGGCTAGAAAATTACTCTTCAAGTCGAAATATTCATTTATATACCAATTTACCTTTATAGCCTTTTATGATTTAAGAGGAAGCAAAACTGGACTTATCCGCTTATTTGAAGTTACTCATTAATGACATTCGCATCGTAAAAATTGGTCTAAGTCAATCTGCCCAAGTTTATTTCAAATCGGGTTCCCAAAGAAAGTTTCTTTTGAAGGTGATACGATACCGCAAGCAGTTTTGAACAACATGATAGAATTTGATAAACCATTTCATAACTACATTGTTTCATAAATAGTAATAACAATGCTATTTGTAAAGCGATGCTTCATTGACATAAAGTACATGTTTTGGAAATACTGATATTCAAACATTGGGACTCGTTTTTTGAAGTCAGGACTGTGCAGACTTTGTCAAAAGATACAACCAGCTTGAAGTCAAAACGTTACTTAATTTGAAACCATAAGGTTGTCATGAATAATAATGTTGCAGATAATGACGGTTATCTTGAATATATATCAATAACCTATAAAGTCTTACATTCGCTATTTTCATCACCATGGTTCCTCGTCATTTATCTATTACCATCGTCTTTGTAATTAATATAGCATAATCATTGATATCTTTTCAAGATATCCATCTTTATCTACAACGTCATTATCTACGACTACCTTACTGTTATTATCGACTTGGCAACCTCTCATCCATCCAGAACCGGTGCATGTACTGTCTATGTCTTTAGGAAGCAGAGTCGAGAGTGATTGATCTTATCTTAGAGAACTTATTTCACAATCAATGAAAATTAATAAACTTATCATTGTTATTGTTATAAAAAGATTGTAAGCTAGTAAGAATGTTATATGCTATATTTCAGGCGAGAAGCCGCACCAGTGTAAAGTTTGCAGTAAATCCTTCAGTCAATCCTCCAACCTGATCACCCATAGCCGTAAACACACCGGATATACTCCATTCACATGTGACAAGTGCGGGAAACATTTCCAGCGGAAAACTGACCTCAAGAAACACAAGGAAATAGCAATTTGCTGTTTGTAAAAACATCCTGTCTTGATCATATGTATGAGGTGAACTGTGATCTTTGCTTTGCATCAACATTTCTAAATTTGTCCATTTGTGATATTGTTTTACACAAAAATAAGCGTAACGGCTGAAGACTTTTTAGTGAGAAACCAAAGATAAAGTTCTGATAACTATGAGATACACACAAAATTTCCGTATAAGAGAAGATACAGTCCCTACAGAGTGTCCCTCTTAAATAGGATAAATTACATACAGTGCGACCCTACCAAAGAAGATACGGTTCATAAATAACATAGCAAAACATGAGATAGTTTTATTTGGACATTAAGCACACAAGATCATAGTCAATACAAACTGACTAAATAAGAGAGGATGGCACATTACATTTAGTATGTCCCTATAATAGAGGATGCACTATACACAGACTGACCCAATAAAAGCGGAATCATAAGATTGAGTATGTCCATATATATAGGTATACAGTTCAAACATAATGCATCTCTACTAATAGATGGTAGAGTTCGCACATTCTGTCTCAATAAAATAGGATAACACCACAATAAAAAGGAATCAAGTTTACGCAGAAAATCATTGCAAAAGAGGATACAGTTAACACATAATGTCGCTAAAAAGGGAATTCATTTCACATAAAAAGTCTCATTAGAGCAGGATATGCAAACGAAAACAGATTTTGTTAATTGTCTATGAAACAGATTACAGCTCACACAAAATGTCCCTTTAAAAAAAGATAAGTTTTCCTATCGAAATCTCTACAAAGAAATGTAGTTTACACTAAAAGTTCATATAAGAGAGGGTACAGTTGATATGAAAGGACATTATCACCCGATTCACTGTCGTCTTACCGAATACTTAATATGTCGACGCCTTGCCGGAAATCATTTCGGATTCGCACCACATACCATCTCTTAGACGTGTCTGTAGGGGAATATCTTCTATACAAACAATAGTTTTTTGGAACTCCTTGATAATTTCTTTACTATCTGTGTCCATTATATGTAAAAATTTATTATTAATTAAAGTTTCTTGAAGAAAACATGGCTACAAAATGTGTTAGAAACAAAAACTGTTCGACACATTATAATGTTTCCTTCTGTCAGCCGGTTTATTTTCAGAGCTACATATAAACGTCAAATTATTTCATATCGGATTTTGTTTTTTTGAAATTTGGCATCTGTTTGGACGGTCATCCTTCCGTTTGTTGGTCAGGTGTTTCCATTCCATTTCATTGTTGTTTGTTGAATTCCATTTGATCTTCCATCATTGTTCATTTCATTCCATTTGTTCTTCATTCCATTCCGTTGGCCCCCCCCCCCCCCCATTGTTGTTTCCATTCCATTCCATTCCATTTCATTCCATTCCATCCAATTCCTTTTCATTTGCGTCCATTCCATTTCAAACCCCATTCCATTCTTTTATTCCGTCCATTTGCAGCCACGGCAGTTTGGTTTATTCCCTCACAGGTACCCATTTATACACCTGGTGGAGAGGAGCAACATGGGATGCAGTTTTTGCTCAGGAGAATTCCGATAGTCCGGCTGGGATACGAACCCGGGACCCTCCGATCCCAAAGCCGACGCCCTACCAATGAACTACGGCTCCCAATCATTATGTCTTATATATCACAAAACATGTCTGATGATTACAGTATGGTAAAAAAAGACTACAAAATACTTCAAAAAGGAAAAGATTCTTGAATTGTTTTTAATTGTTTCTCAAATGTAATAAAACGTATACCATCGTACGAATGTGAAGGTAGCAGAACAGTGCACTCGTGTACCACTCAACGCTATTATAGATGTACGATGTGCGATGGAATATCTTCTATGTAATGATGAGTGTTGAACTATTTTGTACCACGTGATTTATGACGTCCTGCATACGCCCATAATACTTCTGGATCTTGTATTGTTTGAACTTGCATCGAATTAGTTTTTCTATTCACCATTCCATCAAATATGAGAAATCTACGGTGATGTCGCATCTAACAATGTATTTGAAACCATCACATTATATCTGCGACTACACTTTTGCAATTGTAGATATTACGTATTAATATAATCTTAAGGGACTAGTATGTTTATCGGATAATTTTGATCAGATACTTCCAACATCGTACGATCGACATACGAGGTTCGTATGACCAATACAAGTTTACGGTCGTTGATAAGACGGGCCCCTGGATAGTAGTTTCAATGAATGCTTGTCTCAAACTAGGTCACATTTCGCTCTTAGAATACCGCCTGACCGCACATCGGGGAAATCCAAATAAGGCGTAGTAAAAACTATTCCAATGCATTACTTTGTTGCATTTCGTGAGACAATGGATTCAAGCTGGTGTGTTTTTAGCAACGTATAACGAGTCCCTGTCGGAGTAAAGCCATCGCGGGTCACCCATCCAGGTACTAACTGGGATTGACGTTGATTAACTTCGAGAGAAAGCCAACCACACTATACCGCATCGCCAATAAAAGCCGGCTTCTTCAGCGAGACTGTAGAAGTAGTATTTATACTTAAACCCTATTACCGTAACATTTCTCTTCCTTTCTCTTGACTTCGTCCCGAAGTCACTCATGTCACAAAGACATAGGCGGGCAGTTTCCGACTATTTTTTCTTCAAGAAGGTACCACTGCCACTAGTAACACAGCAACACTGCCACTACTTACACTGCCACAAGGCAAAAACAAGGGTTGAGAACATGTGACAAACAACTGACTGTACGGGAATGATGGTGATATCAAACCTAATCCCACCGCTGCCACAAATCTAACGAACCGGGCAATTGAACCTCTTAAAGACACAAACACATCCGATCATTGAAAAACACTGTCGTACACTGAGCGGTTGTGTTGTCTATACCGGCATGTTCTCTACAACGATGAATCAGGTTCCTAATTTGCATAAACTTTCAACGAGCGTTACATAATTCCCACTTCCGAGAAGACTCGTCCCGAGTCTTGGCCCTTGGGAAATACGTGGGGAAGGCAACTCCGATAGTAGCAGAAGTCTTCATTCCGCCGCTGCCACCAATGTAACGAACCAAGCAAATGGACCTCTAAAAGAGACATACAGATCCGATCAGTGAAAAACACTGTCGTACACTGAGCAGTTGTGTTGTTTATATATATACCAGCATGTTCTCTACAACAATGCATTAGGTTCCCTAATTTGCATAAACGTTCAACGAACGTTACAGTATTTTGGCAGAGTAGTCTTTCGTACTTCCATCTCAAATTTGTGAAAGCTTCATGTACTAACACGCCCTTTCTATGTATATCTAATCGGATAAAACTTAAACCAATACGTTATTATAACTACATAATGATAAGTTTCACGGTAAAATTAGACATCATTTCGCCTCAAATATATTGAAAATCTTGAAAAGTATGAGCATGAATTCCTCGCTAGGTAAAACTATTTGTAGCAGGTTGTTTGAATTTAATGAAATTTTATAGGGGACTTAAATATAGGATAAAAGGGTGTGCTCAATGATCATGTGCCTTATAAGCCACATTCAGACCAAGTGATCCGACCGCTAACATTCCTCAGGAAAGACGACACATTTCTTAAAAGCCTCTTCTCTCTAAGCGCACACACACAATGGTTTTGGTCCATACTTGTTGATCAATTGAAATGAGATAACACTCCGAAATATTGACAGTAATTTCAGATTTTTTAAACCTGAAAATCAAGTTTCTTCTTCTCTTCTCTGCTATTCCCTGTATAAATGTGTTATCTCTTGTCTGAAAAAATAAGAATTAAAACGTAATATCATATATTATCAAAATTGATTTAAGATGGTTACAAAGATGATCTCCATTAAAAAGTAAACATTGAGAACCATGTTACCCCGTGTTTCCTGCAATGTGTGTATAGAAGTATGACGAGGTGCCATGTTAACCGTGAAAACCTTCGCACATGGCAAAGAGTGCTCCCATCCCAGAGCCATGCATTTTTAATAAGGACGCATCAGATATCGGAAGAGTTTTGAAGTTTTTTCACACCTTCCCTGTTGGGTAGAGAACAGATTTTGGATTTTTGTAAAAGCTTTCCCACTTCGTTCTCCCAAGTCTTCCATCCAAAGGTGTCAACATTCCATTTATATAAATCTGTTGCTTTTTGAGATTGTCAATGGGGATTTAGGAACGTTGTTTTGTAGTTATCCCATCCTTTCACATGATCTGTCTTCTGCTGACTTCTTCGCAAATGCCCGAATAGTGAGGCACCATTCCATAAAATCTTCGTTTTTTTTTTACTTTACTTCTAGTTGAAAACAACCGGTAAGCATTCATCTTGTGATGTGGATATCATGATGAAAAGAGATTGAGTCATATGCATTGGTCAGATCGAAAAAGACTTCTTTCCCGCTCTTGGCTCTTAGATCAGTGGATCAATCAGTGAATACGTATTGATATACTTATTGGTTGTTAGGTTAGTCGTTTGTCATATGGAAATGATATCTAAAAGAGTTTTCCCCTCGAAGTTGCGAAGTAAAACGTCATCCCTGATATCTCGTGAAGGTATTTTACAAGCACTTTCAATGAGCTCTCCAACCCCGCCATGTTGAGCCAATATCACACAACATTCCATGGGCTGACAGTGAGCGTCATTCCCTTCTTTGTTCTCTCTCGTGTTTTCTACCGTATTCAGTTTAATAAGGTTAGCAAATTACGGGTTGTTCTCATAAACTGTTTTTGATAGTCATCAAAGATGCTTGTTCACAGATGTGAGAAACTTTGGAAGTTAAAATTCATTTTCTTTACAAATGCACAACTGTAAAGCTGTACTGTTATATGAAACGCACGTAAGAAAAGGCACTGGAAGCAAGATTAGATCGTTTGTTAATACTTAAAAGTGTGTATACAGGGAATTAGAATGTATTTTAATCCAAAAGCGCGACATTGCTTTTGAGAATTACCACACACATACTGGCATGCTTAGTTACATTGAGCCTTTCTAAATTAATTATGCTTTCAAAAGCTATTGTAAATTGTTTGTCAAACAACAATAAAGAAAACCCTATTTTGTTTCAACTACATGTTATGTTGACCAACTATAATAAAATCTTGGCAATATATGTCTTCTAAGGGTCTCGATATTGTGATCGCATACATACAAATAGATGATCCCCTGATATAATGTTGTCAATACTGGTATTTGTGTGTAGCCGTGAAAATGATATCTCACACTGGAGCTCACTGATGATAGGCTAACAGGCGGACTAGGTTTTATAATAATTGAAATTCAGATTGAAATTTCAAATGCATTTATCCGTTTCGATAAGTGGTTGTCACCGAAAAGGCGTCAAGTAGCATGTCCATGTATACTGATCCGCATCAAACTTTATTCATGGTTACAATCCACACTTCGTTCCTCAAAAAAGAGGAAAACAATATTTGATATCAATCGAACAAATATTCACTATCATAAAACACGTATATTTTTGATAGCACATATCTACGATCTATATAAATGCCAGCGAACGTATGACTATACGTAATTATGTTTTTTGTAAGGTTTATAACATTTCTTGTAGGCTGTGAAATACAGCTGTATTTTATATCGCTTATGAAAACATTAGAACATATGTCGACGTACTCCAGTCTGAGACCCTCATGAATATACACAAGCCGAATCGTTTACTCTTGGTGTTCCTTTGGTAGTATACTTTAGTTTATGGACAATGCGCCAAGTTCTGGGATGGGCAACATGTAACAGTGAGAAAAAGGCTAAATCACTAAGAATTTATATATTATAAACACCAACAGATCGTATTTCGTCTATTTCTGCCATTCAAAGGCTAACTTGTTTATGTTTACTGTTACTACATCACATAGGCTGGTTCTGTCATACGGATATGTACATATAATGAGGTAAACGTATTGCTAACTCGCGTTTGACTTAGCTAAATGCTGATTTGTCTATGGTTTAGCTTCATTCCATTCGCGTTGAGTTCCATAATAAATGCCTACATTTTGTTCGTTTTGTCAAATTGCATGTACACTTAAATATTAGGAAGGTAGCTTTTACTGAAGAAAACTACATTTTCGATCAACACCCGTGTTTTCCCATGATTACGAAATGTAATTTTGGATAAAGTTTGGACAAGTTTGTCTGGTTATCAATACAGGACGAACGTTTACGAGTAACTGAATGAACAGCCCTCATTTAACAACGGTTACTACCTGTTGAAATATAATCCTTTATCAACGATGAGTCTGATAAGGAATCGGTCCGTGTGAATCTGGCCTGTTCAATCGCAGCCCCACCTGGTCTAGAACGACACCCGTTTACATGTTAAATCATGCAATAACCCCAGAACGTACTCGATTTGATTATTATAAGGTGGTCTATGAGGTATCCATAGTCGATTTAGTAAATCATTAACATCCGTGTGCTCTTATATATCATTTATCAATGAATCAGTCACTGCTTGATTATCAAGTGGAACATTGATTAAAGAGCTGGTCTAATAAATGATTCATTCGTACCTGCCTAGAGTACTATCAATAATGGTGTTATGATTGTTGTCATAATGTCGACTTCATTGGATTGTCAAAAACAATGGCAGTACATTACGTCTATTTATTTGGAAAATATTACATATATTAAAGTCATTAAATAATCGGACTAAAGTACACGGATATGTTATATGTTTCTTCCCACAGCTAATCTTTTCGATTCCTTTCACTCATCGATACCGAATGATTCTATTCTATCGACAGGTTCTTAATGTTTTCAAACGTTGCGATTTCCGTCAGGGGGTTCCACACTTTTTGATTTCTTATAGTACATTATAAATGTAATTAATTATTAGAATTATATTAGAGTGGTAAGTACTACCTCTTTAATGTTTTTGCTTTGTTAGTTTGTAAATGCTTCCTGGACCACACCCAGTTCTAGCCGTGTTTTGTTGAAGATGACATTTAAGTCGTTACAATATACCTGTACCATGTCCCGTGTATCGTGCAGGGAAACATGTCGTCCTCCAGGGCATGGTACCCCTCAAAGGTGAACTCTCTAGTCAACGTGTTTCAAAAGGATTAGAAACATAAATCATCAAGCAGAATCTGACCATTTGACCAACTGTTATTTATTGAATGGGGTGCTAGGCAGATGCAAACTTAAGGCCTCTGTGTCAGGACGAAGCACAACATACACTCTTACGATACACAAATTTGATTAAGGACCGGCTCTCATAAAGCGTCGATTTCCTCTATAGTCGGTCCCCATGCCCAAATCGTCGGTAAGGATTTTTATGATGGAACCGGGCTATGAAACTTTCACTACAGACACTAGATTTATTATTATGTCTTTATTAGAAATACTCTTCAAACGTATATGATGACAGGCTAGACATTAAATATTTCATCATAAGTAGATATGGTAAACATATGGTATGTGTATATCAAATTATAACCATCAAACTATTACAATACAAAATGAAAATATATATATTGCCATATCCCTACGTGGCAAATACAGCCATTACGCTTTAAACATATGTACTGTGCTGCATCTAGGTAAACCAACATCCTGGTTGATCATGATATGACACGGATGGACAATGGGAATGTCAACACAGAATACGTGGGAACTTTCATAGTTTATACAATATCTTTACAAGCCAAGAGAATATATCTGTTATCTTTTCTTCGTTGCTTATTATTTCAGTTGACTTGTCAATTCTTTAGACACATAACGGACCATTTTCTGGTTTTGTATACATCGTTATATCAATGTTCGGGTTCAAGGTCAGTATTAAAGGTTACACGTTTCCATGACAGCGTGTAGGAGAATCACATCTTGTTGAATTGTAAGTGGGAGTAAGCATGAGAAGCGACGTCCTGGCTTTTATCTGAAATAAAGTTATAATACAATAGCGTCATACTTAAGGACTTTGTCAAATGCTGTATCTCTTACTTTATCATCAGTGGGATAAAATTGTGATGTCAATGTTTTTGTTGCATAATGTTATATTACCAAACAACTATTAAGTGTGCAATGTGTTTATGGTTTCTAGATCGAGCCTATATGAAGTAATGAATAAAGTGATTTAAAAAGCATTGATAACCAGACATCGGATATTGTACAAAGGACATTTTTGGCAACAAATAACATGGTTAGAGCCAGAAACGATTCCCATGAACGACCAAATGAAACAGAATTCAATTGGGAAATCCTTTTATGCAATAAACAGAATTCTAGTGACAAATGACATCAATTAAAGTATAGAACATTGTCCGACTTTTATCCGCGTTTTCAATAACCTGGGAAAGTAGGGAATCGTTTATTATTATGTACGGGTAATTTACAAGCGAGCAATAAATTAATGCATTGTTGACGTTCAATTATTTTCGATAGGAAAATGTTTTACGATCAGCATAGGTTAATGCAGAGAATATGATTTTCATGTATAATTATGCATTTAAGATAAAGGTAGAAGGTAAAGTTTTTGTTTATTATAGTGTCACCCCTATCGAAATGGCCAGCCAGTTTGACTTATGAGACACTTTTCACTGGTTATACCAAATACCTCCGCCAAGCGGATATAAGTCAGTAACCATTAAGTTTAATTAGCTCGGGGCTCACGAAACGGCCATTTCGGAACAAATCCCACGAGAAACCTTCCCCTGACAAACGCCTCCCGTGGGGCTCGAACGTTGGACCTTCCCGACCCGATACGGACGCCTTTACCAACTAGGCCAAGGTGACGGATATTTATGTACATTTCTGTATTTACTATTTGGTGGTCGGGTTTGACGAACCATTCATTGTATCATATATACATGTACATTAAGGGTAGTATTCACCGAAAATAATACATTGACCATATTCATATTAGTATGAATTATAAATATCGCATCTATTTACAACAGGTAATGCGATATTTCGTGTCATACTTTTGTTTTCTCGTGAAATTTCACTTGATCGGGTCTCGATGACGTAAGACTGGTTAAGCTCGATTCCACAAGTAACCTGACGCACTTTATCAATGGCTACAGCGGAATTAAGCTGTTTCTATTTGGGAAGCGAACACACAATGGACTATTATAAAGGAGCAATAACTTTTGGCACGCAGCAATAAATACTTATAAAAATGCATCGTTTCTAAAAAGCCTCTACCATTTGGCAATTGCCATTAGGTTATTACTTTGTCAATAAGAGAGCACTGTGACTACACTGCAGTGATGTATGGATAATGGCTAAACTTTTAAAATATCCTTTCCAGTCTCTATATGTCTACTTAAAGGCACATCAAAGGAGAGGAGTATAAATAAATTACTGAAAAAATATATGGAGTTCTTTTATTATGTTCATAAAATTCATGAGAATCAATTTACAAACGCATTTAGACCCAATTAAAAAGACTCCTTTAACATAAGTTATTTTGTGCTTCAAATATAATTGTCTCCAATTCAATCATGTTTATCAACAACCTGTTTGTTTACATATTCAAAATAACGAATTCTGATTGGTCGGTTCAAATATTTGTGTATCAACTGTCAAGGTCGGAGGTGATGAATGAGGCAATCTGAATTATTAAACTTGCTAATCTGGGTTATTTCTGGTTGACTTTCATATTCAAGTTTTGCTGATTGTTTTTTTTTTGTGTGATAACTAATTGAATCTGATCAAAAATTTACCAAATAAAATAGCTTGATATAGCATTAATCTCCTTTTATGTGCCTTTAATAAACTACGTGCTGTTCTGTTATGATGATTAAGTTGTACTTTTACGAGTTTAAAAACAATCGCGTTCCCTTGAACTTTACCACTAAGTAGGGATTTAGCAATTATGGTCAGTGGTTAATCCAATCAAGTTATTGCTAATCTCATTTTAAACAAATTCTTCGGTCTAAGCATTTAATAAGATTTGTTTCAACTGATTACATCTTATAGAGTGTTCGTTTGCGACTGATACAGTTTTAAATCAATAAAAGACAACAGTTTAATATAATGAAGAATGACCATTTTAGCCCATTACCAAACAATAACGACATTTAACCACTCTATTGCAGACGACTCTGGAAAACATTGTGGGAAAAGTAGAAATTGCTCGTGACGAGCAATTTCTCCTTTTCCCACAATTTTTTCTACTCTATCAAAAGATTACTGTCCAATTTTATCACATTTTGAAATGTCGTCTGCAAACTCTTTCAATTTGGGACAGTCGGAACATAAGCGTTCAGTAAAGCGTTAATGGAATATTTGGGTTATTGTTTAATATGTACCAATTGCTGCTAACGAACAATTTCTATCGATTTGACTCTGGTCAATAGAATTACTACTTAACCCTTTACCAAACGCCAAATTTCCGACTGTCCCAAATTAAAAGAATTTGCAGACGGCATTTCAAAATGTGATGCAATTTGAAATAAGTCTTCTGGTATGCCAGAAAACTTTGTGGGAAA